>JADRCH010000157.1:2217126-2263903 GCA_019843965.1 Rhynchomys soricoides | reverse complement strand
CAGTGTGAGGCAGGATGGGCAGTGTGAGGAAGGATGGGCAGTGTGAGAAAGGAATAGCCAGTATGATGGACAATTCCTACAACAATGAACTGTAAGTGATGAGAGTCACGAACTCCACCAATGTCCACTACTAAGGCTGGTCTAAGCATTGGCTGCCACTCATCCCTGCTCCTGTCTCTGAAGTTTGATTCTAATTTTATATCCCTGGGCTGAGTATTGTGACCACTTAGCACCTTCTTCAGCTCTGTTTCTTCTTTGGATATCACTATTATGTCCAAATATGCTTTCTATTATTGTGCCAAAATACCCCCACCCACCATCCGTCTCCCCTCCTGTCCTTTTTGGGTATCCTGTGTGACTTTATTTTTCCCAAAATTAGAGCACAAACACTATGTTAAGGCCATCATTCTACTGAAAGAATAAGATGCCAGTCCCTCGTTAGGTATCTATTCTGCTGTTTAAAACTGGGTGTAAGTGTTCTTCTCTCAAGAAAGACTATGGTAATGTTGTTTTAAAGGAATTTCAGTTTTTTTCCTAGTACTTCATGAGGTCATCCTCGAATTCATATTTGATTACTTCAAACACTTTTTGTTCTCATAGCCTGAACTTATTTATTGTTTTTATCATCCATTTGATTGGATTATTTATTTATGATAACAATTTGAATTCTCATAACATAGTCCACATTAGGTATTGTCTAGAATTACCTTAGCTGAAGTAGAATCCCTAGAATCCCATATCATGATAAGCCTTATACTCATTTCTAGGTCATGGGATAAGAGGAGTTAAATTATCCAGTTCATGATGAGAATTTAACAGCCCATTACTCTTGCCTCAGAATATGCTCTTACATTTTCTTTTTTCTTTTATTTATTTGATTTTATCATTTTCTTGATAGTTTATTTACATTTCAAATGTTTTCCCCTTTCCAGATCTCCCCTTTAGAACCTCCCTATTCCCTCCCCTCCCCCTGCCTCTAAAGGGGTATTCCCCCACCCACCCACTTACCCACTCTCACCTTCCCTCCTTGGCATTCTTCTATGCCGGTGCATCTAACACCCTTAGGCCCAAGGACCTCTCCTCCTACTGATGGCTAACAAGATCCTCCTCTGCCACATATATGGCCATCATCATGGGTACCTCCATGTATATTCTTAGGTTGGTTATCCAGTCTCCAGGAGCATCAGGAGGTCAGGCCAGTTGCCAGTGTTGCTACCTCCCTGGGGCTGCACACTCCCTCAGCTCCTTCAGTCCCTTCTCCAACTCCTCCATCTGGGACCTCATGCTCAGCCCAATGGTTGCTGTGAAGTGACTCTTGGGTATTCCAAAGTTTTGGGCTAATAACCACTTATCAGTGAGTACATACCATGTTCATTCTTTTGTGACTGAGTTACCTCACTCAGGATGATATTTTCAAGTTCCATCCATTTGTCTGTGAATTTCATGAAGTCATTGCTTTTAATAGCTGAGTAATATTCCATTGTGTAACTGTACCACATTTTCTGTATCCATTCCTCTGTGGAGGGACATCTGGGTTGTTTCCAGTTTCTGGCTATTATAAATATGGCTGCTATGAACATAATGGAACATGTGTCTTTATTACATGTTGGAGCATCTTCTGGGTATATGCCCAGGAGTGGAATAGCTGGGTCCTCAGGTAGTATTATCTTCATTTTTCTGAGGGGCCGCCAAACTGATTTCCAGAGAGGTTATATCAGGTTGCAATCCCACCAGAAATGGAGGACTGTTCCTCTTTCTCCACATCTTTGCTAACTTCTGCTGTCACCTGAGTTTTTGATCTTAACCATTCTGACTGCTGTGAGGTAAAATCTCAGGGTTGTTTTGATTTGCATTTCCCTGATGACTAAGGATGTTGAACATTTCTTTAGGTGCCTCTCAGCCATTCAAGATTCCTCAGTTGAGAATTCTCTGTTTAGCTCTTTTCTCCATTTTTTTGATAGGGTTATTTGGATCTCTGGAGTCTAACTTCTTGAGTTCTTTGTATATATTGGATATTAGCCCTCTATGGGACGTAGGATTGGTAAAGATCTTTTCACAATCTGTTGGTTGTCATTTTGTCCTATTGGCAGTGTCCTTTGCCTTACAGAAGCTTTTTAATTTTATGAGGTCCCATTTGTCAATTCTTGATCTTAGAGGATAAGCCATTGGTATTCTGTTCAGGAACTTTTCACCTTTGTCCATGTGTTTGACAATTTTCCCCACTTTTTCTTCTATTAGATTCAGTGTATCTGGTTTTATGTGGAGGTCCTTGATCCACTTGGACTTGAACTTTGTACAGGGAGATAGGAATGGATAAATTCTCATTCTTCTACATGTTGACCTCCAGTTGAGCCAACACCATTTCATGAAAATGCTGGGTTTTTTTCCACTGGATGGTTTTAAGTCCTTTGTAAATGATCAAGTGACCATAAGTCTGTGGGTTCATTTCTGGGTCTTCAATTCTATTCCATTAATCTATCTTCCTGTCACTGTGCCAATACCAAACAGTTTTTATCACAACTTCTCTGTAGAATAGTTTGAGGTCAAGGAGGCTGATTCCCCCAGAAGTCCTTTTATTCTTGAAAATAGTTTTTTCTATCCTGAGTTTTTTGTTATTCCATATGAATTTGAGAATTTTTCTTTCTAAGTCTATGAATAATTAAGTTGGGATTTTGATGGGGATTGCATTGAATCTGTAGAATGCTTTCAGCAGAATGGCCATTTTAATTATATTAATCCTGCCAATCCATGAACATGGAAGATCTTTCCATCTTCTGAGGTCTTCTTCGATTTCTTTCTCCAGAGACTTGAAGTTCTTTTCATACAGATCTTTCACTTGTTTGGTTAGAGTCACACTATGATACTTTATATTGTGTGTGACAATTGTGAAGGGTGTCATTTCCCTAATTTCTTTCTCAGCCTGTTTATCTTTTGCCTTACAGAAGCTTTGCAATTTCATGAGGTCCCATTTGTTGATTCTTGATCTTAGAGCATAAGCCATTGGTATTCTGTTCAGGAACTTCCTTCCTTCTTGTTAAGCTTCATTTTCTACTGTGATGTGGTGTGCTTATTCTCATGGGTTCATATGTTGAAAACTTGATGCTCAGAGAGAGTTGATGGGGCTAGAAAAGATGGGACCTATGAGAGAATTTTGGTGAGTTAGCTTGGATAGAGAACAATGTAATTCTAGTAGAATTTTTGTTAGTTCGTAGCTGTTCCCACCTACCTGGATCAAGGTGTGATCTCTAGCTGCTCTATGTGCTCTCTTCTTTATTGTATAATCATCTAAGAGGTATCATCGTAAGTCTGACACTTGGGCTGTGCTCTAAAATCTCCAGATCTAAATCAGCTAAATCATCCTCTCTTATCCTAGGTGTTACTTGAGCACAGATAGTTGTGCTACATGAACTAGACTAATCGAACTATTCTTGTTGCATGGCATCAAAACTAATTACTAAATGGATAGCATGAATACAGATTTGGATTTTGGAGTTGGACAGGTAGAAATAGGGCCATATGACCTAGCATTTAGAAGCCGTGTGATTTTGAGAAAACTTATGTAAGTCCTTTGAGTTTTGTATTATCTAAATGTACATGATAAGAGTATCTTGGTCATTGAGGTATAAAAATTAACGAACATATACATTGTCTATAGTGTAAGACTGCTTACTAATGTTCATTTGTGGAGAGTAGTAGTCCTAGAAATACTGCTCATAAAATGTATTTTCTACTATGTATTAAAATATTTCATTTATATTTATTTTCCTATGTTTGCCTATTTTATGATGGCTTGGGTTTCCTCAAAAAAAAAAAATCAAAAAATGTTAAAAAAAATATCAAAAAATAAAAAAGAAATATTTCTAATCCTGAAAACAGAAACAACTGTTTTTATATGAACTCAAATTTTATATATTCCAGATTGGGGATTGAGAAAACCTTTTGTGAGGTCTTTATTACTGCCACCTGGACCTGCAGTGCCTCACCTGAAAGGGACAGATAACAAGCAAACAATCATAATGTTTAGGAGAATCTAGGGGACATTGAACTAAAAGGATGAATGTATCCATAAAATCAACTCTTACTGCTTATTGCAAGTACTAGATTTTTGTCCTGGTTCTCCTCCAAAGCAAAATTTCCTACTTCTGCCAAATTTCACACGTGTAAGCTTGCCCTTTGTAGTTTGTCCTAGGAGCGAGCTTCTAACTCTTATCATTTTGCTTTACTCTTTTTGGTCTTTTCAAGTGAAAATTTCCCTCAGGCTCATTGACCTAAAATGAAGTTGTCTTATGTAAATAATTCAGGGACTATTCCCCATACATAGTGAAAACTATGCTTATTGTATTGAGACTAAGTTATGGGCTCTTCTCTGTGTGTTTCAACCACAAAGCTCCTGAATTCTCAATCCAAACACCTGGATTATAGGGCACACAGCTATTTTAGAAACAATTCCCTGTTCTACCACTTTCTGTTGCTATATTCCATAGCTCATTTCCTTGAAGTCATATAACCCCCGAGTCAGTTTTAGACTGCAAGTCAGCAAATATGGCATCTCACAAACTGTCTTTGTAAGAGAACATCTGAGAAAAAGTAGCGATGTTTCTGTTCTCAAACACATTTGTTAAAATTTGTTTGTTAGGATGTCAAAATCTTTTCCATGTACACAAAGAGAAGTTTGGAGAGGCACACAAATAGAGGAAGGGAAGAGAACAGAAGAATACAGGAAAGTGTGTGTGGGATAAATAATATGTCACAGGATTGAGTTTATGGCTTGTGCATGCCTTAACATCTTCTGGTATACAGGCATTATTAAAGATACTTAGGGAGTTTTCAGAGGCTCCCCACTTTACTTTATATATATCAGAACAGCAGCACTGTAACTACAACAAATAATCTATTGTTTTATTAAAATAACAAGGTTTGATTTTAATTTTTGGAAAGTTACCCAAATTAAAAATTGTTCTTCCCTGCAGCAGTCAGTACATAAATTCTCATCCCCACAGCTCAGGTTCCCCTGGTTCTTCCTGAGCTGCAGACAGCCTCCTGGAGCTTGTGCTATTCCCCCACAGTACCCAGAGCTAGGCTGGCTTTTGTTTCCATAATAGTCTATAATCCCAATTTCTACATGATATATTCACATAAAATTTTTGTGTATTTGCCAATCACCAAATTCACTTCATTCTTCAGAGACAGAGGTAATGGCACACTGGTGACTGTATGACATGGTGGGTTCATTGCTGCTGCTTTTCAAATTATTTACTCATAATGATGTGAATTTATAGTAATTGTATTTAATAATAATGATGTGAATACTGAGATATGAGTTTGTGAATTTTGTATTTAAATGCAAATTAGAGCTTTACTGTATCTTCATTTAAAAATATACACTCTGGTTCTGTGGAGAAAGCACTGCAGTCAAGAGTACTCAATGTTCTCACAAAGAACCTGGGTATGAAACCCAGCACTGACAAGGTACTTTGAGGCCATCTGTTCTACCACCTTCAAGGGTTGCGAATCCCTTTTCATACATTCACAGACAGAAAGCATACATGTATTACATATAAATATATGCAGGCAAACTCTCAACGGCATAAAATAAATAGATTTAGAAACAATCTAGACATATCTACAATATGGCGAGTAGAACCATTCCCAGTTCATATTGAGAAAGGTTAATGCCTTACACATATCACTTACAAGAAAGTGTATTTTGTTAGAGAGACGTTCATTAAATTTTCCACGAAACCAACTTGAGTGTTAAGGGCCAAAATAAAAGTTAAAGCACTGATACTTACATTTTTGGAGGCAGGCATAAAAACCAAGGCCAGCTTTCACTACAACACACCAAGCTGTCCTTCCAGTTGCAGTTCAACAAGCCTATTTTCTTCCCTTCCCTCACAGGGCATCAATTGCTCCCTTTAACAACAATCAATGGGTTTTTAGATCATGGTAACAAAGAAAAGCAGAAATTTATGCATGTATCCAAAATCCACCAAAAAGAGAGACAATAGTCATGGTGTATGTGTGTGTTGTTACATGAAAACAAGGTCAAAACAAGGATGATCTCTTGTTCTCATTTCCGATCTGATGTTGCTTCTTTTGCCCCCTGTGGTCCACTCTGGCATTGTGTTCCCCCAAACCATTTTCTTTTTCTGTCTTTCTGCCTCTGTTGGTCTCATGTGCTCCTCTGACTTACAATACTCTTTATCTTCTTCCTTTAATTTTTCTTTCCATAATTTTGATTCTTTTCTCATAATCTCTTGTTTCAGACTCTTACTTGTGCCTTTTGTGTGCTTCTTGGTCTCCATCTTTCTGTAAGTTTTTCTCTTCTTGTCTATCCTATGTCAAATCTCTCAGCTGTCTCCATTCCTGACTTGGTTACTCAGAAATCCTTACAACCTTAGTTGTAGGGATGCCATTATACAAATGATTGGAACTTGTAGGTCAATGATGAACATGACAGATGAACATGACTTTTCCATTAGCCTAGGTCTAGTATTCTTAACCTTAGTCCAAACCTGTTATAACTTACTAGTGTGACATTGCAGAGAAATACCTGAAACTTCATGAACCTGTTTTTAAACTCTTGGAAGCATGTTAAACACTTTTTCACTGCATTAGATCACCACTGGAGATTTGCTCTCAAATTTCTAGTCCTTGAACCATGGAGGTTCTCATAGTTCTTTGAAAGTCTGTTAGGTGAAAACATTTTCAAAATGAAATGGTACCATTTATGTTTGAGATCTGTTGACTTTCTATCACAGCATAAGGGCAAAAGATAAATTTGTTGGAGCTGTGGCACAATTCAAGTTGGTAGTTACAAAGTAGCAAGTCATGGTATTATTCACCATTATTTATTTCAAGTGAATAAATAAAATACACAGTTGCCTTAGGAATGTCCTTGATAAAGTAAGGATTACATCTTGTCCTTGGTGGAAATCTTAATATTCTTTGTGTTGAAATGTGAAGTATGCATGAAACACTCTGGCTATAAACTGAAGGAGGATGTTGTCACAAGCAAAGAGAACTTGGTAATTGAGTTGCAAACTGAAGTAAACACTTTTTCATTGTTAAATTTTAGTATAAAAGCTAGACTTGTATTCCTGTAGAAGTTTTAGAAATCACAATTTTGGAACTATAGAAGCAAGGACAGCAACTATGATGTCATAATTGTTAGTTATCTAGGTGAACATTTATGTAAATATCAGAACCTTGAAAGTCTTTTGATTCTATTAGAACTTTAACATTAATATTGAGAGGAAACAGTCTTCTAATGATATTAATGATGTTATCAGCAAGGGTCATTTGACAGTCCATATTTAATGAAGATGTCCCTCATATCATATCATGTGGCTGTATTGTCCACATGGACAGTGCTTGATGACCAACTTTGTATTTGCAAAACAAGATCCACTAGCATGACCAGAGAGATTTAAAAAACAGTCTAAGACATTGTTCGTTCTGGTTTAATATTTTACAATGCAATTTAGCATTTATAAACTAACAATCCTGGAAGGTCACAATACAATCAATGAAAGATATAATAACTTAAAAACAAGTGGAAAAGTCCCTGTCTTTGGCAAGACTATATCAGCCTGCATTTCTTTCATATGTTTCAAACTAAAGCATACCACACAGACTAAATGTATATTAAAGCTGGATGTTTCATGTTAGGGAAGCCTTTAGTAGAATTCACCAGTGTAAAACAGACCTAAACTCCTCACTGTTTTGCTTTGAAAATCATAATTATCATTCATAAAATATGCCAGTTATTGTTTTGCCATATTGTGGATTTAAGGCTATTTTAATTCTTATACCAAAATATATTGAATTGTAATTATTAATCATTAAGAAATTTAACTGTATTATTTACATATATAAATGTTATGTGATTTTTGAGCCAATTATCTGAAGTCTATTATGGCATGACAAACCAAGCCAGAGCTAAGTGTCTTTGACCCTGTTCATCTTCTTGTTTCTCATTCTATGGTGAGCACTTTGGACTCAGCATTTCTTTTGGTTTCTCCTTTGGGTTTATGTAGCTGTGGTCACCTGAAAACTCACCTGGTTAGGAATGGTCTACGATGGTCACAGCCAAAATTGGCAGTTGGTCTTTCTGCCAGAAAGACAGAGTATCACTACAAATTAGTGCAGCTTTCTCTTTAAAATCTGGCTTTTCAATTTTCTATCCTTTTTTAAAATTTTTAACGTTCAATAAAATAAATACCATTCACTAACATAAACCAGACCCATAGTACATACATCTCAACAACTCCTCTAAACTTAGAACAACCATTCTGAAGTTGTTGTGCCTTACATGGAATTTTCCTTTCAGTGTTGAATAGATTTTCATGCCTTTGCTCCCCACCAAAAGCTAAAGCTCAATGGCTAAATTATAACTAGAAAAAAATTAGCTTTATGTCCTCTTTTCCTAATTCCCATAATTAAATTCATTCTCTGGATGATCAAATGAGTTACAAGAGAGAAAATACAGACAACACCGCTTGCTGCACAGCAGAAGCTGCATTATTAATTCATTCTACACCCACTAACAAATAATCAACCAGGCAGATCTGTATTTATAAGATGGAGAAAGTGTGTGTGTGTGTGTGTGTGTTCGTATGTGTATGTGTGCATGGTTTTGTGTTTCTGGCTTTAAAAATATATTCATGCAGCAGCTACATTGACAACTTGTTCATTTAGAATTTTTCGTTAACATAAAAGCTTTTCCCAGTGTTTAAAAATCAAAAAACATTCTCTGTCCCGCACTACGGTCTCGCCAGCAAGAACGACGCAGCACACATAGGATCTTTCTGCAGTAAAGCTTTAATGCCTCTTGAGAGGGAGAGCATAAGCTTGCCACGAGTGGAGACCCAGAACAATAGAATACCCGCCCTTTATATGGGTCACAGCGCTTGCCTGGGACATGGAGCTTCCCCATTGGCTTCCGCACACCAGGCCAGATGCCGCCACGAGAGAGGCTGAGATTCTGAAGTGGAAAATTACCAGGTGCATGTGCACTAGCCTGTTTACAACTTGTCCTCGGCTGAATGTAGGCGCCATCTTGTAATGGCGGATGTGGGTGCTCAGGCTGCTCCCAACATCTCCCCCTTTTTATTTCTGTAAGCAAAGTAGGACACTCTTAAGAGGGCGGAGACAGAGGTCAAATCCCCTGACCAAAAGGTTGGGCCTTGTACAGGAGAAGACCCCTAAGCTCATGCGCGCCCGAGGTTTTCCTGACCCGCCCAGTGCCTTTTTTTAGAGGGAGGGAAACTAGGGCACTTAACCCTCATGCAGATGACATATCTCCCAAGGCGGCCCACAACGATGGCCGCCTTGTGCGATGCTTTGCTCGACATCCCTCAAGAGCTGCTCAGACCAAACATTCTACCCAGTGCAATGAGACTAGACTCGCGGGTGTGCAAGAACTGTCTGTCTGGCGACCTACCGCTATTGTTTAAGCATGGACAGCCAAACACCGGCCGGGGCTCTTTGTTCTAAGGCAACAAACCACCTTGTCTCTTTTAGTCTGGGCCCTGAGTTTGCAGATGAGCCATAGGAGGAACACCAACCCACAGCAAAGCACTGCTCCAAACAATCTCACCCCCACCCATTCCTTGAAATAAGAAATTGCCGAGGAAATCCATGAAGAGAGGCCCTCAGGTCAAGGACAGGTCAAGATGGGTGGAGTTGATCTGAATAATTGCTGTCGGCAATTCCCGCAGGGTGTCATCAAATTTAAGGGTCCAATTCTGTAACATATACTGTAAAAGACTTTTAGACAGGTTAGCTGCTTTTGTAAATCTGTCATATTGTATGGAAGTAACACAGAGTCCTGGCAACTTTTGTTCACAGCCCAATTGCGCTAGCTGTCAAAGGACATCCAGTTGTTCTTGAATAAGATCAATGTGCTGGTTAACCAGCATTAGGCCCCTCTGGACTTGAGTATTGGCGGATACCTGTCTGTCTAGAGCTAAGGTGGCAGCTGCAGACAACTCATTAATGGTATTGGCGGTCTGCATCGTTCCAGAGAGCGCAAGGGCCGACGCAGTGATGGCCCCTGTAACTGCAGCCGCTGTCACCACACCTATGATAATGGCAGAGATACCAAAGTCTCTTTTCTGCCTGAATACAGTCTGATCTGCCGCAAAAGGACCTTGGCCAGTTAACATATCAAAGGTCCAATCTCTCTGTCTAGGGGTCGGTGTCGTAGCATTGGCTCTGGCTTGAGCTTGTGCAGCTTCATGCCATAAAGCCTTCCACTCCATATATTGGCCCATTGTAGGGAGCGCAGCCTTGGCCAGCATCTGCCAATCGGCGGGAGTCATGGACGCCCCGGCAAATCTCTCTAACATTACTATAGTAAAATTAGCATTTACCCCATACTTTCGGACCGCTTCAGCCAGGTCTTTAATTTGGCTGTACTCTACAGGGGCATGAACTCGTACTCCACCATCTGCCTCGAAAACTGGAAAAGCGGCTTGTACCTTTCTCTTAACCTTGTCAGAGAGAAAAGAAAAGGAGTTGGGACACATCTCATAAGGGGGAGGGGCGGAAGGCATGGTCCGCATAGGGGCCAAAGGCGGCGGCCGCTTCATCTGCCCATTACAAGGCGGCCAATCTTCCTCATACCGCGCCGCTTCCTCTTCTAGCTCTGACTCCTCACTAGAGCTAAGGGGGTCAGTGTCTGAAGTTTCCAATGGAAGAGCCTCAAGGTCTTGAACTGGGTAGAGGCTCTCCCCCTTTCTTTTTGCTTTTTTCTTGGGTATGAGAATTGTTTTTCTGCCCACATTCCTGTCAGGGGGACAGTTTCCTATTTTATCTTTAATCTCTCCCTCGTCTTTCAACTTACCAGGAGGTCCATTTCCATTGCTAAGATTTTGGGTACCCCTCCTCTCACTCCGTCCGGTTTCTGACATGGTGTCCTGGACCCTATCAGGGGTGATTTGCCCCTCCCTTACAGCATCTACACAGGCCCTACCTTGTTCACCGCAATACAAAGACAGTAAAACCAAAATGAGGGCACTTAACACAATTAGCAAAACTTCAACAGCGTTAGACCAAAAAGGGGGCAACCTCAAATCAAGATCCAGGGTCAACATGCCTATCCGAACCTACCTCCCTGCAGTTCTGAATCCTCCCTGTTTCCAGGGGGTCTCCAAAGGTGCTTGATGATGACAAAGTTTCCCCGGTTTCGGCACCAGATGTCCCATGCTACGGTCTCGCCAGCAAGAACGACGCAGCACACATAGGATCCTTCTGCAGTAAAGCTTTAATGCCTCTTGAGAGGGAGAGCATAAGCTTGCCACGAGTGGAGACCCAGAACGATAGAATACCCGCCCTTTATATGGGTCACAGCGCTTGCCTGGGACATGGAGCTTCCCCATTGGCTCCCGCACACCAGGCCAGATGCTGCCACGAGAGAGGCTGAGATTCTGAAGTGGAAAATTACCAGGTGCATGCGCACTAGCCTGTTTACAACTTGTCCTCGGCCGAATGTAGGCGCCATCTTGTAATGGCGGATGTGGGTGCTCAGGTGGCTCCCAACAATTCTCCCTATGTTTTATTTTTATCAATGATTATACTCTTAGAAATAATTAACTTTTTTTAACATCAAAAAACAAAGTAACAAGTTTTCTTGTGGTATTTACAGATATTCTCCTACTCCTTCTTCTCTTCCATTTCCCTTTGCCCACTAGCTGTTTATGGTCTTTAATTCCCAGCACTCCCTTTGTACTTTCATATTCTGTGCATTCTTTTACCCTTATTCTTCCCAATCTCTTAAAATGTCATTTGTTCTCAATCTTATGGAACACTAAATGTTTTGGTCCTCTAAAGATACATTCCTTTGTGGTCTAAAGAGAAAGCTATAGCTGTATTGATATCTTGGATGAGTGTCAAGGATGACCATAGCCATTTTGTAAATTGTGTACCATGACATCATTGGGTATGTTTTATATATAAAGAAACTAGGAACAAAAATAGCTCAAAAGAAATGTGACTGATATTAAAGCACTGATACTTTTTCTGTTCAAGCACACACTCTCAGTCACTGAAATATTTAGAGAAATACCAATCCCCATTATTTAAAACACAAGAGTAAGTTCCAGTGAGAATTGGGCTCTCCTGGTGCCTGTTTTGTGTTTTCCTTTCCACCTTGTGAGTCTCTGTGTGCCCCACAGTGCTCACACAATCCTCTCTGTGTGTTTAAGAACAGAAGGTCTGGGTGAAATGGATGCTCTACAGCCTTGAAAAACACATATTGGATTATCAAAAATGATAACAGAATCTTACAGAGCATGAAGCAGCTTGACAGACAGGAGGAAGAGAGAGGAATATCCCTCCACAGCAGTCAATAAATAAATAGCTCAGCTTGAAATCGAGAGGCTTTAATTTAGTCCTCTATCCACTAAATGTATTAGATACAGTCTACATCCTCAAATTTTATTAATAATAAAATAATATACAAAAAGTGAACACACATTTTAAGGGTGCAATAATATTAATCCATTATTTATTAATGAAATAATTATACACATTGATCTGTTTCATTGGGTATTCGGTAGATTACACAGTAAACTCAATGACAAGTACATAAAAAGTGTAAGATTCTTCATTTTACCTTTTCTAAGTCTTGTTACCCTCAAACTAAAATTGAATCCAGCTATTTCAAAGCATTCAATGGGAGAAATATGAATGAGACCTCCTACTTTACTGAGTACATTTTAATATGAAGGATGAGTTACAGTGCAGTTTGGGAACTAAAGGAAAGCCAAGCCTCAGAGGTTATATAAAGATGGTAGAGTGGGAAGTCCTCCTGTGCAGGCTGAGAAAGAAACCTGGGTCCCATCGTTGGAACGTGGAAGATGGCCCTGTCAGAACTCTAGTGCATGGTTCTTGAAGATTATATTTTGCTGACAGTTATGGTGTCACACACAAAAAAAAGAAAAGTCAGGAGGGTTTGCAAGACTTGTAGGTACTTTTGGTAGGGTAGGATAAGTAAATTCTCTGGAGGACTTTTCAAAAGTCTGTACACAAACTGAGCTCAGTCTGAGGGTGAAGATGGCCCTTGGTCCTGTGAAGAAGACTAAATCTTAACTACCTTTTACTGAAGGGTAGATTTTATTTAAAATGACCTTGTTTCTTCAAATTCTTTAACTAAATTTAATCTATCAAGTACATTTGATATACAAATATTATTTAATAGACATTGTGCACTCTTTTGTTTTTTATTTTTATTTTTTTTTTGTTTCACTTTTGGGAAGAGAGACCTACTATGCCATCTAGTGCAATTATAACTTCTGAATTTTGTTTTGTCTCTTTTGAAGAAATAGAAATTCAGGAAGACACAAAGATAGTGATGGAACAGACTTGGTTCCAAAGTGACTAATTAAAAATTAATCACTGTGACATGCCTATTTTAGTTTAGGAGGTTTCATTCAATCATGTTGTTCACTATATAATTGCTGTTATTTGAATAATCAATCTTTACAGAAGACTCTATTTTAATAAAATCTTAATAGCTATTAAAGTGTATAGACCTAGGCTAATGAATTACAGTGAGTTCATTGACTTTTATATGATTATATTGTAATTTTTAACATTAAGTTGAATTATTTGTTTGCATATGTCTGTGTATATGAGTATGTGTGTATGTGTGGGGGAGTAGCCAACAGAGCAAAAGGTGGAATGGGAGGAGACAAAGATAGACCAAGGGAAAGAGTTAGATAGATACTGCCAGAGAAGTATGGAAAAATAACAACTGGAAAAATTGGGCGAAAAGAAATAATCCCTGGTAAATTACATATAGTATCTCTGCTTTTAAAAAATGTTTATCTGTAGGGTAATTTATTTCTCATAATTTTTAAACTGATTTACAAAATAACTAGATTACTATAATGCTATGATATAGGTATTTTGTTCATTTGTTTTCTTTTCTTTCACTAAAACTAAAGGAGGGTTTTCACGTAACAAATCCTGATTTTGATTTTCTTTTTTGATACTCCTTCCAGTTCTTTCCCACCTTTCTTCCTATCCAGATCTATGCCCTTTCTGTCTTTTATTAGAAAACAGACAGGCTTTTATGGAATAAATATAAAATATAATAAAATAGAACATAATAACATAATAAGGTAAAACAAAAACTCTCATGTCATAATTGGAAAAAACGCTTAGAAGGAAAAATATCTAAGAACAGAGATATAAACAGAGATCCACTCAATGGCACACTCAGGAATCCCATAAGAACACTGGACTGAGAGCCACAATATATAGTCAATAAATCTGGGGTGTAAAATGAGAGAAGGATATATATATATATATATATATATATATATATATCCTTCTCTCATATATATATAGTTTATAATATGTTATATTTTATATTATAAATATATAATTAATATATGATGTATAGTATATTATATATAACAAATATATAAAGCATAATATACAAAGTATAATATATAATGTATAATGTAAAATATAGACTGTAGAGTATAGCATATATGTACAATGTATAATATTTAATATTTAAATTCAATATTCAATATTTAAATTATATATTTATACATATATGAGAATACAAATTTATATAATTTGTATAAATATATGCATTCATATAATTTTTGAAAGATAAAATTTTATTTTATATTTTATTTTGTTGGATTTTTTTTCATTTTTTTCATACTTTCTTTGCATTTCAAATGTTTTCCCCTTTCCAGATCTCCTCTTTGGAGCCTCCCCATTCCATTCCCCCTCCCCCTGCCACTATGGGGTATTCCCCCACCAACCCACCTACCCACTCTTATCATCCCTCCTTTGTATTCTCCTTTACTGGGGGATCTAAAACCCTCAGGCCTAAGGGCCTCTGCTCCCCCTGATGTCTAACAAGACCCTCCTCTGCCGCATAAGTGGCCAGCACCATGGGTCCCTCCATGTGTATTCTTTGGTTGGTGATCCTGTCTCTGGGAGCATGGAGGGGTCAGGCCAGTTGCCACTGTTGCTCCCTCCCTGGGACTGCAAACTCCCTCAGCTCCTTCAGTCCCTTCTCCAACTCCTCCATCTGGGACCTCACACTCAGCCCTATGGTTGCTGTGATGTGACTCATGGGTATTTTGAACTTTTGGGCTAATAACCACTTATCAGTGAGTACATACCATGTTCATTCTTTTGTGACTGCGTTACCTCACTCAGGATGATATTTTCATGTTCCATCCATTTCCTGTGTCTTTCATGAATTTGTTGTTTTAAAAGTAAAGGAATAGCCCTTACATGAGATTGTAAGACAAAGAATGTTCAAAGATCCCCTTGAGTTGATTTTCTGTGGTCTGTCTACTGCTGTCTGTGTGGACTAGACTTAAGGGCAGTTTGTTTCCTACTCAGACTCCTTTGGACAAAACCTAATTTTTTTTGCAAATGTTTATTATTTGGATACTTCCTGTGGATCAGGATGGAGGCAATTCTCTACTTTTCCATTCTCCTTTAGGACCCCAACTGGTGTAGACACTTCAAGCACTCTGCATACTTCCTCAGTTCATATATGAAACAATATGGTTCTTTAGTTGGACTTGTTTTCTTGAGGTCCACCTATTGTTTACTCTCTTTCAACTTCTTTCATTGAGGCTCCCTGAGCTAGGTGGGAGCGATTTAGTAGGAGAATCCCATTTAGGACTGACTATGTTCTAATGTGTCTCACTCTCTATATAATGTAATTGTTTCTATCTAATACCAAAGTAGTTTCTCTAATGATGGTTGAACAAAGCACTGATTTGTGAATATAGTAGAACATTAATAGCAGTCATCTTATTGATATTTTATATACTTACTTTGTTTTCTTTTCAGAACAGTAGTCTTTGCTTTTACACTTAGTTTCTGGGCTATCCAGTCTCATAATATTGGTCACTCAAACAGTGTTGGGTATGCCTTCCATCTCATAAAGGGACATTCAGGCAAATCAGATATTGTGTGGTTATTCCCACAAGATTTGTGCCATCATTATACTAACATATGTTTCATACAAGACACTGCTGAAGATCAAAGAGTTTATGGGTGGTTTGGTATTTACATTTTTCCTTTGGTACCTTATAGAGTACCTTCCTGTACCAATTCAACTTTTCTGTCTTCACTGAATTCTGTAGGTATCATCTTTAGAAAGACAGCCTGGCTGTAAGTTTCTAGAGCAACCCACTGTCTTGGCAATACCCTGTTTGTTTGTGTGTTGCTATGGGACCTGTTTGGTCAGCAACTTAGTTAGACCTAAGTCTATCCAGGTACTGGAAGCTCTTTTTATTTTTTTTCCACCATGAGATGTACAGTTGGGACTCTAGCTCCTCAATTATGTGCAGATTTCAGTTACATGATATATATATATATATATATATATATATATATATATATATATACTTCTATATTTATTTTCCATACTAATCTTCAGTTTCAGTCTTCTCCATATCTACCACTCATCTGCATCCCCCTCCACCTCCTGATTTGGCCCTAATCCAACCAGTCTCCTACTCTTTCTGTCCATAATTATCTATTCCATTTCCCTTTACAAATTAGCTCTACCTGGTCCTTTACCTAACTTTAGGACCCAAAAGTCCTGTGACCAAGGGAGCAAATTTTGTCCAAGCGTGGTTTTAAGTCATGTCCAAACCTGGAAAATCTTATCCTGAGACTGGAAGGAATAGGACTGCTTCCTCTTTGCTCTAGGCCTGCATGTCTTAGCACTCATAAGCCTTATTAATCCAATCTCTACAACCCTTAAGATAGTCACATAGCATGGTGGCCAGAATACAGGTTAAACCTCCTCTCTCTATAAATATGGACAGCAACACCTTGTACGTGGAGTTCCTCTTCATGCAAACAAAGCAGTCCCACTACCTTGGCCCCAGCCAATGATGTAAACTCACCCCCAAAACCTTACCCACTACAATAGACCTTGTCCACACCCAACAAAGATAACTATTTCACTGAAAAACATTTCCAATCAAGGCTGTTTCACAACAGAGATCCTATCTAACCCACTGACCCTGCTGAGCTTCATCCCTTCCAGTTTAGCCTGGTATACAGCAGTATGGAACCTGGATACCCCAAGGGAAAAAAGCATACCTGGGCTGGTGCCTAACTTTTGTGGTTCAGTAGATTTTTATCATTGACATACAAACAATATCTACACACAAGTGAATAAATATCATATTTCTCTTTTTGGATCTGAAATGCCTCATTCACAACTATTTTTTTTCTAGTTTCACCCATTTACCTGCAAATTTTATTTGTTTCTTTATTGCTAAGTAATACTCAATTATAAAATAGACCACATACATCTATTGAGTGACTTCCAACTGATTTCCAGTTTCTGGTTATTATGCATATAGCAAAAGTGAACATGGTTGAACAAGTGTCACTATGGTAGAAAGGTCAAGGAAGGAAGGTTTGGTATATGGTCAAGAATGATAGGGATGATTCTTGAAGCAGAATGATTCTCATCTTCGTGAATAAACATCACACTGGTTTTAATAGTGCCTGCAAAAGTTTACGCTCCCACTAGCAATGGACTCCAGATTCTCACTATCATGAATTGCCTCGTTTTACTGATCTTAGCCATTCTGATTGGAGTAAGATAATGTCTCAATGTATTTTTTTATCTGTATATCTTGGCATTTGGATGTTGAACATTGTTTCTCAGCCATCTAAGTTTTCTCTTTTGACAATTCTCTGATTTTATCTGTTCCTCCTTTTTAATTGGTAAAATTGTTTTCTTGATAGCTAATCTTGGTTTGTTGCTTATTTGTTAAACATACAAATAGATACACCAGATTGCTTCTTAAGTTCATTTGCTTGAGACATCATTTTCTCATCCTTTTACCCTGAATAGATATCTAATCCTAGATGAGAAGGTGTGGTTCTTGATTTCAGTAGAAGAATGAATCCTGTTTTACCTTCCATTCTGTTAGTCTCTGTCTTCATATTGGGGAATTAAGACCATTGATGTTGAGAGATATTAATGAGCTTTGTTAATTCCTGATATTCTATTCTATTGTTGTTGCTCTCTCTCCCTCTCCCTCTTTCCCTCCCTCTGTCCCTCAGTCCCTCCTACTCTTCCTCTCTCTCTCGTGTGTGTGTGTGTTTGTGTATGTGTGCATGTGTGTGTGTATGTGTGTTTCCCTTCTTTTGATTTGCTGGCCTGGGTTATTTATTATTACTTGTGTTTTCTTGGCTGTGATTAACTACTTTACTTTGGAGATTTTCTTCTAGTGCCTTCCATAGGTCTGAATCTGTGAATAGATTTTGAGTAAATTTGGTTTTACCATGGGATATCCTTTTTACTACTTCTATTGTGATTGAAGGTTTTTCTGGGTCTAGTTTTCTGGGCTGGCATCTTTGCCTTTTATAGTCTGGAGAACATTTTGGAAGCTCCCCTGGCTCTTAGAGACTCCATTGAAAAGTTAAGTGTTATTCTGATAGTCCTGCCTTTATATGATACTTGGTCTTTTTCCATTGCAGCTCTTAATATTCTTTCTTTGTTCGGTATGTTTAGAGTTTTGAAGATTACTTATCTATGGAAATTTATTTTCTGTCTAGTCTACTTGGTGTTCTATATGCTTCTTATATCTTTATAGATTCATCCTTCTTTAGGTTAGGAAAATTTTCTTCTTTTATTTTGTGTAAAATAGTTACTATGACTTTGACCTGCATTTCTTCTTTCTATATCCCTGTTATTCTTAGGTTTGACCTTTAACTATGTCAGAGACTTCTTGGATGCTTTGTGCAAGCATTTTATTAGATTTAATATTTTCTCTGACTGAATTAATTATTGTTTGTATATTATTTTTATTGCCTGAGATTATTCTATCTCTTTTGTTTTGTTGGTGAATCATGCCTTTGAGGATCCTATTTGATTTTCTATATTTTTATTTTCAAAATTCCCTCAGTTTACATTTTATTTATTGATTCTATTTCTTTTGTCAGGACTTGAACTGTTTTATTTATATTCTTCTATATTTTGTTTAGACATTTTGATACAAGGAGACTAATAGAGATGACCACTCAGACACACTTCAAAGCCAATTGAAAATTTTCTTTATTCCAGCCAAATATTGAGTATTTGAGACCCAAGTCTTGTGATGAATATCTATAGATGAAATATTTAAAGACAAAACCATATCCTGGTATTATATTCAGCATCTTCAGCAAGAAACTTTTCAGAAGCAAAACAAATGATGAAAAGTTAGAGAAGGTATTGTGACCTAAGGTTCATAAACAGAATTGGATAATCTTCTGTAGAACTCTCTGTCAATGAGATCAAATTCTAGTTCAACCTAAAATGGCCACAGTAAGAATATAAAATGGGGGAATCTCTTCTCTGTTTTGTCCTGTCTCAATATTGTCCTGGCTGTTATTGATTGTGTTTTTATAGTGGGGTCTGGGAATCCGGGTTTGGGTTGATTGTAATTCTAGGCACTTATATCTGTTCTCATCTTTGTTACATGGGTGTTTTGTTCCTTGGTTTCTATTTCCTCTCTTGTTCTTAGGAAAGTATAGTGGCAGTTTGTTGCCTGGCAAGACATTCTTTTGGGATACTGACATGTGTGGCCACTGGAGCTTCCAGGTAGAATATGTTTTTAGATATTGGAAACTGACGCTTAGGAATTGGAATGAGCTAGGGAAAGAACCTTAGAAGAGATAAAAGCTGGGCTTTATGCCAGAATCTTCTTAGTCTCCTGGGAACTGGGACAGAGAGTGCGTAAAGACCACAATATGTGTTCTGCCACAGAGCTGGATTGGATAATGAAGGAGAGGAGGGAGAGTGAAGATCTGAAGTTTGCCTACCTGCTCTATTAGTCTACTTGATTCTCTATCAAGCTTGGCTGGTAGATTCCAGGAGAAAACCTGCTGAAGTTTGGGGATGGAGTAACAGGATGAGTAGGGAAGGAATTTTGACAGGAAGATTTGTGTGATATAATCGAGATGCAGGCAGGGCTGAAGGAAGGCTGCAGAAGGTGTTCTATTACAGAACTCTGGTTAAATCTTAGGTATTGTATTTGGAGAAATGGAGGTAGAGGTGAAATCAGCAATTAGTCCATTTGCCTCCCTGATTGAAGTGTTCTATGTGTTTTGAATTCATTTCTTAGAAGGATATCTACAGATATCTTGAAATAACAAATGGTCAAACTTGGGAACTTGGGAAAACTGGTAGATCTTTTCTGGCATGCTTAAAAACTAACGTGGTGTGAGGGAGAAGAAAATGATGATACATTTAAATTATATATATATTTCTATCAGTAGCCATAAAATATAATTTGATTTCTCTAATACTTTATGCTATCAATTGTATGCAATTACTGGTATTTAGAACATTTTGTTTCAAACTAAATTTGATTAAAATGTTTTGATGTAAAAATTATGTTATATTTAATTCTATTTCTAAATGCTTCTTAAAGAATGTATATTTATTTATAGAATACATACTATGAAATTATTTATGAGAAAATGTAAGCATTAATGTCATTGAGGATCAATATATTAGTTTGACTCATGAAATCACAGTCTGGAAATACATATGTAATTTTTACTCAGAATTTAAGTAAAAGCAGCCAAATGGAAACTGTTAGTTAAAGTTACTTTTTCCCATGTTCCCAAGATTTCTGTTTCATTTATTTAGGAAATCTGCTGCTGATGGTTTCAACATGTAGAACACTTATACGTGAAGTAAAGCAAATGAAGTTGAGGAATCTGGATTGAAAGTGCTTCATGCTGTGGTAAGAAGAAACAGTTCTAATGTGTTAGCCCTTGGGAAATATGTTAAGCACATACTTTGTGTGTATTTCTGGCTGTAGTATGTGTGGTGACGTTACCATTATGAGTTGATAATGAAGTAAAAGATGACTGTAACTAAGTCTATAAATTTAAGATTTTTAAATCCTGTTTACTATTTTGTGAGTATCCTCAAGTAGACTGTAGCATATTGGAGAACTCACATGATGCTACACTTCAATTATTTGTCTTATTTATGTTAGCCTATGTTATCACAGGGGTATCTCAAGCTAATGTTATCATAAGGGCCCTAACAGATAGGTTTTATCATAGCCATAGCACAGATGTGAAAACAGGAATTTGAGAAAACTGAAATCTTGTTTACAGTCTTGCTGACAATTGATGGCAGAACTGATTTTACTTCCTACTGATATGTTATCTTTAGCCCTGTGATAATGGGGAAGACAAAAAATTATATTTAAGGGTATAACCCAATGTTTTAGTCAAGAACCGTAGAAAAGAAGATAGTAAAGAACCATATTTTGTTCCTCCCAATAGAAAACATAAATCATATCCATTTATATATCATTACACTTGAAGAAATTTTTCTGCAAGTCATCAAACAGTTACGTAGATACTGTACTGGCTGGTTTTGTGTATCAACTTGATACACAAAACAAACTGCAGTTATCATGGAAAAAGGAGCTTCAGGTGAGGAAATGCCTCCATGAGATACAGCGGTAAGGCATTTTCTCAATTTGTGATCAAGGGGGGAGGACACATTGTGAGTGGTACCATCCCTGGGCTGGTAGTCTTGGGTTACATAAGAAAGCAAGCTGAGCAAGCCTGTGGAAGCAAGCCAGTAAGTAACATCCTTCCATGGTCTCTGCATAGGCTACTGCTTCCTGACCTGCTGAGTTCCCGTCCTGATTTCCTTTGATGATGAACAGCAATGTGGACATATAAGCTGAATAAACCCTTTTCTTCCCAATTTGCTTCTTGGTCATGATGTTTGTGCAGGAATAGAAACCCCAACTAAGACAGATACATACATCAGAACATTTGGATAATGTAAAAATAGGATATTGTAAAAATATATGTGATAATTATCTTAGTAATCTTTGCAATATATGTGAATATATATGAATGTGAAAAAAAATGGTTGACTTTGTCTGTACAAATAAGAATTCATGACCAGTAATAAGGTTTAATGGAACTAGTTATAACCCAACCTTTATGAGTAACTCGTATATGTATATAACCTTGAGAACTAAAAATGTTCAATTTCCTTTACAAATATACACGTTCTGAGGTATTCAAAGGACAACACTGAACTAAGATATATTATATGCACAGCATCTGCATTTCTGCCTAGTGCACTACAAATTCTCAATATACTAAAGTCACATTAATGTCATCATGATGTAAACATTAAAATACAGTCAGTATTTCCTTATAGTGGGAAAGGAAGTTAGGTCCTCACTATAGCTTTTTTCAGTGTATCTACTCTGAGGTAACTCATAAAATTATTTATGTACTATTGATACTGTGTTCCATATTAATTCAGGGATATTTAATTTGCATAGAGCTTCCTAAAGATCAGCAGATTCCCATATTATGGTTTGTTTTTGCTTTAAATAAAATAGTAGTTGTTTTATAGCAACAGAATTTGCTATGTGAAGGGAATCATATAATAAACAGTGTGCGTTCCCTGTCCTTGTAACTTTAGGTAGTGATAAAGTTTCTCACCTTATTTCAGCACCAGGGCCAGACACTTAATTCAATGAAGGCCATGAGAATCACATGGCCTGCAGTGAATGCAAGATTTCCTGGACTGTACAACTCACCTGCTTCTTGAATCACTGCTAATGATCTAAAAGAGCAGTTGCTCTAAAGATCTACTCATACAATTAGTAACAGATGACTCAGCTAAATATTTGATATAGAACTTACTGGAATATTTTCACAATAATGATGAATATTTGGCATGACTTAGTAAATTGTAAGAGGGAGAAGCCTCATCCTTATAGAAAAAATAGTGAACTAAGGAAATAGTCATTTCAAAAATGTATTACCAGGCTAAAGATAATATATATTTACCTTACATTTGCTTACATATATATATATATATATATATATATATATATATATATATATATATATACCAGCAATTCTCAGGTTTTAAAGAGTTTAAAGTCTTCTGGGAAGCTTGCTATTATTCCCAGGAATGGGATGCTGCACTTGGGGATTTGCTACAGTAGAATACAGTAGTTATAGCAACCTACATTTAAAACACAGCCATTCAGACCAAATCAATTCTTGTATACTATTCTAACTGGGACTGAGATATCTCTGCCTTGAAGTTTTACTGTTGGAGCTCAAACTGAAAAACTTGATCGAGTAAGTATTAGGACATATATCTAAGAAACAAATACATTTTAATAATAATTCTCTGTACCTATTTCATAGTTGAATAACTGCATTTTATCTATGTACATACAAAAATATGATGAAGGAAATTTAAAACTGCAGACGAAATTCATACAGTAGCAGTTTTGATTTGGCAAATTTTAATTGAAATTCTTCTAGTGAGCAGTTGCTTTTGTACATGTAATAATGCGCCAAATCTTCCCCCAGCTACCTTCATTCCAGAGGTTAATAAGGTTTATCAGTAGAAGTTATTGGCTCAAGTTTTGAAGTTAAAACATGATGGGGTTAGGTCTGAATCTTGGCAACAGGAGGGTGTGCATCTGCTACAGCTACTTGTTAATCCTAGGATAATTCAGTTTTATAGCCATGAAGAGTTTTGTTTCATGGCAGCCAGCATAATCATATGTGGGAATAATTGGCCTATATTTGTTTTGTTTAAGCTTCTGAACTCTGAATTCATGATCACCTGCTAAGCTAGGCTTTAAAAGGCAAGAGTGGAGTAAGCCTATTCATCTTCTGTATAATACCACTCCAATAGGAATTTTATAAAACATAAAATGTCTAAGTATCTGCACACTTTTCTAACCATTGAGCTTGTTTATTTTAATCAATTTTATTGAGTTTCTAAACATCATTTATCAGAAAAATTGTCAGAGAATGAGCTAATCTGGTATTTATTCAAACAACCTCCTTCTAAAACCAAAATAAATTAATTCATTCTCTGTGTCTGTCTACCCTGTCCTTTGTCTGTCTCTCCACAGATACACATACACCAAAGCTAACCTCATTTGGCCCATCCATCTTTTCCCAGAGTACTGTGTGTGAATTTCTTACTTCTTTCCAATCTCTCGCTTCAAGTTTAACTTTCTAACTTTCTGTTTCACCATATCATAGTAACTCTTCTTTCTCTTATAAGAAAATAACATATTTTTTACTCTTGCTCACATTTCCAGGCTCTGCCATCCTGGGAGATACAACCTTTAAGAGAAGTAGAGAAAAAAATGAATCAATGGGAATGTATAGCTCCTAAATGCTTGGTCTAAAGAGATACAAACACCAGGGATTATAATGGAATGTATGGAGGATGCCATACTTCTCTGAAGTAGAAAATTTATAGCAATTCTATTATCTGTCTTTACCTTTCAGCTGCTTCAGATTTCTTCTCAAATACTTACCACACTGCAAGATGGCAGATAAAAATATCTACATGTCTCAGGTTTAAGTGACATATATGTAAAATATATATGAGGTATAAGTTATTCCAATATGAAAAGATGAAATGTTCATTTTTCATGTCTTCTTTATAACTTGTGTGTGTGTGTATGAAAACCACAATTTTAAAAATTTAAAAGCAAAATGTATTAATAGATCTTTAAACAGAAATGATTTTCTCTCCAGATAGTCACTGAAAGAAATCACAGGAAGAAAACAAAATTTTGTTGTAGTCGGGATACTCTTACTCCCCAGATCACAAAATTTCAGTATGAATTTGACATTGATATTTTTAATGATTATATTTATAATATAATTTTACATTAGTGTTAATGCTTTGAAGATGAATATCATCTGGATATCATCTATAATTTCAGTATAATTATTTTTTTGCAGACTTTATTACTAATCTTATTGAAAAAAGAGGTGATATTTAAGCCGTTAACTTTGTCTTTATAAAAAAAAATAAGGTATCTGTGATATTATATACATTAAATAAATGAATAAGTGAGGAGAGTTTTTGTTTGAAGATAGCAACAGAATAACTGGACTAATAGATCCCTGTTGAGAACAAATGACTATATTTTGTTTCCATCAATAAGGATTTTTCTAGTTACAAGGAGAACTAATTATACAATATAACATGATAAAATTACATATCATAAATATAAAAACCCATTACACATGTCACTATATACTCAGCTGACCTATCCTCCCCCAGGGTTAAGGAATGCATAATATAAGCTTGTTTTTCTCCATTGTGAAAGACAATGAAATATTAATTACCATATACTAAATATGTATACCTAAGGGCTACAAAATGTTCTGCCATCCTAGAAATGAAAGCCTACTCAGGTCTCTAAACCTTTCTTGGAATTGTGCCAGTTTTCTTTTCCTTCAATTTTTCTGTAGCTATTGTCTTTTTCTCTGACTTTCCAAAATCATTTTATCAGTGTGTAATTCATATTGAACTCCTTTAGTGTATCAGCTTATGTTTGTTCATCTGGATTCTTTTTTGGGATGGGGTGGAGTAAATGAGCCAAGGTGATTTAATCCTTTTAAGCTACATTAGTCAACATTTTTCATTCTCAGAGATATTTAAAACAAAAAATGAATAAATAAAATTATTATTATTATCACTTTCTAAACACCTGTCAAAATCTTGACATGTTCAGTCCCTGTAATTGGCATTATTTATTCAAAGTGAATTTTGCAAACAGCAGAGATGCAGGTTGTGTGAGACCTGACTTTTAAGTAGGCAATCTGCAGTAACAGAGGTACTGTCAGCCACCCAGTACTGTTGTGGGAAGCAATAGCCAGTGCCATACAAGTCTACCCTTCCCTTTCCCATTTCTTGCACAAAATTTCAATGCCTGCTTCTTGGTTTCATTAGCCACAACTGTACTATTAAATATATTTTGTATATACAAAATAAAACAACTGTGATAGTAATACTTTTGTGTGTCACACACTAACCTGAAAATATGCAATGTATCTAGTGTGGTAGAAGTTTAATTATTTGTTGATAGTGTTGAAACAATGAGGTACCATGTAACTGAACTATTCTCATTTTCAAGAGGATATCTTAGAAGCAAGCCTTATAACTTTTCTTGAGTTGTTACTTTTAAAATATGCTTTGCAAAAGCAGGGAATGATGAGAACACTTATCAATTGGTGGAAAGTTAACAGTTGCACAGAAAATAATTCTGGCACTATTGAACAACAAGGCATATATGTACAATAATTTCATATATGAAACTATTTCAATGCTTTCCATTAACAGTTATAAATCTCTGAGAGTCTTGTTTACTCTGATTAAGCATGATACTCTATATACATGTATTAATAGATCACATATTTATATATATATGAAGTACAAATACACTTAAATTATACAGATATGATAAAAGTATGACTAATTAGATTATCCTCTTTAGTTTAGTTGAGCTAGTAGGTCAGAAAGAAGAAAAGAGGAGAACAATCAGTGTTTCCACAGACCAGCCTCAGATTAGGTTCCACACTATCCCTCTGATGCCACTGGCTGTGACTCAAATGACAAAGATGTGGTAGAGATAGGGAGTCACATGCTACCCATGAGCTCAGGAAAAGGCGAAGACATGGAGTCCCTGAGCAGCTACCCACTCTCCTACTGATCACATATTAGATGAGGAGTTATAATCATCTAAAACATCATTTCTAATAATGTGGGTCATGACTCCTTTGGGGGACAAAGGACCCTTTCACAGAGGTCACATATCATATATCCTGAATATAATATATTTACAGTTATAAAGTGCAACAAAATAATTTTAGGGTTAGATTCATGACTATGAAGAATTATTTTAAAGGATCACAGTTTGGGAAAGTTGAGAACTACTGATCTAGAGGCAAAGAATTGACTGCATATGGAGAGGATCTAAGGTAATAAAAACATATAAAGTATAAGATACCATTTCATAAAGTTATTTTAATAATACTTTTCTCAGAGTGAAATTGCTAATTAGTTTTGCAAGGACTGACAAGTTAACATACACATAGGAGCCACTAAAACAAACATCTTAATTCTGACAGGATGAATGTTCATCGCTTTCTTAATTTTGGTATAAATTGTGTTAGAGGAGAAACCATTTGGGCCACGAGGAATTCAGAACTTTTGAATAGAGATGCATTCATTCTTTAACTCAGTGACCATTTATTGGTTACCTTTGAGTTCAAGATACTGTTTTTTATTTATTGTAGAAACAGGGAATGGAGCAATATAGAATCTTGACTTTCAAGATATACATATGTGGGACAGGCAAAATGAAAATCAGAAACTTTTATTAATTTACTGGCAATCCCATGTAGCCACAGTCAAAAGTGTGGTTGCATCATCTCTGTGTTTTCAAAGATGAGTTGATATGTCTCCAGAAGTAAGAATCTGCACAAGAAGAGGATGGAGACTGAGGGGACTTTAAACCCATGTTCTTATGTAAATCTATGGCAGCTGAAGTGTGGGAAAACATAGAATAAGTCAAAACATCCAATGTGTATAAGAAATGGAGGATCTAAACCTGGAGACAAAAGTGAGAGGAAGGCAGCTTTTGATCAGTCTTGCAGGCCTCAAGATAGGATGGAGTAGTAGGTGATGTAGTGAGGAGACATTGTAAACTAAAGGATGCTCTGAGTGTCTTCAGTGGCCTTCTGACTGCAGCCCATAAAGTACTCTCTCTCATTATTCTATATCTTTATTTATACACTATACATAGTCCCAGAAACCTAGAAATGGAATAGAGCTATACAGGTATATTTTACAAAAATCCGTACACAAACTAATAACAGTAGGCAAAGTTTTTCCATTTGCTTAAAATCAAATAGACAACATAATTGACATTTTTTAAAAGATTTTATTTTTCTATTATTTTCAGTTCTATTTTTATGTATGTGTGTTAGTTTGTGCATATAATTGCAGCACCAACAGAAATCAGATAAGGGTGTTAGATTCATTGGAGATAGAATTACAGACTATTGTATACCACCTGCCATGTCTTCTGGGAACTAAATTCAGGTCTTTTGCAATAGCAGTAGGCACTGCTTGCTGCTAAATCATCTCTCCAGCCCCCAAGATTTAAGATTTGAGATAAAATATACTGTAATTTGTGTGATACTTTTTAGTATATATTACCTATGATAAAATATAAGAGGAAAGAGTTGAAGAAAGAACAGTTTCCTGAAAAATGAATCAGAATTTAATAGTTTGGATAATTCTCAGTCTATAAATGTTTCAAAAGATGAGAAAGTTTGTTCTGGAAGGAACATGAGGGATTACAGATTATACAGTTACACCTTAAAGAGATTGCCCCTGAATCTAATTATCTGTTTTAGAAAAACATCAAGAATAATAGATTAGATTATAGAGGCAGGATCCCACCAGTTTAAACTAAATGGGGCATAGGTGAAATAAAATGAAGGCTCTCAAACTTCTGGGAAACAGTAAGTGTCCCTGGAGAGCAGAACTATATGGTCAAATGACTATATAGAGAACATGTCCTCTAAAGAAGGAGAACAATGTTTCTAACTGAGATCAGAGGTCAGCACCTCAACTGTTGCTACCATGGGACCTAAACCTATAGACTAGAGAAGCTAGCCTGTCTCTGGCACAGTCTCAGGGGACAGTACCATCACCTTTTTTGAGAGGTCATGAATCACTTGGGGTATCAAGGAAAAGGGTATTCATTTGAGTGAGATGGAAGTATCTCTTCAGTGAAATTGGTACATGGAGCTGCAACCCTACTGGAACTAGAGTGTAGAACATAAAGACAAAAAGATTTGCATTTTTATATTTGAAGAGGGCTAGTGAGTCTTGCCTTGCTCAGTTCTAGACATACCTGCTTGGGGTCAGTTAACATTTCTTCTCCTAAGTCCCCAGTTTCTAATGTTTGAAATTATAATATCACAACTATACCTGTAATACTATTGTATTTGGGAACAGATATCATATATGACTTCAGAGTTCACAGGTGAACAGGAATTTTTGCCTCTGGATGAATTATACCTCCTATATCTGCCATGTTTGACATGTAAATGAGACTTAAGATATATGACATATACTGACATAGGCTAAGAGGTGGGAATGTTTTATGAGCTGGATATATTTTACATGACAGAGGACATAAGGATGAAGAGAAGAGAAACAGGAAAATAATGAACTATCCCATATCTCCCAAAATCCATGCACTAAAACCCACCTTCCAGTACCACTGTAGTCCAATCGTGCAGTTCCAAGCAACTCTATACATTACTCCCCTAAGTTATAGTTTTATTGTCAATTCAGGTGTATTGCAATGTGATCCACCATTTTAGAATTGTCTGCATGGCTTAAATCAGATCTTCTAGCAAAAAAAAAGTGTGTTTTAGCATGAGTATCAGCATCACTATTATCTATTATTCATTATTCTTATTATAATTATTGTTTTACAAGTGAAAAACAAGTATTATCATTTTAGTGATAACGAGACCACTCTCTTTATCACAATATTAATTATACATATGATTCACACACATATATATATGTGTGTGTATGTATTTGTGTATATATATATATATATATATATATATATATATATATATTTATGGAGAAAGAGAGAAAGTAAAGATTTTACCATAAAGTTGTGTTCAATGGCATTCTTTAAAGTTTTAAAGTGATTCGAGTCAGTATATTAAAGTTAGTATTATATAATTGTAAAAAATTACTTGTGACTTGTACAAGGGACTGAACCAAAACATAAATGTCCAAGTCTTAATATGTTAACATTGGTTTAATCTTACACTTTTAGAATTTTTGCTTTTCCTCCTAACTACCTTTAGAACAGAGTACTTATAATATGATGGTATTTTGGTAACATTTAATTGGGTCCTGGGGATGGAGCACTGTGTCTTTCTGCTAAATACAACATCTATATATATATGATATATCTTCTGTGTGTGCGTATACGTGTGTATTACCGATTGAAACTTATTTCAACACTATGATTTTTAATGTGGGCCATCTATTCAGGGCTAGTAAAATGATTTATACTGATTAGGAATGTTGTATAAGTACTCTTTTAAACTACTCAACACTTGGATGCAGCTTTGTAATTTTGTAAAGGTGAATTATAGTTAACACTTATGTAATTCTAAAACATGTATTTGTTAGACAGCTTTGTTTGTATACAATTGTGTTTTACTTTTCTGCATGCATATGGGTAGAATCTTCAATAATTATATCTTAACTCACAATGGTTACTACGTACATGAAAATCTTAAGAATTTAAAAATTCTCATTTTAATAAAATTGTTCAAGAGCTGTTTCTAGTTCTGCTGTGCACCAAGGATTATCAACTTGAGTTAACATGTATTGTTACTTTCTTACCTTCTGATTATGGGTTTTTAACTAAACTATAACTAAAGAGACAGGGCAAAATGAAGCAAGTAAAAAATAGGTCAAGTAGTATGACACTACACCAAGAGACCTTTTTAGCACAGGATAATTTAGCAGCTCATGATTAGTCAGGTCTTTAAAATCAGAGTTGTGCTTTCAGGCTAGGTGAATGTCATGGCCTTATTACTATAAAACGATAGGGACAATTGAGAAATTAAAATACCTCATTACATATAACATGCTAATATTTTGTTTAATGCTATTTTTCTGAACTCATCTCAAGAATTTTTATCTCACTAATATATACTTAACTTCATTTGTATTTTTGTATCTACTTTTGAAAAAATCAGTATTAATGATTATTCTCCTTTTAGAGAAATTAGTTATAAACCAACAGCTTAATTCTTTAGCAAAATCAAAACCAGTATCAAGACTGCGATCGTAAAAAAACAGAACATTCCACTTTAAATGGACAGCATTGTTATCATGATGGATTCATTCAGCAGACAAAAGCTGTATTACCAAAGCAATCTGAATTAATCTGAATTGAATCACCCCATGTACAAGCATAGGGGAAATTGAAGCAATTTTAGATTAAGATATACAAATATTATTCTGTTAACTTTAAAATGAATTCAAAATAAATTAAACTGTTATTGTCACACTTTGGTTGTCTTAATTTTTAGCACTTTGTTACAAAGTGCAAAGTTGCAGAAGGTGAAAGTGCATGATTGGAATGCCAAATACAAATGAAACAAATATATCTAAATAATTAAGTGATTTAACTTCCTATTCCTTTAAAGGGGAATATTTATTTTTTATCATATTCAATATGAAATTGTATATAGCTTGTGACAGAATGGTGCAGATTTAAGCCTTTGATATCAACGTTATTAATCTACTTGTCTGTCAAAGTCAATTAAAGAAGGGTCACAAGTATAGACATTTATCTGATGGGCTCTACCCTGTTCACATTAGTCATTTGCTGGTTCTTTCTAAGAGACTTATTAGCTCATCTATTTGCAAATAATTGTCATTGTCTGGGCATACTGATTTTTGGTTCTGTTTTACTGAAAGATAGTGGTCTCTTGAAAGGCAACCATAATTACCAACTGAAGCAGTGTAATAGGAATTGAAGGCATGTGTGGGGCAAAATTATTCAAAGAATAATAAAAACAAGCTTTAATAACAAAGTTCAACAAATTAGTAAGAGTTGATGTTTTCAGATAACTGAATCCTTGACTATGCCTGTGTCTGTTCATTAGGTAACAAAAACTATTACATTGCTGTACATGTCTACTTACATTCCCTGCACCAACAAAAAATATCATTAAATGCTAGCAAATTTATTTCTGTCTAGGGGCAGACATACTCTATAACTTCATCAGAATTCTGCCCCATATAAATTACTCTATGTTGAGTTTTTCCTGTTATTATCGTTCCAAGATTTCAAATGAGAAGTACTAAAAAATGATACCATCAACAAAGCTGATTAGAAATAACTGTTTGGTGAGTTAATTATATGAGTGCTTCATATTTGGTAGGTAGTTTAGAGATTCAAAATCTGAGAGATAATTGGTCCTTGAAAACAAACTGCAAAAGAAGTTTTGAGTTTAAAAGTCATAGAACTCTATGTATTAGGGCAATAACTTATCAAGGATTACATTTTAGAAATCTCCTTTAGAAGTTGTAGGGGGAAAATGGATGGGAACAAAGTAACCAAAGTCAAAGAAACTGTCTGGCAGAATATTATAATCTTAATGATTGTTAAGATGCAGAGCAAAGTAGTAGCAGTGAAAAAAAATCATCATTGAACTGAGAAGTAACTGGATGACCATATGACTTTGTAATTAGTTGTTGAGTAAGGTATGCAAGGATCTGGAGTGCACCCTGTTCTTGTGGTTGTTCCATGGTGTGCTCACATCTGGAGTTTTTACATACACTGTTGAAGTTCCCTGGCATTGAGGATCATCTGCAACCCTGAGTTTGGTATTCTCCACTGCCAGTGTGGTCATTTAGGAAAGAATACAGGATTAGCTATAGAAAGGTTATCTGTAGGGGGCTAACAGACTGTCCGAAGGAACTGTTTTGGGAATTCAGGAATTTCTAAACTGAAGTAAAATAAGTAGTTGGATGACTCTAAGATTTAATGAGATTCTGGGTGTGCTCAGCACGGTGCCTGAGTTGGAGTTAGTGCTCCAGAATGAAAGCTGGGGTTGGGATTCCTGCGGTGGATAGGAGACTGGGAAATGGTGCATTAGGCTAGGATGGAAGTCTGTTTTCGTGTTTAATGAGATGAACAAAAAAGAGAAAGAATTCGGGCAACTAGAATATTGCTCACGGTATTTAGCCCAGATGCTGTATCAGTGATTAAACAGGGGAAGGTCACTAGACTCCAGGCAAAGGATAGGGTATCTGTCTCACTCTTCCCTATGAAAATTAGACATATCTCCAGCTTTCTTTTTCTTGATTTAAAGGACCCATTAGAATTGAATTAGCATCATGTGTAAGTAATTGTTTTTTTTACTGGTTCTCACTCTATTTTCTATTCTGATGTTAATTACAAACTCTGTGCGTGTGTGTGTGTGTGTGTGTGTGTGTGTGTGTGTGTTTTAAATTGGATATTTTATGTATTTACATTTCAAATGTTATCCCCCTTCCAGGTTTCCCCTTTGGAACCTCCCTCTCCCATCCAACCTCCCCCTGTTCTATGAGGATGCTCCACCTCCCACCCCCCCATTCCCACCTCACCACCCTGGCATTCCCCTATACTGGGGAATAGAGACTTCAGAGGGCCAAGGGTTTCTTCTATTGATGCCAGACAATGACATCCTCTGCTACATATGCAGCTGGAGCCATGGGTCCCTCCATGTGTACTCTTTGGTTGGTAGTTTAGTCCCTGGGAGCTCTGGGGCTTCTGGTTGGTTGATATTGTTGTTCCTATAGGGCTTCAAACCCCTCACCTCCTTCAGTCCTTTCTCTAACTCATCCATTGGGAACCCGTGCTAAGTCCAATAGTTGGCTGCAAGCTTTCACCTCTGTATTCATCAGGCTTTAGCAGAGCCTCTCAGGAGACAGATATAACAGGCTCCTGTCATCAAGCAACTTCTTGGCATCTGCAATAGCGACTGGGTTTGGTGTGTGTATATGGGATGGATCCCCAGGTGGAGCAGTCTCTGGATTGCCTTTCCTTAGTCTCAGAAACATCTCTTGGTGTATTTGAAATTATTCATCAGTACTTTACATGCTTACTGACTGATTCCAGCTTTGTGCCTTCCACCTGATCTTGGAATCTGACCAAAGGGGGGGGGAGATCATTTTATACTGTGTCTTGCCTCTGATGACACAGATGAACTATAAAGTCACTGACAAAACAGGATGCTTTTAAACAGAGACATGTAAAAAACAAACCTATATCAGAACAGCACATCTTTACAGAAGGAATCAGTCTAGTTCTGTTTTCTGTGGAATGCAAGTCCATGCAACACTAGGAGAAAGACAAGAGCATGCTGAGTGGATTAAACTGCCCAGGTGGAGTCAGTGATATTCTTGATGGCACTGTGAAACAAGCTCCTAGACAGCAGAAAGACACTGAGCTGTCTTCAGGGAACTGAGAAATATCTGCAAATTAAGCAAGACATGGTTATTCACTCTTTCTATTAGTGTCTCTACAATCTATAAATGCTGTTTAGGGTTTTCACATACTCAGAACTGTCATTTAACACAGAATGATGTTGTTACCCATTTGAGAGTCAATTTACAAACTTACTGAAAATGATCTGACATCCATACAATAGAGTATATATCTGGGGACATTGTAACAGTTTATTTGCTACTGTGAGTTTAATCTGAGTCACCAGATATCTAATTTATCACAACGAATGAAATTCTGGGTTGATTTTTCTCCCTTCCTATGCAGATTTATTGAACAATCTAGATTCTACTTGTGAAACACATGGCTCAGGTGGTAAATATTTAGATGCCTGTAATTCTATAAAAGGAGTTTTTTGAACCTAAAATAACCTACAAAGACAAACAGCAGTGTAATGTTGCCAAGAAACTCCTCACAGGTCACTTTCCAAGCCTAAAGGTTTCTTTAATCCATTAATGGTACTTTGTATGGAAGTAAGGATACAGGGCTGTCCTATGTCTAAATTCTGATGTCTAGTCCTGAATTTGGCAGTCCTGAATTTTCCTTAATCACCGGGATGAAAAATTGCACCCTTCGTTCTAATTTCCCTCTATACCATTCTCCCTCATCCGCCTTCCCTGCTTTCTGCTCTGGAGCCCTTTTCCCCTTGTTCTTTCAATTCAGTGTGCTATATACTAACAAACAAAGAAAATATACCTTATCTCCTCCTTATTTCCTGTCCAAAATAAGACCACTTAACATTACATAGGCAAAGCACTTCTGATTCCACTTGGAGATAATATGTATTTAATTCATAGCTGCTTAAAAGCGTTAACATGTTGAATACTTATCTACTGAGTCCTATTCATTGCAAAGCATGGGCATAGGAAGCATGATAGAAATAAATACCAGGAAAAATGGGTAAGAGGAGGAAGACCCAGACAATTTTCTCTGAGCTTTTCAAAGCAAGGCTTTCAGGACTGGGATTCAAGTGTAATGCCAAGGGATAAGTAGGCTGTGACAGACAAGGACATGACAGTTCTGCAACATAGGAAGTAAGTGAGGGTGCTTCCTGCTACAAACAGCTTATGCCCTCAGGAATGACAAGTTATCTGAGGACTTGGGTATTTGAGACTGTGAAGAAGTCTGTCAGAATTACCTGGAAGTTGAAGCACAGATTTCAAGAAAGATTATTTTAAAGGTTTGGGGATTTATTGTAAGTCATAAGAAGGCTTTAAGTAGAAACAGCTTAATCATATTAGCACTTATGATTATGAATTTAAAGTGATCATTGTAAGGTGTTATGAAAAACAGGAATATGTAACTTATTTATCTATTAGTTAATTCTAAGCAAGGAAGTCTCTTATATTAAATTAGAGTCTTTGTTGTGTAATAAATTTGTATTCTGAATTTGTGATCCTGCAAATTATAAAACCACTGACCTAAGCCATTGTTAAGGTTTGAAGCTTTAGCCAGATGTGAAAAAATTCTGCAAAATCACAATATTCCAATCCTTTATATTTACTAAGACATACTTACTGTCTAGAGAACAGATGTAGGAACAGCAGTCATCTGTTTACTCATTTATTGAAACATCCATAATTCTTTATAATTTGTGCATATTCACCAGTCTAGCATGAGAGTAAACACTTTGCTAAAGGTCTGTAAGTTTCTTTGGGTCCCATGAGTGCTTGTTCTTGGCTAATTGTTACTTCTCAAAGACATTAGTTATCTCCATTCAGAGAATAGAGTTCCCCAGCTAAGCTTCTTGACTTAATACGGTTAAACCTGTGATGTCTATTTCTCTCCCTTTGTATTTCTTCCCTGCTTTTTTATGGTACTCTTACCTTTCTTGCCCATTAGCATACCTTCAACTCTGCTAAGCAGTCAGACTTTGTGGGAAACAAAAGCCAGAAAGAACTGAATTCTACTTGACTGACTGCGCAAGTGACTGATAGTTCCATGTATAAAGTATCCCTTCTGATTTAAAAGAGCAGATGAACCATGTTACTTATGTTGAGCTGAAAATCAGTTGAAGAAACCCTAAGTAGACAAATGCAGAGTTATCTTAAAATATTAATCTGTGATCTTTACTCGGTATATAGTTTTCCCCTTGCTCTCTTTTATTGCTTTTTGAATTGGCTAATTCACAAATATTTTCTTCTCTCCCTGCATTTTTGTTTGTTAAAATCATGGGGTGATTGACAAGAAAAAACTGGTAAGGGATGAAACATTATGAAATTGTAATGATATCTTTTAAAAGATACAGGCACTATAGAATATAACAGTTTTAATTATATGATCAGTAATATTCTGAAAGAACATACTTTAAGAACCTTATAGTTGGATGGTATAGTTAATCAGTAATTTTGAAATGCTTCATTATTATATTTATAATTATCTAAAAAATAAATACTAAACAATAAGGCAACCAATAGTTAACAAAAACAGAAATGAATTATCTCATTCAGGACAAAGAGAAGCAAGCCTAGGGGCCTAGCAATAGGAGATGGGCACACGTACCACATAGACAAATACCTCTTGCCTCTTATGCTTTCCAAATTATTCCATACATTTGTAGCAGTCTGTTTTACATTTGTAGCATAAAATATTGAATTAGTTAGCAAATATAAATTAGTATGAAATTCAGGGGTGGCTTTCTAAGTTTGGCCATTTGAAAAATTATCTTTAATTCTATTGAAATTTAAGATTCATTGGTTTTGTTGAGATAAGGTTTTGCCTGTGTATCTCAGACTAACATAAAACACAATCATCCTGCCTCAAAATCTCAACTGTTGTAATTATTGATATGATATACTCAGTATTGCTTATTTTTCTTTAAGTGCTTAATTATATCTTTACAAACACTGATATTCACATATTGAGATAAGAGTCACCTGATCATATTCATAATTTAATATAAACAAGCAGGCATTCTTTTTCTCCTCAATATAAAATATAGTTTAAGTGATATTTTAACTAAGAGATAAGAGTAGATATGTCTCACAAATTCAATGACAACTACTTACAATTTTTCTAATGGACAAACAATAATACTAAGCATGTCTAGAAGTGCAAAAACCTTTATATTCTTTGCTTTCTATTATTAATGGTGAGTGTTTCAGATGTAATTAGTTCCTAATATACATTGTTTGACTCTAAAATGTTCATAGCATAACTGTATATAAATTCCCTTGATCTTTTATATAGCCAGTGTTATACACAGCAATTGTTACTATTGTTCCCAATGAGATAAGTTTGGAGTATCAATTGCTCCTACAATAAATTCAATCCATTTTGAAAGACAGAGGTTAGTACATGTTGACAAAATTAGGGGTAGATTGTAAAATATGGTATGTTCTAGAAAAGATAAGAATTGTTAGAAAGGAATATCTGGGTGACAGAGAGTGGTATAATTTTCGTGAACATTAAGGGAAGATTTCTCAGTAAGGGAACACATAAACACTGTAGGGAAAGCAGGAAGTGTGAGTGAAAGGGGTATTCTTTTGCCTGGATTTCTAGACAAGCAGAAGAATATAGTTGAGTGAAAAGGCAAAATTTGGCTGAATTTTCAGCCAGCAGATTAAATTTTCAGACTAATTTGTTAATAAATCATGCAGTAAAATACCACACATATAGTACGGTTAATAGTTTTTGCATACAGTATAGGTGGATAGCTGCATTAGAAGAGCAAGCTCATAGTCTTGTGTTCTAACACCTAAGTCAGTCCTAGATAAAGGGCAAATCTCTATATCACTGTGGCAAGAGTAGAAAATTCTGAAGTTTTCCATTTAAATTACAGTGTTTACTCCATTCTGCTGTAAGGTACAATCTTTCTCTCTTCATCATGCATAGTTAAGGATATTCCTTTTACTTTAGACATTGTACTTAAAGCCTGTATTTAGAATTATGTTGGCTTAAAGTCCATGAAGTGAAACTTCAATATAGTTATTCTGACCCATAAACCAAATAGTTTCATTTAAGGAAAACCAGATCACAGTTGGCTTCTGCAGAAGACATTATCTGTTTAATGGCTTTTTGTGTTCCTGGCTTAGAGGTACAACTACTTTACATAGATATTTGCTCAAGGTCTCTATTGGATATAAAAACAGTGTATAAAATGACAGCTGTTGTGGTTTATTGACATGCTTGAAGGAGCATGCTACTAAACTTGTAGGTAAAATTACTCCCTTTGTCATCTACTGCTAACTTTAAAATAATTGTTTAAAATGTTCAGTGGTTCACAATGCTACCATTGCTGGAAAAATGTAAAGAAGTTTCAAAAACTTTAATAGAGTTAATGATTTAATACAGGGAGAAGATACAGTTTAAAATAATTGAAGAGAAGAGAGACAAAAGGCAGTGTCTTAGAGACACTAAAGGTAGTGGTGCCACCCGCCCCCCAGTGAAGCATTGGCCAACATTAAGATTTTTGTTTCTATTTTTAGCAATTATATATCACACAGTACACATGGAGTATTGTTAGCCAAAAACACTTTCTCAGGACTCTGTGTTGAATTTTAGTAGAATTTTGTCACATAGACCTGACTGACTGTGGAAGTAGCCGGCCATTAGTATTTATTTAGATTTCTGCAGTTCAAGTTGATATTATGTACCCATAATAAATCACATTGTTAAACCTTTTAGTATCACCAAACCCACAGTGACACAAATGTAATTTCATGAGAAACAACATTCCAAGCATTTATAAATTTTCCATTAGGACCAAAAATAAAAGCAAGACATCTTTGGTTAATTGATTTCAGCTTTAATTTTAATTTATATTAATATGTATATTTCTAGTATATTTATATATTGTGCTCAGTATATTTCTAGTTCATCTGAATTTTAATACATTTATACTACAGGGTGATAAAAATAATATAATTACAAATACATCACCTTATATAATTTTATGGCTGAAATACTGAAAATCTATTCTTTTAAAATTTTTGAAATATAAGAACATGGTTAGATTAAAATTAGAGGGAAAGAAAAATGTAGTTTCAAAGAATATTATCCAAAAAAATGGAGGATGGGAGTGCTAAATAGATGAAAAATTAAACCTCTACATTTATAATCCATATACATACAGGCACACACACACACACACACACACACACACACACTCACACACCACAAAAAGTTAGTATGTTCTACCTCTGGGCTAATTTATACTCTGTGTATACAATTCAAAATATGATATGTATTCATAGCCATGATTGCTCTTAAAAGTTTAATTACTTTATTTCATAGTTCTCCTTCAGTACTTAAAAATGTTTTTATGCATTTGAGCCATAACAACTTTTAAACACAATCTTGATACAAGTAAGTACATTTTTACTTCTAAGAATAGACATTTCTTTTCCAAACACTAGCTATTCAGTTAGTTTATTGCTGATAGAATCACCTGTCACATTGCAAAGTAAACCACTTCCTTTATATTCCCTGATAGAATATTATCAGGTCAGAGCAGATAGCTAGCACAAAGACTGTGAAGTAAAGCTGATGAACACTGGGACAGTTAGAAGGGGAAAAAGTGGCCCGAAGGTTGGCAGTGTCAGATCATGGAAGTATTTTTTATGGTGCTGAATTGTACTCTGTGTAGTATGACCTGATATGATTTATTCCATACTGAAACCCACCTAGATATTGTGTGCTGCTTTAAAGCAAATTTTCTCAGATAATCATGATTATTTGCATCTGTGACTTTTCATATCTACTACCTTCGTATCTCTGTTTCTGTCTCCTGCATTCCCTCCTTCCCACACCTCTGTCTCAGCTCTCTCCTTTTTTCTCTCTCACTCTCTTCATTTCCTCTCTTCCTTTTCATGAGAATGTCTCACATTGTAGTTCATTCTTGTTTGTAAACTTACTGTATAGCCTAGGCTGTCCTGAAACTGAAATTTTGCCAACCTTCCTGCCTCAGTCACCCATATCAGCAGATATTCCATTTCCTTTATTGGTTTCTAGAACTCATTAATTTCTACATGTCCAGGAAGAGCATTACTTATTTTTCACTATTTTAAAATGAGATTTAATCACTTAATACCTAATTATGGACCCATTTTAGAGAGAATCTCTGAATAGTCTTTGACTGTAAACAGACATTTTCCAGTTGGGCTTTAAGTGGACCAGGTTTTCACTAGTAGTCCTGCACTCAATATTAATTTTAAGTCAATAGATCCTGAGTGAGAAACATCTTTCTTCTTATGCAGTTTGCATCCAGTTGTCTCAAGATTTTTGTTCTGTCCTAATGTTTGTCCAGCCACATTTCCTATGCAGTTTCCCATGCACTCTTACAACATTCCAAGCCAAGTCCTCAACAGACGTCTCTTAGTTTTAGATTCTAAGCAAAGTAATTTTGGTGTATCAGCTTTTAGTCATCCATGGGACCAAAATAATTTCTTTCCTCTTAGTTTTTAGAGCTTCTGAACATAAGAGTGTTCTATGAAAAAATCCAGAATGGTATCTCACAAAGTAATGTAGTTCATAAAACACACCAACCACTATATTCTCACCAATCATGAGACCTAAAAATGAGATCTAGACAGTGTATGAGCTGAGAGAGAGAGAGAAAGAGCGAGAGAGAGAGAGAGAGAGAGAGAGAGAGGGAGAGATTCCTAATTGCTTAAGAGATTTTTAATTACTTTTGTGTCTACCTGGTTATGGCAAATTATTCTCTTCAAGATCCAAACTCAGTCACATCTGCAAAATCCTCACACCTAGATAACGGTGCCTTGTATTATTTAGATATAGCCTTCAGACTCTGGAAGCTTTGGCTTTCTTTGTATCTAAAGGTAATGATATAAGTAAGAAAACATATACATTTTACAGATGTTAAGTCATCAATCAACAAAAGTTTTTTGTCTTTTGTTCATATATTCAGTCCTGACTGATCCTATTTACTATTATAGCCCCAGACTACCTGGGACTCAGAAACAAAGATGATTTCAATTTAGCTGTGATATACTATAAAGTTATTCAGCAGCTTTATTGCCTGTGGCTAACCATTCCTTTTCTTTAAGAGTGAACATTTTCTGACCAAAATGTATTATTCACTTTTCTTGCAGAACTTTTTATATCTTGTGATCTTAAAAGCTGTCTGACAAAATGTCTCTCTCATAAAAATAATCAACCTTTGGCACATAGTCTAGACCTTTCCAAATTTACCAATGAGTATAGAATAGTTTTGTAGGGTACATAAAAGCTGTTCATACCACTGAGTATGAACAATTAGTTCATCAATCAGTAGTCCTTGAAGTGATAATACGATGTGTCACAGAGGATGTGACATCAGCAAGATGGGTAGATGTGGGCCTGTGTGCTGGAGGCTTTCCGCAGGAATCTCTGGCCTTGCCGGTGCGAGGGTTCAAGCAAAGGGGGAAGAGTGCTAGTAGGGACGGGAGTCACCTCTGCCTTGGTCTCCGCAGTTGCCACCTCGGTTGCTCCAAGACCCTGCACCTGCTACCCTGCGCTGACCTTTGCTAGGCTCAGCCCATGAGAAGCCGACTAGCCAGGAGGAGTGCGGGAAGCTTCTGGTGGCGTTTTTTAGGAGAGCAGACCTCTTCCCAAGCAGCAGTGTTACAGCTCTTATGATAGAAGCTCTGAGGGCAGAGTAGTTCTCACTTCTTTATTCCTTCTGGATGGGGATCTCTAATATACACGTTGGCGTGGGTTAGGGTCTGACAGCAGGTATTTCCCATTGGCTGGGTCTGAGAGCTTGTGGATACCTTATCTGCCTGTGGGAAGGCTTGGGGTGCTGCTCCTATGTGACTAATGGTCACAGAACTTTCTACAGTGAGCTGTGGGGGGCTGGGGGTTGTAGCTACTTGACAGGAGCCAGGGGCCCAGGAGCATGGCAAAACGCCTACTATCCCTTGCAGGGTTACTCCGTACTGGGTCACTAGAGTTTAAAGCCTGTGCTTGACCAGGGGCCCACCGCCCAATAGGTGGAAGGACTCACTATTGATGTTCACATGTTTAAAGCTAAAGTGCTAGTAGATTTGTTGCTGTATCAGTGCTCCCAGTTTATATCTAAATGGTTTATATATGAACTAATTAAAATAGCTTTTTTCAATACCATATAAATGAGAAGATTGATTTTGATAGCATATCATGATTTCATTTTCTATCTTTATTTGAGGACATTTTATGATTCCATTTCCTCTCGTTGTAGTTAAAGGTATATATGATGTTGTAGTATCTTACATTTTTAAATTTAGTATTCACTTATGATCATCTTACAAGGTAGGTATTTTATCTAAATTTCATAGATTTGAATATGATAGCTAAAACAACACTGAATATTGCCAATAACTTGGTACTTAACTAGATATTTCAAGTAAGGATCTTTTGATATTGGGTAAATATATGCATATAAAATGTTAATAGTTATATGTGTGAATGTATATATATATATATATATATATATATATATATATATATATATATATATATTAAACTACAGGAGCCTATTTCTTGAAAGTCCATTGAGATTTAATTCCTATCTGCTAAATATTTTGAAGAATCACTAGAACATAGAAAACATTCTTTAGTAGAAAGATTTTAAGAGATATTTTGTAGATATGTACATTTCTATAAAATTAAAAAGTATTAACTAGAGAAAATGGTGTTATGTTTCAACTACATAAATATATTGATTCATATTATGAGAATTTCTTTCATTAAAAAATTAAATCCTGGGGATTAAGACAAGCATTTTTTTATGAAAGGATATGAGAAACAAAAAATTAATTTAGAGGGAAAATGAGATATATTCATAAGAAATAGGAACTTCTGAACTTAGAAACATAGTATACATGTTATGCTAGCACTCTGGAAACCTACAAATGTATTATGAAGTTCCATTCTAATTGATAGCAGATTACATATACTTTAAGACATTTCTGACCTTCAGAGGTAACCATGGTTTCTTTGAAAAGAGAAAACTATGACATTAAAGGATAGAAATAAAGATTTGCTTAATAAGTTACATAAATAAAAACATGCATTTTTGTTAATTTTATAAAATATAGAAATACACTCAGATTTAAATAAAATAAGAAAAGCTTATTTATGTTACATTATAGGTTGATATCACTTATATAAAATGTATGTTTAGGAAAAAAAAATAAAATGATACACCAAGCAATGTTAGTAGAGGTTGTATTTGAAGAGCTAGGTTATACAATATTTATAAAGAAAACATTTACCTATAATATATTTTAAAATAGCTTTAATCCTTATATATCATTATAGTCATTTGAAGTGTCCTACTAAATAAAAGAATTTTCATGCCCTTTTCAAACTTGTGTACATTGCCAGGAAATGATTTTGGAATGTGCTGGTTTTGAACAATTGATTCAAATAGCCAGGCTTGACTATTTTCAGATTGATTGCAGACCTAGTGTATCACTGTCCTGGGACTTTATCATAAAGCAACATCACTCATTCACAATAACTCACAGCAGATGGCATGACATATTATATATTGTAGTTCTTGGAAATGATGTCAGTATATAGGCATATTGTAATGGTGAACTGTGGGATTGGCATATGTATTTGCTAACTGGGCCAGGATATATAATAAATGATAGATGTGTCCCATAATGAGTGTCATAATTATCATAGAGATTCATGGTTGAACCATCAAGTCTAGCTGCACGATGGGTTAAATGGATATGAACTCATTAAGGGTATCAGCATCACCTTGTTACCAATGGGAAATAGTTCTGCCAGCACAGTTGCATGTCTGTCTATTCACTGTGCCTTAGATATCTTGCATTGTAGGAAGATAAGTATCCTCTGCATTGTTAAGGGAAGCCTAAGGGAAGAAATAAGGAAATCTCTGTATTGAAGCATTTGGTAAGTACAGTTGGGCTCTGGAGACTCTAGTGCAACATGTTAGGATGCAATGGACCCACTGAAGCTGTTCTACTCAACGTCCTTGTGCATGCATTTCTCTCAGCTCAATCTCACAATGGATTCCCTTGAATTGGAAAACTAGCTCATTGTTAATTTAGCTATTGTTAAATTTTGGTTTGTTGCAATTTTGCTCTATTTTTGAATTTGTTTTGACTTATCTAAACCTGGGGATGAATAAATAGAGATGCTACATAGATGTGGGGCGAACAAAAGATGGAATATTTGTTGACATACTTTGAAGTATGTTTTTAAGTATATTGGCCCTAGTTTTCTATTTTGTAACAACTTTTATCTAACCTTCAAAATAATATCCAAATATATGGATACATTTTACCCATGTGTATATGCACATGTATATGTCATCATAAAGACACATCTTCTGTATGGTTGTTCTCAACAATGTTCTTTTAAAAAGTTATCCATTTGCTGTCTGCTCACATGTTCATTTACTGATTAAAAAAAACAAACAAACAAACCAAAAAACAGTATATTTACATGAGCCTTGTTCTTAGAGATGATGTCAATACAAAGTGAAGCTGTAATGATGGTCCTTGGCACTGGCATATGCACTTATAAACTGAGCTAGAATATACAGTGAGTGGTAAGATATGTCATATAATGAGCATTATCATTATAATACAGATTCATGTGTGTGTGTATGCATGCACACACACACACAATGAATATGTATGTGACTGTCCTGTTGTGACTTGGAATCATTGTACAATCTCATGATTTTAGAGATTATGAGAATGAGATGTGGTTATAGGAATATGTCTTCAAGACTGGAAGGAAGTTGCGGAGGCAGAAGGCAACTCAATAGGTAGACCAGCAGTCTCAACTGACCTGGACCCCTGAGACCTCTCAGACACTGCACCACCAACCAGGCAGCATACACCAGCTGGTCCGAGGCTTCTGACAGCATAGGACTCTGTGGTTTGGTCTTAGTGGTGAAGACTCCCCAAACCCATGAGAGACTTAAGCCTGAGGGAGTAGGGAGACCTGGGGGGTGTGTGTGTGCAGCAAACATCCTCTTGGAGACAAGGGATAAGGAACTATGGGAGGGCATACCAGGAAGGGGGCAACGGAAGGACTGTAAAATAACAAAGCAATAAAAATAAATAAATAAATAAATAGTAAGAAATAGGAAGCATTTGAAGAAGAAATAAAAACAGTATAGAAGACGTGAATACTGCCATCATAAAGGTGTTAAATAAATACGAAAATTTAGGAAGGAAGGAAGGAAGGAAAGAAGGAAGGAAGGAAGGAAGGAAGGAAGGAAGAAGAATCACCAAGTGCTGATTAAGTATCTGCATCATCTCCAAAGAAACACTGCACAGAATGGAATAATCCCTTATAGGATGCTTTATAATGTTGCCTCATATAAATGAGTATTAGCTTTGGTCCACAGATCACTATTAAATAACACACTTTCAAACATCACAACAGTGTTGTACTATCCAAGTGCTATTTCTTAGGCTAACATTTTCTATTGCCTCCCAAGATCATTCCTTACATGTGAGCTAGGTTTCTTATTTTTAGTCAATAATGCTTTTTATTTGTTGTTTTAAAATAGATTTATTTTAATTGGTCAGCATATTTCTTAATACACTGGTTAAAGCTATAAAAGCAGTTTTTCCAGAAGTTGTCTTTTAAGTAAATGGTTTAATGCTTTAATTATTTGATTGGTTTTATCATTATAGTATCTTTTTTCTACAGCTCTATTTTGTATGATTTCAGGTATATTGATCATGTCATTATAGTTAAAATTACAATTATTTTCAAACAGAACTAGTAAAAGTACCAGTTGGACTTTTACATCTTTTGGAAATAGTGTTCAGCCTCTGCTGATGAGGTATAAAAATAACAGTAACACTATTACTGATGCTTGGTGTGCTTGCAGAAAGGAGCCTAGCATGGCTGCCATCTGAGAGGCCCTACCAGCATCTGAGATAGACACATTGACTTACAGCCAACAATTGGACTGAAATCCAGAACCCCTATTGAATTAGGGGAAGGAATAAGGAAGCTGAAGGGGAGGGGAGACCCCATAGGAAGACCAGCAGTCTCAAATAACCCTGACCCCAGGGAGCTCCCAGAGACTGAGCCACCAACCAGGCAGCATATACAGTCTGGGCTAAGACCCCTTGCACATGCAGAGAGGACTGCCTGATCTGGCTTAAGTTGGAAAAGATGTGCCTTATCCTCAAGAGACTTGAAGCCCCAGGGACAGGAGAGGTCTGGTGTGGGGGCGAGGGGGCACTGTCTAAGAGGCAAGAGGAAAAAGGAGTGGGATGAGAAACTGTGGGAGGGAGAATTAGGAGGTAGGTGAGGAAGAAAAAACAAACAAACTGATGAATGAATGAATAAAACAAATTAAATAAAGTAAGTGTCTAAAATGCAATCAATATTTACTTATTTCTACCAAGTGATATAAGAATGCATTTTTGAAGAATAGGTTAGAATTAGGATTTTGGCGAGTCTTGGTTAAGATTGTTCTCTGTTATTTATTTTATTTATTTATTTATTTATTTATTTATTTATTTATTTATTTATTCTTGTGGTTAGGTCTGGTCTGGATTATAGAATCTATGTGCTAGGGTTAATGTTGTCAAGCAGTGCCCATGATACCTGAAATGATACCTTTAGCTTTCTGCTATAAATCTTTTCTCATATCTCCTATTGATCATAAAAAAAGAAAGAAGGTGTCCTGGTCAGGTTTTGGTCAACTTGACACAAGCTAGCATCCTCTATGAAGCAGAACCTCAGTTGAGAAAATTTACCCACCACACTGACCTGGGAACAAGACTATGAGATATATTCTCCCCCCACCCCATTTTTTTTTCTTTTCTACATCTTTGTTTCTTTCTTTCTTTCTTTCTTTCTTTCTTTCTTTCTTTCTTTCTTTCTTTCTTTCTTTCTTT
>JADRCH010000157.1:2184944-2217116 GCA_019843965.1 Rhynchomys soricoides | reverse complement strand
TTTCTTTCTTTCTTTCTTTCTTTCTTTCTTTCTTTCTTTCTTTCTTTTTCTTTCTCTTTTCAATTTACATCCTGATTGCAGTTGCCCTCCATTCTCTCCTCCCAGTCTCCCCCTCCTACCTGCTTCCTTCATCTTTTTGTCCCCTTCTCCTCAGAGATTGTGAAGCCCCAGTTTGGTACCTCCCCACCCTGGCACATCAACTAGAAGCAGGTCTAGGTATATCTTCTCCAACTAAGGTAGAACAAGGCTGCCCAGCCATGAGAAAGGCAGTCAACTGATTCCAAGTCAGAGACAGCTCTTCCTCAATTGCTGGTCTTCATGTGGTGTCCTGACCCTGTCCAGATCCCTCATCCCTTCCCTCAACTCTTCCACAAGATTCTCTGAACTCTGCCTAATGTTTGGCTGTGAATCTCTTCAACTGTTTCCATCAGCTGCTGGATGACTCATCTCAGATGACAGTTGTGCTAGGCTCTTGTCTGCAAGCATAGCATATTATCATTAATAGTGACAGGGATTTGTTCTACCCCATGGGGTGGGTCTCTAGTTGGGCCAGTCATTGCTTAGCCATTCCCTCAATCTCTGTTCCATCTTAACTCCTACACATCTTGTAAGCAGGGCAACTTTGAGGTCAAAGGTTTTTTTGGGTGGATTAGAATCTCCCTCCCTTCATTGTAAGCCCTACATGGCTACAGGAGGTGGCTACTACAGGATCCATATCCCCCACTGCTAGGAGTATCATCTAGGGTCATTCCTATAGTCTTGCAGGAGCCACCAGAGTCCATCTCTGGCTTGTCCCAGAGATGCTCCACTACCAATTTCCCTTCTCTCTCCCTGCCCTCTTAAAGTCCACCTTCATTTCATCTCTCCACCTTTCCCTCACCCATTTCCCTTTCTCTGTCCACATCCAATGCCTATTTTATTTCCTTCATTAAGATGTTTCCTTAATAAATACTTTTTCTTAATTAATGATTGATATAAATGAACCCAGCGTATTGTGAGTAGTGCCTGATGTGCCTAATGCCTATTGTGGGATGTGCCTGTTGTGCATACTAAAGCACTAGACAAGTGGTACCAGATTACACAAGAAATATAACTGGCAAGCCATGGGGCACAAGCCAGTAAGCAGAATTCCTCCATGGCCTCTGCTTTGGTTATTTCTGTGTGTTTCTCTGTTGGCTTCATTCAGTAAAGGAAAGTGACCTGTGAATTGTAAATTAAAATACATTTCCCATATTGACTCCTGGGAGCCTTCCCCATCCCAGGACTCTGAGACTTTCTAAAGTCCTGTGACACTCTGTTATGCTTACAGACAAGACTCTAGCCTAGCTGTCCTCCAAGAGGCTCTACCCAGCAGCTGGCTGGAATAGATGCAGATGCCCACAGCCAACCATTAGACAGAGGTTGGAGATCCTTATGGAAGAGCTGGGGAAAGGATTGGATGCTCTGAAGTAGATGGCAATCCCACAGGAAGATTAACAGTGTCATCTAACCTGGAGTCCTGGGAGCTCTCAGACTGAAGCACCAACCCAAGAGCATACATGGGTTGAACCAACTTTCTACCTCTCCCCACGTATGTAGCAGAGGGCTGCCTTGTCTGTCCTTTGTAGGAGAGGATGTGACTAATTCTATAGAGACTTGATGCACCAGGTTGGAGGGGGGGATACCCAGAGGTTGATCACAGTGTTAGAAGAGAAAGGGAGAGGAAAAGGAGGAGTTTCTTTGTGAGGGAGGGACCTGGGGACAACATTAGGGATGTTAATTAATTAATTAAAATATTAAGTGTTTCATGATATAAATTTTGTCATTGCCTCACAGTGTTAACTTAACAACCTATTTTTGTAGCTCTGACAAATATCATTGTCACAATATAGCCCATAGTATTATAGTGATAAAATTGTAATAGTATCTTTGTTTAAAAAAATAACATTATGGTTAGCTAGCCTGGTTTGTTCTGTACTTTCTAGTCCCATTTGTTTGTGACATGTCATGTAAAGCACATAGGAGGAAAGAAACATGACTAGACACATGTTAGCACATTTGGGAGCCTTTCTCACTGTTTATTGTTAAGAGTTAAAAGATATTTCCCTTTCTTATGTTGGTAAAGTTATGTGGTAACTCAAAAAAGGTTTCCCAGTCACTGATATGCATTGATCAAAATAATAAATATCTAGTAAGATAAAAAACATTTAATATTCAAATTGCATACTGTTTATGTACATTATTTATGTCAGCATCTGTCTCTAAATAGTAAAATCTAGTGAAAAGTGAACAGAGATCTAGATGGAATGTTGTGGATTATAAATTATGTTGATTTCACATTGTCATATTAGCAGTATGAGAAAGTGATACCTGAATGTCAGCCACTGAAAACACACACACACACACACCACACACACACATCTAGCAGTATACCCAAAGAAAGTCATTTTTTTCTCTAACAATTTGTTCCAAAAACTCATGATTTATAGCATACCCTTTTTATTGTATGAATACAGGAAGGGAAATTTTTAGTCTTTGTTCTTAGAGATCTCCTTCCACCATTACCTTGTAGTCACTGGAAATTTGTAAATTTCAGTGATCAGTGTTGCTCTGCTTGCTTTCTTCTGCTGCCAGCCTCAAGCAGAGGGAGGAGGAAGATTTGATGAAGAACAATGGATTCTGTAACTCTGAGACAAATCAGCCATCATGTGCGCACACTTTAGTGATCACTCTGAACTTTTTTAAACTCTTTTTTTTTTGATACCTTATTTACATTTTAAATGTTTTCCCCTTTCCAAGTCTCCCCTATCCCATCCCCCTCCCCTGCCTCTATGAGGGTATTCTCCCACCCACCCACCCACTCCTGTCTTCCCTCCTTTGCTTTCCCCAGTAATGGGGATCTAACACCCTCAGGCCCAAGGACCTCTCCTCCCACTGATGACCAACAAAGCCCTCCTCTGCCACATATGTGGCCAGCACCATGGGTCCCTCCATGTGTATTCTTATTTGGTTGTCCAGTCTCTGGGAGTACCCAGGGGTCAGGTTAGTTGGCACTGTTTCTCCCTCCATGGGGCTGCAAACTCCCTTAGCTCCTTCAGTCCCTTCTCTAACTCTTCCATCTGGGACTCCACGCTCAGTCCAACAGGTGCTGTGAATTGAATCCTGGGTATTCCGAACTTTTGGGCTAATATCCACTTATTAATGAGTACATACCATGTTTGTTCTTTTGTGACTGAGTTACTTCACTCACGATGTTCCATCCACTTTAAACTCTTAAGTATCTGTCTTACTGGAGGAGAGACAGAGGCCACTATATTCCAGAAAATGCAAATGGTAGAGGCTTTGGTGGATCAAACCAGCAAATACACAAATTTTTACAAATACTGCAATTTATTCATTTTTTTAGATTCATGACTTATTAGTGACAATCAGAGTATATGTAAATGTACAAAATTACTCAGGAGCATTATGTTTTTGCTGAAAAGGATTTTAGGAGTTCATCCTCAGATGATCTTCTGCTTTGATGCTGACTAAAATGGTGACCTTCAGGTAACCTGGATAATGACTTCTGGCCTCACTTATTTTTCAAGGTGATAAAGGGCTTCACCATAAAGGATGAGATGGCTTACATTGCAGTCTTCCCCCTGTATAGTATACATAATTTCTATTTTTTCCACATCCCATACCTCCTCCCTTTCCCTGTCTCCATGATGATGTCCCCATCCTCCCACTCCTCACCCCCCATCCAACCAGACCTCTAAACTTCCTGAGGTCTCCAGTCTCTTGAGGTTTGGTGCATCTTATCTGACTGAACCCAGACTTCTTGTTGCCCATTTTCTCTAAGTTCTCATCTAATAAATGGTTCCCTGCAGCCTAGTTTTTCTATAAAGAACTCTTTCATTCGTGCTTGTGTGTATGTGTGTATGTGTTGGCATTACATATATGTGTATACATGTGCATGGAGTTGTGTTCACCTATTCTGAAAAATGTAAAAACCAGAGAGTTGAGGAAGAATGTTTTTCCCAGTTGCTTCTCTATTGTATTTTTTCAGACAAGGTTTCTCATTTCACATTGATCTCATCATTATCTTTAGACTAGTATCCAGAGCACAGTTATCTCTACTATAACTCTTTGTGTTTTATGCAGGCATTGAAGATTCAAACTCAGGTCCTCATTCTTATGAGGACCAAATTTTCTTCCTACTTACTCATGTATTTAATCTAAATATAAAAAGACACATTTCTTCATTTTTTCCTCTGTGTGTGTGCGTGCGTGTGTATGTGTGTGCTCACGCACTCATGTGTGTGTACCTGTGTGTACATAGAGATGAATAAACACACAGGGAATGGAATATACATGGAATTTAAAAGGCTTCTAAACAAGATGTGCTGAATCAGTTTTCCTAACTATACATTAAATTTTACATACTTGGATTCCTTTTAAGAGAATTTACATGAGAGATATTGATATCAACATAGGATTTTAAGAAGTTATACATTTTCTAACTTATTTAGAAAAACAGTTGGAACATATGCACCAGGTAGACATCATAAATGTAATCTTAACTCTTACCACTAAGAGTCGTAAAATTAAAATTCAGGATCAAATAGCATCAAATTGTTCTCAATGTTTTAAGACTAAGCTTCCAGGTCTAAACCTACTGTTAAGAATATTTATATGCACATTTCATAGCCTATTTCTCATGACTTCAATTTGTGGGTCTATTTTTTATTGACTCAAAAATATGCTCTAGAGGTATACGTTAGACAGGGATATTTTAACAAAGCAATTACATTAGCTACAGAGAGATAGAAAGTAATTTGCATGATCCAAAGTGATAGTGATGAAACAAGCATCCCATTTAATTTTCTTTGAACTCTTGATTTTGGACACTACATGTGCATATTTATGTTCCCTATGCAATTAAGATTGTGTTTATTGTGCTAACTCTGATATTCCTGGGATCTAGTGTTTTAGTTCTCAGTATTTTTGTGCATTTCAAGCAATCCTCCATAAATATGGTAGTTATTTTTCTGCTCCTATTCAACTATTTACCCATTGTATGTAGTGTACCATCACTTACTATAAATCCATAGGCTCATCCATTCATGATCACGCATATGGAATATTTCATACTACTTAGCTATGCTTCCTTTTACAATAAAAGACACTACATTTGGAGAATAAGTCGTTAGGAAAATTAGAATATTTCAGTAAATTATCTGAAAAACTTTCTTTCACTTAGTATTCCTTCACTTAACAACAGAGCCATGACTTGACAGTAATAAATTCTCTTTCATTACATACTTACTTATACAGGTGCACATTAAATATAATTTATAATGGTTATTCTTTCATTCATTTTACAATATTATTCTTAAAATGATACTGAAAACACTTTCCTACTCTCTGAAATATGTTTGATACTATTTGCTTTAAAGTGAACATATTTTTCTTTTTCTTTTTTTATGTGAACCACAAAATTCACTTTAGAGGTACTATCAAACACCTCAAAAAATACTTATTGACACCATCTAGAAGAAAAGTGTCAGGTTCAGACTGAAACCTGAGAAAACTCACTTCAAATACAGAGACTTAAAAATGAAAGCTTTACTTTCTGTACGTTCAGGAAGGCAGTCAGTTTGATATCTGAACTGTGTCTCCAGAGGGAGATTGTACAAAAATTTTAAAGGATGGGAACACAAATCAGGGGGACGCTGCAGTATTTTGTCATTATATGTTGACATTTTGAGCTAAGTGAGGGAATACCTGTTATGACTGGGCTGTATCCAGGTAACCTGGCTTCAAGGTCATTAATTCATTCACTTAGACTTATAAATCCAAAGCTCAGAGTAAAAAGGGAACAAAGTATCAACTGCATGTAGTTAATAAGAGCATAATAGGCAAACTGGTTATATATTTTTCACAATGTATGCACCTTGATTTAGATAATATCAATTAAGAAAGCATTTGGAGAAGTGGAATAGGTGTTTGTCTTAAGACTGAGAAAATGAACTTGCTTGATCTTGCCAGCAAGATGGAGAAGTTGTCCTTGCAAACTAGACTCAGACAACCATCTCCTTACAATTTGTCCCTGAGATATCTGGGCACAGACAACTTTTTACAACAGACACTAGGTCACTTGCCTAGTGACTGGGACCTTGAATTTAGTTTCTCTCTATGGTTAAATGGAGACCTAAAGCAAAATGGTAGTTTCTTTTGCTTGTTCCAAACAAAAAGTAGTGTTTACTTTGATGAGATTGATTGTGTTAATTTGTAAAAATCAGCAACCTCAGATTCCAGAGACATATTCAGTCTTTGTCAGAGTCCATGTTCACTGAGACTTGACAATCACTTTTGCTTAGTTTAATCAACAATCATTCCTGACTTTCAGTGCAGCCACATACACCAGTCAGTGTGACAGAGGACATCAGAGAGTCAGAATTGGTATACCAAATCAAAACCAGTCATCAGTTGTATTCCCCCACTAATCTCAAAAAGCCAAGAGGCTTGACACTATGGGACTAAAGAGAGAACAGGCTATAGATTATGCAATTATCACAATATAACTAGTGTACTCTGACATAAAGCATGCATTACATGTTCTAAATATGTCATACATTACAGGAGCAGCTTAGGAAAGCCAAAACATGCTAGCAGGCTATGTCTGTAATATAAACAAGATATACAAGATATAAATTAAAGTATCATATGTGTAGAAAATAATGGTTAAAATATTAGCCTTATTTCAAATTTTATAAGAGTACTTTCTATTTTATATGTTGATTTGTACTTGGTTGTTCATTCTATGGGCGAATACTGAAGATCCTCTAAAGTTACCAGAGAAAAGAGTACAAATCCTTTAATGTCTTATCACTTACTATAATAATGCTGGAGTTTCCTATCACAGTAAGAAAAAGGCAGCACATCATGATCACAGGATTTAAGGAAGAGAATAGGTATATGTATATACTATGACACATTATTTTGCATTATATAATATATATATATATATATATATATATATATATATATATATGGTGGGTTTGTTCCCACATATGTGCATATATGTGTGTGATATGATATATATGATGTAATATATATTTTTCAGTAATAGTTTCAACTGTTCTGCTTTTTGGTTATTTTAAGATTTTTGTGTAGATAATCTGTATAACATGAAGTATGAAAGCAATGCTTACCTATGCCTTACCTCTTACATTCTGCCTGCCAGCTCTTTCCCTTCTGTTAGTATACTCTTTACAGGTTCTGATTCTTCACACACTGACTTTCATTGTACTTTGGCCAGGTGATCAGAAGCAGGAAATCGGAAAACAGAGTTATCTTTTCCAAGTTGAGGATGCACATTCATCTCTTTATATTAAATTTTAGTATTTTTCCTGTTTGTCATTTTCTTTCAGCGTTTGATTTACAATGTACCCAACTAGTATCTTTGGGTGTTAAGTATCTTTTCTATAACATACTTCTTCCTGTAAGTTTATCAAAATGGATATATTCAGGTTTCACCAGATCTGTGTACTTAGTTCACCGTTGCATTTGTCAAAATATAATCATGTTTACAGTCATGAATCTAGAACAGAAAATTCTTTTGTGTGAACTATTGGGTCTTAGTAAGTATCTTCAGGCGATGCAGTTCCTTATGTATACCAGGAGAGAAATTTGATAAGAAATGAAAGCAATTAACTCTATAACACCACATCAACAGATGAGGTTCATTCAAGTAGCCTTGATTTTGAAGACCAAGGCACTATCATATGTTTATTGTCATGCTTAATTTTGTACTGAGATCAAAAACCAAGGGAGCATGGTGGTTTAAATACTACATTTGTTCTTTGCAAATGTAGGAAGCAGCACTCACATGCTTACCCTCAGTAATCACCATATTGCTTACTATAAAACAACTCTTACCAGCATTTGATGGAGAAATAAAAAAAAAAAAAACAACAACAACAACAAAAATAAACGAACTGATTATAGCATTAGAGAATAGCTTTATTCTCTGCTCATCATTGGAATGATAGAATATGAAATTCATAAACATATACATTGATTTTCCTAAGGCTGGAGCAAGCATTGCTGTATAAATTCAAGATAAACTCTAGGTATGTTGTAATATAAATGATGTGTACAAGCAGCATTTCTCTTCATTAAAATAAGTGCCACATGTACATGCTCTGCCATGCAGAGATTGCTCCATAACACTACATGTATCAACACAGAATAACAAGGTACATCCTCTTTGCAAAAATGACAAAAAAAAAAAAAACATCATTTAGACACATAATTTGAGAAATGGTATTATCTGGAAAGATGCATATAACCTAGACAGACCCGGGTAAAAGTTTCTGCTGGTTTACTTATTTTTATTCTTGCCCATTTAATTATCAAAAAAAGGAAAAATTAAATCTAACCTGACACATCTATTTGCCAAAGGACAATAAGTGAATAAAACATAAAGAATAAAAGGGGCATTAAAAATATAGGCTAGTATTTCCTTGACTTTTCAGGTGTTTGTTTGTTTGGTTTGGGTTTTTGTTTTTGTGTTTGTTTTGTTTTGTTTTTATTGTGTATTTCTGTGTAGCCAAGGTTTAAAGTCATTCTTGCACAAACTCATTTATTCCTATTTTTAAAATAATTTATAGGAAGTTTTAACAGACTTCATTTCTCTTGGAAATAAATTTTCATACAGTCCTTATACAATATACTTTGAACCTCATCAGTTACTTACTTATTGGCGTGTGGTTACTCCTGCCAGAGTGTGCACTAGGGTGTCTGAAAACAACTTACTTGATTTTCTCCTTCCACCATGTGGATCTTCGTGTTGAAGCTCTGATTGTCAGGCTTAGTGGTAAGCTTTCTTACCACTGATACATCTAACTTATGCAAAATTGTTGTTTGTAATCATTTCCTGTTTTGTGTTCTCCCTGTTTCAACAACACTTGAATCACTCTTGAGATTTGTATTTATAGTATTATTTTTCTTTTCCTGAGCCATATTTTCTTTTGATGAATTATCAATTTTGACTGAAATATAAGCAACATGGAGTTTTCATTCTAGAAATTGAAACAAGACTCATCCGACATGGTATTGTTGTTTTGTTTTACCCAGGACCACTTTTTACTTGAGAGAGATATAGTTCATGTTGAAGAGATAATCAGTCTTATAAAATTTGATGTTCTTTTTATAACAGCTCATTTCCACTACAATAAAATGAAATTGACTTTTAAGAGAATGCACAAGAGGTTATCAGATAGTTGTTCCGCCATTACAAGTGGACCTTCCTTTCGTAGCATTTATTTATAGGCCATTTGGCACAAAAACAGCCATTGGTTGCTTAATGAAGAGGTTAAATGAATCATTATTTATCAATCAGTTCTTTTACTGAGCAGAATCTCAGAGTGTCTGTATATAACCTACATGATTGAAATCAGTGCCTCTTGATGCAATCAAGAGTCAAGGGAAACACAGGTAAGGTGAGCCTGCTACTGGTGTCACACAACCAATTATTTTACAGTAAGATTTTCTCATCACATTCATTTTTTCTCTGCATATGTGTGTATGCATGTTTGTGTGTGTGTGTGTGTGTGTGTGTGTGTGTGTGTGTAAAAGTATTAAGGCATATGTAGTAGTCTGAGCACAACTTTTGGAATCCAATTTTCTTTCAACATGAAAGAGCTTGTTGGAGGTTCAAATTCATATCATCAGACTTAAAAGAAAACACCTGTAAATGCTGAGCACCAGCCCTCCCTATATTTTGTGATATGAACATATTACTTCTGTTGATCAGGATCCTAATTACTTCCCAATAAAAATAATAAAAACATTTTACTATTTTACTTCACGCTAACTTCTGTTCCAGTACAATGTTTGTGTGTGGGAGGTAGCATGGTAGTATATGCTTATGCCTGTGGGGTTGTGCATCTATGGACTCACAGGAGGAGGTCACAGGTTAATGTTTTATATCTTCTATAACTCTCTGAATCTTTTTAATCACATTTTCTTCTAATATGTTTTGATCATGTTTGCCACTCCCCACAATCTCTTAGGTTCTTCCCCAAACAAAAACCAAGACTGATGTACATATGAATTCACAGATGTGACAGCATGGATAAGACCTGCACTGGTTCAAGACAGACAAAATCCCAGCACTTAAAAGAGGAGTAAAAGCAATGTCTTACCTCTATGCCTTTTTTAAAGGTAGGACCTCTCCTGCTCACCATCTTTCCTCATTTTAGCAAGACAGTCTGGCTAGCAAACTCTAGGGATCCTCCAAGCCCTGAGTCCAGCTACATACTATCATACAGTTTTACATGGTTTATGGGGATCTGAACTCAGGTCCTCAAGGCTGAGCAGAAAACACTTTACCAACTGAGTTATCTCCTAATTTTAGCCACCATTACTTTGAAGACTAAAGAATTCATTTGTTATTTTTTAGCACACATATATTTTAATTGTACATATTCATGAGATAGTATGAATATCCTATTTAACTATTCAATGTTGATAATACCCAGCAAACTTCTATTCTTGGCCCGTCAATCTTTTTTTCTTTTTTCTTTTTAATTTTACAATATAATGGCATTGTTTTTCCCTTCATTTTCCCTTCCTTAAGAGATCTCACAGAGATTCAGATCTGAATTCCGCAGTACCTTGCTAATTGAAGTTCTTCATACTGTTCTTCATTTGCCATATTATCTTTATAAGCTGGCTTGTGTAGCTGAATATCATTTCACAAAATTATACTTTCTTCCAAATTATTTTGATTGGTGAATGCATTAGGTAGTTTCTGAAACATATATTAGGTAGTGATTTGGCCTATTGTCTTATCCAACAATTTTGTTGTATTATTTTAAAACTATACAAACAGTCTTCAATAATTCTATTCTTGTGAGAGGAAATTTAACTTGAAATACCCTCAGTTCAATTATAGGTCTGTAAGCTCTCTAGACTGTAAATTTGAGAAGGTAGTTAGAGGCTTTGTTTTATGGTTACCTACGGAAACAATTATGATACTGACTGTATTAGCTACTTTTTTCATTGATATTATCTAACACAAATGACATAAAAAATAATATATTTGTACTATAGTTCCTAGTGGTGGGTAATTATGACCATAAGAAGTGGAGGCAATTAGTCCTTTTGGATCCAAATTATGAGGCAGGGAACATGTGTACTTGTATTCATGTGGATTTCTCCATTTATGTGATCCAGGAACACAGCCTGTGCAGTAGGGTGTCCTTGTTTGCACTGTGTCTTACCATCTTAGTTTCCTTATTATAGATAATCACTCACAAATGTGCCCAAAGCCTTGTTTCTTCTGTGCTTCTATACCTTGTCAACTAGAAAATTGGGATTATCTAGCACAGTGATGTATCATTTTTATTAATAGAGAACAATATTTTCTACATTATCATATAACTGTAGAAAACATTCTTGGCTTTATGAAATCAAATCTAACTCATAAATTTTAATTTATTTTGAGAAGCACTAAAAATTATTAATATTTATGTAGCATCTATAAAAATCACTAAAGAGAAACACTCTTGAGAAGATAGTGTTTTGATTATTTCCTGTTATTTATCTATGAGCTTCATAGATATTACATAAATTGATCTATTGAAACTCACATATAAAAGTGGTTATTGTTTCATTTTAAAGAACAATTAATTAAGCATGGGAAGCTGGCAGCTAGTCAAAAGCAGAGCCAACATTTGAGGACAAGTTGTCCATCTGAAAATTAAGCATACTTTGTTAGTTATTTACTTTTAAAAACCTCAGGTGATCAAGGAATGAGGTAGCAGTGAATCAGAAAGCAACTTCCCATTGGATCAGTCTAGCAACCTATCTTTCACTTAACACACCACACCAGCCAAGCTTAGTGGAGTTACATGCTGGTTTCTGTATGGCCGAGAAAGAATACTGTCTGTAATACCCTCTGTAGAACAGTCCTTAACATCCACATATAGTTGTATCAATATGCTTGTTCTCTTCTACTTGATACTATGCAAGCTAAAGTAGATTATGTCCTGCTGTTAGTAGAGAGGAATCTCATGGCACGATCTTCTTGTTTAGTACTAGAGATAGGCAATACTGTCACAGCACAGTCATCTTTACAATATCCTTCTTATACAATATCTTCTTGTTCCCAATAAGCACACTTATTAGGAATCTTTTCACCACCTATTGATGTTTTCAAGAGATAGTTACACTTTCTGGAGCATTTGTCTTGGTGATGTAGTTTTCTGTCATTTTTCATTACAGAGTCATCATTTCTTCCTAAAATGCTCTTTGTTTTTTTTTCTTCAGTATGTCACAGGGGGAGAAAAAGATTTGTTTCTATAGGGTATGTATATGTATAGATAGTAATACAGGCCTGGATAATGATATCCTTTATGTCCCTAAGTTATTTTATGTAATGTTCATATTAATAAAATATAGGAGCTATCATTTTGCACATGAAAAAATTGAGAATCAGGAAAAATTCAGCAGTGGGTCTGATCCGAACTTTGGTCTTTCCAAGTCAGTGATTCTGCTAAACCAAAAGATCTTCTGGGTAAATGCTTTATTGTACATTCTTTAATTCGTTATTAATTTTTACAGCACTTGAGTATAAAGCGTAAAATTTTACTCTTACTATGAAATAACAATGCAGGCTTAGAAGCAAATTGTTATATAATTGTGTGCCAACATTCTCAGTATGATATTTCCTGCTCATATTCTAGTTGACATCTTGTGCATAAATAGTCACATCTGTCTTGGCTCTGAAACAGTGATACATATAATAAAATCCATGACAGAATTTTTTAAATATTCTCATTTAATACAGAAACAGGAAAATATGAACTGAAATAAAGCCTCACATAACATATGGGCACCAATTACCAAATAAATATGTAGTTTTATTTTTGGAACTGATTGTAAGAGAAATATCCCAAATTGTACTGATTTTTTAAGTGACTGACATGATCACCAGCAAACTCAGCTGTCTTGAGGTTAAATCTGTTCTCCACAGGAACAGTGGTTTCATTCAGCTTCCTTATCACATTCTAGGGCAGATCATCTATATCTTTGCTCAAGAGCTTCACTTGAAAATGTTTCTAGTTTCTATAAAATTTTATGTAACAGTTAACTTATTCTTGTACCATTTTCTTTTTGTCTTTATGAACACTTAATATTAGAAATTAATGTAAATCTTATTGATATTTTATTTGAAAAAGTTGTACATTTAATAGAGCTTAGATAATTCCTAAAATTACAGTAGCCTGTAAAATATGTGGAAATCTCTGACAATCATTTCTAAGTTTTTAATGTCCAAAACTGATATCTAACCTCAAATGGTATGTGAAGGGATAGTAACTTCACCTAATATTCCATCTATCTATATTTATCTCTAATTATTTGACAGCATATTTTATATTACAAATACATGTTATTTTAATTACAAAGAAATGAAAAACTACAGTATAAGCTTCATCTTCTAAAATAAGGAATTACTCAAATACCCACAAGGAAAATATTCATTTCTTAACAAAATATTGCAAAAGGTTGACACACTAAATATTCACTGGCAAAAATTACAATGATTTTATAGATAAAAATAAGTTCTAATTAAATAAAACATCTAACACAAATATAATAACAAAATCAAACGTATCAGTTTTGTGATATTAGTATGAGAAAATTTCTGAAAATAAACTCAGCCTCACCTCATGTTAATTAATGGACTTAATTATACCTATATCTTAAAAGTCTATATTCTGAAGTTACATACGAATAAAAACGTAAAGAAATGTATGAACCAAATATTTGTAATGGATAGGACACATTGTTGATATCTTTAATAATGATAAAAATAGTTTCTAAAATAAATCATAAGTAATAAAAATAAGAAAAGAATTATCAAAAACAATTTATAGAGAAAAAATAAAATGTAATTTTGCTATGCATTAGAAAAGGGAAAGTAATAAAATCCTATTTGCTCTTATACATGTTCAAATATATTTCAATTATCCAATAACTACAATATTGTCAAGGGCACAGACATATGATTGCTAGAATTATCTTCTAATGGAAGTGCATTTTGTCAATTTGTCAATTTCTAGCTTTAAAAATGAGAAATGTCAATTTCTAGCTTTAAAAATGAGAAAAAATAAGAAAAAATTAGAAAAAATAAAACTATGTCTTTTTATTAAATAAACAGGATATAGAACTAAGCAGAATCAGTATAATATGTTCATTGTACGATTATAACATAGGAGCTGTTAGATATAGGACATACACGCATAGTGAATTTATGTCATAGGGTATTATCAATCTGCCAGGAACAAATCTTATGACACTGTGAACTTCATGCTTGAGAAACATCAAAAGTATCATACTATGGGGAATATTCTAGAAGCTTAATACTAAATAGGCTTACTCTTAAAGTGACTGTTGGATTGGGTAGAGAAGAGGGCATATGAAGAAACATTTTCCCATTCACCATGTGTTCTTCTAAATTGTTTGAATTATTAAAGATTAGTAGGACAAAAGTTTTCTCTAAATTAAAAGATTCGAAAGTACATTAAGTATTTTGCCCCTGGCCCTGCTGACAGTTCTGATACTGTTTAGATGTAATCAAAGGGTAAAACTCTTTCCTTTCTGCTCAAAGAAGCTTCCACAAAAATCATTTACTTTCCAAAAATGTGACGGTGAGTTTTAATTACTCTTGCCCTGGTAGTACAATCATAATGTTATTTCCAAATTTAAATTAATTTAAAATGACTTAAGGAACATCACTATTTCTGCTCTGCTGTGTGCTGTGTAATGGCATCATATTTTCTTTGGCATAGCATCTTTTTTTTACGTATTAGGTTTCTGTTAATTCTAAGCTATACAAATAGATTCTTGGGTTTAAAAATGATTATTAATAATGATGCATAGTTCTAGCTCCTTAATTTGTTGCTTTTGTAAATAAGTGTCAGGTGTAGGCGAGGAAAGTTGAAAGAGTTACAGAAAATATTAGACAATTATAAAGTCATTCTCTGTAAATAAGTAAATTAATACATTAACAGTATATTCATAGGCTGTCTACTTACCTCGTTGGAATAACCCCAATTACTATGGATAATATGGAACAGTGATTTACAACCTCACCTATTTGAACTCAGGATACTATGACTCTTCTTCACAGCTGGGAAGATGGCTTAGGGGGTGAGAGTGAGTGCTTGCTGCTCTTTTGAGGTGGCTGAATCTGCTGATACCCACTTGTAATACCAGCTCCAGGAGATCTGAGATCTGATGTCCTCTTCTGCCCACCTCTCAAACACACACATGCACACATACGTGCACATGCACACATACACACACACACCACACACACACACACACACACACACACACACAAACACACCATTTAAATAGAATAATGAAAAAAAAATCTTAAAAAAGAGTATAACTCTTCTTCTGGTTTCCATAATTCCAATAAAAATGTCTTGCCAGATGTGTGATTATGTTGAAGTATAAAAGATACTTTTTGATCTCAGATTTATTTTATTCTTTCCTCCCATCTCATAGGCCACATAAGTTAATAATGTAAAAAAAAAATAAACATGTTTAGGTAAAACATCAGTTTGCTGTTTCCTGAAATCTATTTTTGTTTTTGAAAGATTATATTCTTAGAATCATATAAATTATTATAAAAGTGCTTATCAATGAAGGGGGTAATTACACACAAAGCATTGTAAAATGGAAGACTCTTAGACTATAAAACTCTTCAAAAGATGCATTAAACTTGTACAAATATTTAACAAATATGTATTTTCTATAGGCAATTGCCTTGTGCCTAAGAAATAACTCAGTTATTGTATCATTTCTAGTTATTTTCACCACTATGTGCTTAATGTATTTCTGTAATGAAACCTTGCAAAAAGTTAATTGTCAAACAGCGATAATGGTATCAAGGAGTCATGCCTCTTATTAAGAAACACAGGAATGGTGTGATGTTTCATCATTCTAAATAGCATTTCTAGTTCAATTTGAAACAGTTTTCTAGAAAGAAAATAACCAGGTCAATCTTGAGATGCCACAGTTCCTGCTGGTGATGATAGCATCACCATTTCTTAAAGGCAGTCCATTAGGCATAATTTGACTGATGTTCTATAGAGATTTTTCTTAGGAATTCATTTCCATATTAAAGGTTTCAGCATTAATGTATAAATTTAGCACCAGAGCTATGACATCCAGTTTTTTCCATCTTCCATCTTTCAGCCTCGATAATGCTGGAGAGAACAACAGGCAAACCACTATGAGACAGTCAGAGCTCACTCATAGCTTTGTTTGAAAGTATAGGATTGAAACTCAATTTAAATACATTGGCATGCACATAAAGAGTACATAATGGATGAATAACTCACTCTGAGTCTGCATCCCTTCTTGGATTATACCATTATTTTCAATTTAATGTTTCTCTTGAACATTTTTGCACATATGTGAATGTGTTGGGTGCATTTATTCATATACTAAATATTTTTGTTCTGGTTTCTTTGGTTTGGTTTGTTTTTTGAGACTGGATTTCTCTGTATTAAAGCTCTGGCTGTCTTGGAATTCATTCCATAGACCAGGATGGCCTTGAACTCACATAGATTTGCCTGACTGTGCCTCTTTTTAAATATTGTTATTTATTTATTTATTTACTTACTTACTTATTTAACACTTCAGATTTTATTCCTCTCCTAGTGCACCCTACGACTGTTCCACATCCCATACCTCCACTCCATCCCTTGTCTCCAAAATGATGTCCCACCTACCCCCCTCATCCCACCAGACCTCTAAGCTCTTCAGGGTTATTGTTATACACATCTTTCACATGTTTGGATAGAGTTAACCCAACATATTTTTTATTTTTTGTGGCTATTGTGAAGTGAATTGTTTCCCTAATTTCTTTCTCAGCTTGTTTTTCATTTGAATAAAGGAAGGCTACTGATTTATTTGAGTTAATTTTATATCTGCCACTTTTCTGTAGTTGTTTATCAGATGGAGAAATTCTCTGGTAGAATTTTTAAGGTCACTTATGTATATACTATCATATCATCTGCAAATAGTGATACCTTTATTTCTTCTTTACCAATTTATATTCTCTTGATCTCTTCTTGTTGTCTTATTGTTGTAGTTAGCAATTTGAGTACTATATAGAACAGATATGGGGAGAGTGGCCATCCTTGTCTTGTCCACAATATTAGTGGGGTTGCTTCAAGTATCTCTCCAATTTATTTGATATTGGCTGTTGGTTTGCTGTATATTGCTTTTATTATGTTTAGGGATTGACCTTTAATTTGTGATTGCACCAATACTTTTAATGTGAAGGGATGTTGTATTTGTCAAATGCTTTTTCACCATTTGATGATGATGTGATTTTTTTCTTTGAGTTCATTTATATAGTGGATTGTGTTTATGGATTTTCATATATTGAACTAACCTTGCATTCCTGGGATGAAGCCTACTTTAATGTGGTGAATGATGATTCTGATGTGTTTGTGGGTTTGGTTTGCAAGAATTTTATTGAGTATTTTTGCATTGATAGTCATAAGTGAGATTAGTCTGATGTACTCTTTTTTGTTGTGTCCTTGTGTGATAGGTATCAGAATAATTGTGGCTTCATAGAATGAATTAGGTAGTGTTCATTCTGGTTTTTTTGAAGGTCGGGCAGTATTCTGAATTAAATCTATCTGGCCCTGGGCTTTTTTTCATTGGGAGGTTTTTAATGACTTCTTCAATTTCCTTGTGCAATGTGGGCCTGTATATATTATCTGTCTAGGAAACCATCCATTTCATCTAAATTTTTCAGTTTTGTTGAAGATAGGCTTTTATAGTAGCATCTGATTATTCCTTGAATTTCCTGTTTCTGTTGTTATATTTCTCTTTTCATTTCTGATTTTGTTAATTTGCATACTGCTTCTGGGCCCTTTAATTAGTTTGGCTAAGGATTTATCTATCTTGTTGTTTCTCTCAAAGAACCAGCTTTTTGTTTTGTTGATTCTTTGTATTGTTCTCTTTGTTTCTATTTAGTCCATTTCAGCCCTGAGTTTGACTATTTCCTACTGTCTACACCTCTTGGGTGAGTTTGCTTCTTTTTGCTCTTGAGCTCTGAGGTATGCTATTAAGTTACTAGTGTAAGATCTCTCCAGTTTCTTTACCAGGGCACTTAGTGCTATGAATTTTCCTCTTATCACAACTTTCATTGTGTCCCATAAGTTTGGGTATGATGTGTCAATATATTCATTAAATTTTAGGAAGTCTTTAATTTCTTTCTTTATTTCTTCACTGATCATGTTATCACTGAGTAAAGAAATGTTCAGTGTCCATGTGTATGTGGGCTTTTCTTTTGTTTTTGCTGTTATTAAAGACAAGTGTTAGGCCATGGTGTCTGATAAGGCTCGTGGAATAATTTCATTCTTCTAGTATTGCTTGAGGGTTATTCTGTGACTAATTAAATGGTCAGTTTTGGAGAAGGTACCATGAGGTGCTGAGAAGAAGGTTAATCTTTTTTGTTTTAATGTGATATGTTTCATAGATATTTGTTAAATCCATTTGGTTCATATCCTCTCTTAGTTTCTCTGTGTCTCTGTTCAGTTTCAGTTTCAATGACCTGTCCATTGGTGAGAGTAGGGTGTTGAAGTCTCCCACTATTGTTGTGTGGGGTTCACTGTGTGTTTTGAGCTTTAGTAAAGTTTCTTTTATGAATGTGGGTGCCCTTCCATTTGGGGCAGAGACGTTCAGAATTGAGACTTTCTCGTGGTGGATTTTCACTTTGATGAATATGAAGTGTCCTTCCTCTTCTTGCTTGATAAATTTTTGTTGAAAGTCTATTTGATTGGATATTAGGATGGCAACTCTAGCTTGTTTCTTGGGATCATTTGTTTAGAAGACCTTTTAAGATCCTTTTATTCTAAGATAGTGTAAGTCTTTGTTATTGAGGTGTGTTTCTTGCATGCAGCAAAATGCTGAATCTTGTTTGCCTATCTAGTCTGTTAGTTTGTGTTTGTTTATTTTTTTAAATAGATAAGTTGAGTCCATTATAATTGAGAGATATAAAAGACAGATGACTGTTGGTTATTGTTTTATATATATATATATATATATATATATATATATATATATATATTTTAGGTGGCTTTATGTGCATGTGGTTCTCTCCCTTTGGCTTTGTTGTGAGATGCTTAATATCTTTTCTTTTCTTTGGTGTAGTTATCCTCTTTATGTTTGTGTTTTCCTTCTAGGATCCTCTGTAGGACAGAACTGGTAGATAGATACTATTTGAATTTGGTTTTGTCCTGGAATATTTTGGATTCTCCATCAATGTTGAGTGAGAGTATTCCTGTGTATAGTAGCCTGGGCTGGCATTTATGTTCTCTTATAGTCTGCATGACCTCTAATCAGGCTCTTCTGGCTTTCATAGTCTCTGTTGAGAAGTCTGGTGTAATTCTGATAGGTTTACCTTTGTATGTTACTTGGCCCTTTTCCCTTGCAGCTTTTATTATTCTTTCTATGTTCTGTGTGATTAGTGTTTTGATTATTATATGATGAGAGCATTTTCTTTTCTGGTCCCATTTATTTAGTGTTCTATAAGCATCTTGTACCTTGATGGCCATCTCTTCCTTTAGTTTGGGGAAATTTTCTTCTATGATTTTGTTGAAGATGTTTCCAGATCCTTTAAGCTGGGTATCTTCATTCTCCTCTATTCCAATTATTCCTAGATTTGGTCTTTTCATTTTGTCCTAAATTTCCTGGATGTTTTAGGTTAGGAATTTTTTATTTTTTGAACTCTTTTTGACACTTGTGTCAATCTCTTCTATGGTATCTTCTACACCTGCAATTCTCTCTTCTATCTCCTGTATTCTGTTGGTGATACTTACATCTGTAATTCCTGACCTCTTTCCTAGGTTTTCCATTTTCAGGGTTGACTCCATTTGTGTTTCCTTTGTGGTTTCTACTTCCTCTTTTAGGTGTTAGACTGTTTTTTGCAGTTCCTTCACCTGTTTGATTGTGTTTTCCTCTATTTCTTTGAGGGATTTATTTGTGTCCTCTTTAAGGGCTTCTACCTGTTTACCTGTGTTTTCCTGTATTTCTTCCAGTTAGTTATTTATATCATCTCTAAAGGACTCTATTTTCTTCATGAGATAGGTTTTTAGGTGAGCTTCCTGATTTTTCAGGTGTGTTGGTGTATTCAGGACTTGATGTGGTAGGAAAACTTGGTTCTGATGGTGCCCATGTATATTGCCTTCTGTTGCTTATGGTCTTGCACTTTCCTCTTGCCATTTGCTTATCCCTGGTGTTTTCTTGCCTGGGTGACTCTGTCTGGAGTCTTCTTCTTTTGTCCTGAGGTTGGTTCAGGCCTCCTGGTAGGCTCTGATAGTAGCAGATATCCTGTGGGGCCTTCCAACTGGGGGAGGGGTCTTCAGAGGGGCAGAGAAGCTACTGATCTGTTACCCTGGCTGCAGTAGGTCTCCTGGGAGGTCTTCAGACTTTTGGGTCTTCAGAGGAGCAGTCAAGCTGTTGTCTTATCTGAAGCTGTTGTCCAGGGGGCCCTATGACCTATGGTTTCTATTAGCCTGTGTTCAGCAGAACTCCAGGGAAGCTTTCAGTCTGTTAAGTCAGTTGTCCTGAATAGCACAGAGCCCCCAAGAGGTCTTCAGACTGTGGTGTTGGTTGCCCAGTTGCCTTGTTTACAAAGGAACTCTTGGGATGCCTTCAAGCTATGGTGTCCTGAGTGCAGTGGATCTCTTGGATGTATCAAATGATCTGAGTGTAGTGATCTCCTAGGATGCCTCAAGATATGGTGTCTTCTGGGGAACAGACTAGCTAGCAGTCTGTCCCAGCAGAAAGGACTAGTTAGAAGGGGAGTGAGTGATATTTGGCGGACAGGGCTTTGGGGGATGATGGGTCCCAAAGTCCATCAGGCTACCAACGGCAGCTGTGGGACTACTGGAGAATTCTTACCAAAGTGCTCTGAGTGCAGCAGATCTTCTGAGATGCCTCAGAATATGGAGTCTTCTGAGGAGCAGCTGACGGTGACTCAAGTGGTAGAATTAAAATTGTGCACCATCATTCCCAATCCTACACTATTTTTTTTATTTTAATTTTAGATTTTATTTATTCACTTTACATCACACTCATTACCCGTGTCACAGCTCCCAGAATGCTTCCCACATCCTTTTTACCCTTCTCCTCTGAGTAGGGGAAGGTCCCCTGGGAATCTACCTAACCTAGCACTTCAAGTCTCTGCAAGGCTATGTGCTTCTGAATCCACTGAGGCCAGACAAGGCAGCCTAGCTAGAAGAACATATTCCACTTACAGGTAACATCTTTTGTAATAGACCTCATTTCATTTGTTCAGGACCCTCATGAAGGTCTAGCTGTACTTACACTACATATGAACAAAAAGGCCTTGGTCCAGCCTTCATGCATGATTTTCGTTGGTGGTTTATATCTGAAAGCCACAAAGGTCCAGGAAAGTTGACTCTGTAGGTATTCCTATGCAATTCCTATCCCCTTTGGGGGCCACAATCCTTCCTCCTATTTTTCCATAAGAGTCCCCAAGCTCCATCCACTGTCCGGCTGTGGGTACCTACATCTGAATCAGCCTCTGAGTGGAGCCTCTCAGAGGACAACATGCTTCTATCTGTGTGGTTCCAGAGTTTTGGGTAAGGTAGAGAGAGAGGCAGAGAATGCAGGTCCCCCTGGGATAGCCGCTGAATGCCCTAAGCTAAACTTACAATGCAAATATTATGAAGGAAAAGATTGTATCATGCTGATTATGCATTTAACTTGCTTCTGTGAGAAAAATTTCAATAAAAATTCTCTGACTTTCTAGTTTATTATTTACATAAACTATGGATTTAATATTCTATTCAACATCAGAGATGATGTGTTAGATGGTGAAGAATTTAAAGGTATGAAAGTAAATTGACCACAGTGTGCATTCCCTTTGTGTCCACAATGATTATTCCTTGGGAAAAGTTGTGATATACTATTAATATGCATATGTTGTTTTAGACACTCTTAAATTTTAAATTGGGGTTCTAATTTAGTTGCAAATAAGCCTTATAGTAGATAACTTTTACATGTTGGTATTTATTTTTATTTTAAAATATTTTTGTACATCTGTATGGGTATAATATCCTATAGTTTGGCATGCTTACATGCACCTGTATACACTAGGGAAGGTAGAAAAGAATATAGGTATCCTGTGTCTTCAATTTGACTACTCCTTTTAGACAGGGTCTTTCCCTGAAGCTAGGCTTTATGCTATGAGGCTAGAAGCCAATAAGACCAGCTGTCCTCCTGGCCCACCTTGGAGCTAGGGTTACAGGCTTGTTCTGGATGACTGGATTGTTACAGGAATGGTGAGTTCCAAATCCCATCCTCCTCATGGTGAAGCAACTGCTCTTAACTGCCAAGCCATTTATCTAACCTTTCCCACTTTTATTTTTGGAAGCAGTATTTAATGGCATAATCTATAATGGCCCAGAACTTAGTTTTGTCTCAGGTTTTTGTGTACCAAACATGGATAGTGACATACACAGTGAGATTCCTATAGCTAAATATCAAGGGAGTGATTAAGTTGAAGTAATTTTAATTCCTACTCAGCGAAGAAAGCAAGAAAGATATCTACTGTCCTTTAAGACAGAGATAAAGAGAGAGACCTTAGAACACACAGCTCTAAATGAGATGTCTCCATCAAATCCCTCCCCTCAGAGCTCAGGGAATCTCGCAGAAAAAGTATGAGACAGAGGGGATAGAGGACACCAGGAAAAAATGAGCCTGTAAATCACTGGAGAAAAATTCATGTGAGCTCACAGAGACTGAAACAACGAGTAAACGGCCTCTATAGGTCATCCCCACGTACTCTGAATATGTGTTACAGCTTTCAGGTTAGTATTTTTATGGAACTCCTAGACATGTAAACAAATGAGTTTATGATACTTGTGCCTGCTCATGGCCTCTTTTCCTTCTGCTGTCTTTCTGTGTCCAATTTTAATATGAAGGTTTTTGTTTTATCTTTTTTTTAAATTTTGTTATATCTTGTTTTTATTTTATAGAAACCTGTTCTTCTCCAATGAGAGACATAAAGGGAGTGGATCCAGTTGGGAGTGGAAGTAGGAAGAATTGAAAGGAGTAGAGGGAGAGGAAACTGTAATCAAGATATATTGTATGAGAATAGAATCTATTTTCAATAAAATGAGAAATTTTTCAATTGCTCATTGTAAAAAATAACTTTGAATATCTCTCTCTCTCTCTCTCTCTCTCTCTCTCTCTCTCTCTTTCATGCTCCTTCTCTCACTCTCACTCTCTCTGTGTCACTTCTCCCCCCTCCTTCTCTCTTCCACCCTCCTTCCCTCTCTCCCTCCCTCTCTCCCTCCCTCCCTCCCTCCCTCCCTCTCTCCCTCCCTCTCTTTCTCCCTCTTCCCCTCCCCTCTCTCTTTATAAGACTCTCTACCACATCATATTTTCATCTGGCCCCTTCCTTCTCTGGCTAACCACTTCATTGTCACCTTGTGTCTCCATTGTTGCTTTCTTCCACTCTAGTTCTAAGTGGAATCCCATGGCAGTGCCTTTCCCTGGTAAAAGTGTGTTTCTACTTAGAATGAGATTATAAGGGGTCCCATTAATGTGAAGACATATTATCACTCCCTTGATGGCAAAAAGTGGCATGCCATACCCACACCAGAAAACAAATCAAAACAAAACAACAAGAATAAAAATAAAATACCATTGAAATATTGTAATTAATTCTTTATACTCTTAGAAATAAATTGAAAGATACACTTCTCTGATAAGGCATTGACAGACTGTGTCTTATTATGTCATGGACATAGCAACAAAGATTTATCCTGCTAAGATGTATTTTGTATCAAGCATGTTCATTCATAACATTTTACCTCACAGATTATTTAGAACATGGGTAAGGCATCAAGATCTGTACATATATGTAGGGGGGCACTTCTATACATGGATGTATGGTATTTTTATGGAAAAAGGGATACTAAAGTTTCCTTTTTTCATTTGAAAAAAATACAGTGGAGTTATAATTTCATACAAATTCAATTTTCTAGAAAAAATGACCACGATGACATGTGGTCCTGAGCAAATCTTCACTGGATGTTTGTCACAAAGTCTTGGTCAACAGTAGGTCTGTTATCATAATAATATATCTACAGTCTAAGATCTGATAGGGAAATTAAATTTAAGAAGAAAGTTCACTATTAGAAGACAGTAGAAGGGCAACATATTTACTTTTATATGTAATAATAACTTACATTTTGGCTAATAAAGTAAGATGTTAGTGATTATGTATTTCAAGATAATAGTGGTTGCCAAGCCCAATGCATTTTATTTGTTTTCTGGACTTGTAAGAGAAGACAAAACTTCTAGCAATATATTTTATATATGCCTGATTTATTCCTGGGTGTTTCCAGTCATTACCTTGCAAAATATATTTATACTAATAATGATAAGTGAAGTAAAATAGCCCAAATAGTAATTTTAGGAATTAGAAAACAGAAACTCCCAAACCATAAAAGGTTAATCATGGTAACTTTGCTGGAATTTGTATGTGGGGGACTAAAATTTTGATCTCTAAGTTTCTGTCCCTGGGTTATTTCCATTTCTCCATGAAGTCAGATGCAACACATTGTCCTGAAATGCACTGCCTCACTGAACAATGAAGACTGATGGATCAGCTCAAGCATTATTGAAAAAAATCAGGACGGATGGCCAACAGCAGTGCCATAAAGTCAAGAAACTGTTCATCACTGTATTGTGAAGACAACAGCAATGACTAGCATAGAAGTTGCTGAGCTAAGATCTGTTGAACAGAGGAATAGGAGTGGCCAGAGCCCTGGATTTTCACTATACCTGTTTGCAATGAGTCACTAACCCCAGCTACATTATGGCAGACACAACAGCAGGAACTGATTACTGTACTCATTTGAATTGATGGAAATGTCAGCATCTGCTTATGAACGACGACACCTGCTTAAAATCAGTTTGTGTGCATTTGCAGGAACTTGTGAGTCTCCTATTGAAAATGGACAGGAGACTGACAAGTTCCCGAGAACACCCACAAATCTTCCTACTCATTTCTACTACCTTGCTATGGACAACACTCAGTGACTGCTGTTTACACTGTTTCAGTTGCTCTGGATCCCAACTTTGTATTTGAGTTACTCACAGAAAATTATTTTCAAAAAGAAGGGGAGTTTTACCTAGGAAAAATTTAACTTTGCAACTTAACTATGGATGCCATTTTTATTAGATCATTTTTTCTGGACTTGAATTTGGTCAGAAAAAGGCATTTCTTAAATACAGTCCTAATAATATGTTTGTGAGCTAAGCATTTTGTCAGAGCCAATTTGAATTATTCCATTTTGTTTTACTTCTCAAGAATAATTTAGTGATGTGAATGCCAATATTTATATGAAAAGTTTAATAGAACTAGTAGAAAAAGAATAATATTAAAATTAATATGTCTACATATCTTAAAGTTCTCCAGTTTCTCTAGTTATGTTCAGTCATAAATTTAAAAGCCTATAAGCATATTTTCAGAGATTTCATTTCTTATGTTTATGTACATGTGTAATACCAAATCATGTAATTGCTGTTTTATTTCAGAAATATTCAATAAATATAATTAGTGCCACTATTTGTATTGCAAGCCAATTCTTAAGCATCTTGATGAAACCTGTTTTAAAACTGCACAAAGTTAATCTACCTTTGAAGGGTCATGATACTTTTTAGCATGGTGGTAAATGCAAATATTGAGGAAAGAATCAATACATGTATGCAATGGGAAATTTGCTACACATTTTGGAGGAGTCCCTACTACTTAAAAGTAACAAGGTCATTTTAAACATTTTTCAGATTCATAAAATTTATGTAAAGGATATATTTATATAAATATTCTGTAATAGTTAATAGCAAAGGCCTCTCTTCTGTTCATTCATCCTTCTAAAAAAATGCTTTCAAAATACTAAATATTTATAGTTTTTTATATGTATCATGTGAATTAAAAATTCCAACTCATTTCTAATATTGGCTTCAGTTAAAGTCCAACATGTAACTTAGGTTTAGGCTTCCTTCAGTTCGTTTTAACTCTTGAGACTAAGTGTGGACAAATGTCACATAAGGCTTTATTTCTCCTGCTTTCATAATTTGAAGGCTATTTTTCCTCTCATATTAATATGCAGCCTCTGTATTTAACTTAGATAGAATAATCTACTGACCAGGTTCCTCTCTGAAAGCATGAGTAACACAATGTGGACTCTTAAAGGCTCATTGTATAGTGTAAAAAAAAGGAGTATATATTGCCTTGAATATACTCTTACAATGTGAAGTAACATTAAAAGTCGTCACTAAAATTTTGGTCCATCCCACATATTAGGTATAGTCAGGATATAGAAGAGAACCATTTTTCTTTAAGAAATTATTTAGCTAATAGTTTCTTCAACCAGTGACAAGATAATTGTCTTGGTCCAATGAGTTAATCTAACCCTTGTCTATGATAAGCAGAGAAAAAATATTCACCCTCTTTCCAAAGACATAGAAAAATAACATTAAACATATATGACCTTTTATTTCAACTGTTCAGGCATCTTCTGTGTTAGAAAAGGTAAAAGGAAATTATCTGTGTAACTTTGTGCTCTTTTTACTATAAGGTACACATCATATGTGCAAGATCCTGCTTCATATATATAAAACTGAATCATTTTCTTATTTATAATTATCTTAAATTAACTTTTAATTGTATAATATTAAATTGTCCCTAATTTCTTTCTGTGCTCCACTTAAATGTATTATATTTCATATATTTCAATTCACTCAAGTAAAATCTCATAGATGTACCTCATCTTTTCTCATAATAACAAATCATTAATTTAGTCTCTAGTCAAATCTAGATTATATCTTGATTGTAATCATAACTTCTTATGTTATTAAACTGTCTAATTTTTCCGTGGTTATTGATATTTATATCGTTTGGGTAGTCATCACTTTCTTTATTGGCTACACCTAAATGGCCTTGGGATTTGTGAGAACATCATGATGTTATGTATTTCTTATATATGTGGCATTCTCCCTCCGTGTTCTATTGGAAATATACAGTGTGTTGGCTGTGGCTTTGTATTACTGAATAATTAAAAATCAGCATATTGGGCCATGGCTTAGTGGGTAAATTTTTTGGTATGTGAGTACTAAGATCCCCAGAACCTACATAGAAACTTGGCAGACATGTCAACCTACTGTCAGTCCCTTAAAGCTGGCAGATATAAAAAGAATAACACACAGGCATCTGGCTAGATGCTCTGGGCATCATCAGGGACTTCCAGGTTCATCAGGAGAGGATATAAAGAGGATAACAGTGAAGGAAGGTGCCTAACTTCATTTCAGACCTCAATAATCATGCTCACACATGTGAATATCCAAGTCGTCAAACATGCAAATATGCACACATACACACATGCACGCACACACACACACACAAACACTATGCTTGGGCAAAATGAGTTATAATATCAATTTTGCAATTATTAAAATTAAAACAAAATTAAGACAATATAAAGCATCATCTATGGGAGTTTCTCTTTTCTTGTTTTTTTTTTTATTATTATTATTTCATTTTCCTTCTGTTCTTCTTGTTTCCTGAAATTATTGTTTTCTCTGTGACTCTCAATTAAATGAGAATTATAAAGCAATCAATTTTAAGGACTCCAATAAATATGGGCATCACAACATCCTAAAACATAGTTCACATTTTTCTAAGGAATTGGCGTGCTCTGACTCTTCGTCTCTAGTCTATTAAAACATACTGTATTTGAAAAGATGAACATGAAATGTTGTCAACATTCATTTTGGAAAAATAGTTCCAATGATAATAAAAAAGGGAATGGGGTAGTAATATAATTAAAAATATTTGTCACTTAGGAACTAAAATATCTGATGAGGGAATACTATGAATTATTAGCAAATGGGCTCCTGTCTTATAAGATTTTAGCTTGGAAGTGTGTATCAGAGCTGAGAGAAGAAACATGCCAAACAAAGAAGAAGTCTTTACAATAGCCAAAAGAGCATGAGAAAACAAGTTTATATGGAATGATTTTACCAATATAAATCTGTCCAGAAATACACATCTTTATGAAACACTTTTAGGCTTTGAAAATGATTCTAGCAGTATGTGATCAATTTTGGCTAATTGTTTGGAGAAAAAACATAAGCATTTCCCATTAAAAATCACAAACAATAACAAAACAAAGCAAAAGCAACAAAAACATTGGAATTTTATAGTTATTTAATTAATTAATTTGTTTGTTTATACATCCCAAAGGCTGCTCCCTCTCCAGGTTCCTCCATCACCAAGTTCTTCCCCTCAATCCACCCTTCCCTTCTCCTCTGAGAGACTCCCTTGGGTATTTCCAGATCCTAGCACATCAAGTTTCTGCAGGTTAGGTGCATCCTCTCCTACTGAGGCCAATTGGGCAGCCATTAAGACTGAAGGGCCCGTCTGCTACATATGTGCTGGGAGACCTCGTTCCAGACTGTGTATGTTCTTTTCTTGGTAGCTCAGATTCCGAGAGCTCCCTGGGGTCCAGGTTTATTGACTCTGTAGGTCTTCCTATGGAATTCCCATCTATGTCTGAACCCTCAGTTCTTCCGCCAACTTTTCCATGAGGGTTTTTAAATTGGAGTAAAGTAGTGGTGTGAGCTCTGTTTATCTTATGCCAAAATCCAGAGGCATGTTCTCCTCCCGAAGCTGGGAATCTAATTAAGGTTTCCATTGTCCTTTTCCTCAACTGCAAAGAAGCTCTGTTTTTAATTAAACACATCAACACAAGCATTCTCACTTTGCTGTGAATTAATTGGCTCTTCAAATCATTCTTTCTAAAAAGACTATATTAATTTCCAAAATTAAAAGATTCCTGTTATTTTTTCAAAGTACAGTTTTACCTTGGATTCGCTTCTTTCAGCCTCTATTTACCACTCTAATCACAGAATCTGCCAAGACTATCTTTAAAGGAGTCTAAAATTATTACCATTCATATTCCAGATTCACCATTTCCCTGATGAATTTTCTACTTCCCTTCACACTTAACTTCTAGATCCCTCAACTTAATAGCATATTTATGTTTATGTTGATGTTTAACTAGAACTTATTTGGAGAATCTAGTTGCTAACAATGAACAGTGACTCCAGTCCTTACAGGCTACTCCAGATGCCTGGTTTACCAGTACCCTCTTTAATAGTTTCACTTCCTGGGTTACTTGGGACAGTTATCCCCATCTGTAGAAACCAGCATAAGCTTATAGAGCTGTGAATCCATAATAGCATGTCTCACAGCGAATTTCTTAATGACTCTAGTGTTGATAATAGTCTCTACTGTTGTACATACTACTTCAAATACGGCTTCATTGGCTGAATTATATATTTAATTGCTGACAACTGCTTGACACCAGCAGTTCCATTTGCCCTACATATTAATATTTATCTTGTTTTCCAAATTGCCTTTTGCAAAATACAGTTTAAGTTCTAAATACCGACTTGATAGTGTGTCAATTTCAAAGCAATTTTATAATTTGAAAATTGTCTACTTTAAAAATTTCCAAATTAAATGTTGATTGCATTTAAAGTCAGATAGATAGACAGATAGCTGAACATCTGTAATCATCTTCTAATTAGTCCTAAATATTTTCTCTTTTTATGTCACTATTTTAAATATTTTACACGATTTAAGATTAATTATGCAGTGCCTCATAATCATGTACCAATGGTAGCAAAACTCAGAATAAATAGTCTCACCTGATAGTAACTATTACATGCCTATCAGGACAGTCTGCTGATCAAATTTAAGCAGCTGTGATATAGTCGACTAATTACCCTTAAAAATTAGTGACTCAGATTCATTAAGCACAGTATTGTAATAGTATATGCTTTACATAGTCTATTCTTTTCCCATTTAAAATATATACATATACTTTACATATATGTATATAATATCTATATATGTATGCATGTATGTGCATACATGTTTTCTGTGGGTACATGTGTGAGCCTCATTTTGTACATGTAGGTCAACAGAAAACCTCAGGTCATTATAGCACTAGATTACAAACATATGGTACCATGTATAACTTTACATTAGTTCTGGGGATACAAGCCAAAAGCCTCATGTGTATGTTTATACATACTGAGTCTTCTACCCACCCCACAGTCCATCTTAAAAAGGAAAATCCTGAGAATCAGCAAAAGGAGCAATAATTTTAAACAAAATAATCTGAGACAAAAATAACAAAGACAAAATAATGTTTTGTTTTTGTAATCTTTTAATCCATTCTCCTAAAGTATTGCATATATTTTTATAGGCTTGCTGGTATCCACTAACACAGAGGAAACAATAGCATGATAATTTTCTCTATGGACCTTTCATTCCTTTATGTAAGAAATCATGAACAAATGTAATATGTACGATTTGCTATGGGTGGTGGGCTGAAGTGATGGGTTTAGATGCTATCAGATTTTCTTTAAGGGTGGTGAGGACAGTTCATACCCAGGCTTTAGTTTTTATTATTCTTGTTCTTATATCACTTAAATGTGGACAGCACCTCAGAAATAGATGTGTACAGATGGAGGAATCAACTGCAAAGATATTACTGTATTTCAGGAGATGTTTTGGAGATAAGATTAGTTTAAAAAATATTTAAGAGATGTACATGAACTAATTGACAAAAAATAATTGACAGGCCACTGATGATCAGCCAAAGAAAAGAGCAAAAGTAAGATATTATTATTATTATTATTATTATTATTATTATTATTATTATTTTATTATTATGAGATACTGAATACACACTATGACTATTGTTAGGCATGGGAAAATAAGAGAAAACCAATGTTAGGAATGGAATTATATATGAATGGTTTGGATGAAATAGTGGAGAACCTTAATATAGTGGAGCAAAAATAATCTATCTTCTTAAATTATTGAACTGATGTTGATATATCTTCATTGTATCCCACAAGAAGGCCTGGACCTTACTATATAGATGAGACTAGAGTCTAGTTCACAGCTGTGCTTTGCCTTAGCCTCCTGAGTTCTGAGATTACAGATATGATCCTCATACAAGTTATGGCTGTTTCAGTTATAGTCATTTCTTTAATTTTCATAGAGACTTCAATATTTAATTCTTGTGACCAAGCATTTTTTTTTAGATATAAGGAACTCAGGGAAACACTGAATGAACTAAAGTGTACTCAACAAACATTAGATGTATCTCTCTGATCTGATTTTTTCTAATGATTTGCATCCAATAATAAACATTTATCCCAAATATGTTCACAGTGGTGTTGTTAACATCAGTTTTCCCTAAACATGCTCAGTGCTTGACTCTGAGGATGTGAGACTCCATCATGATGTTTATCAGTCAGGGTGAGCATTTACAAAGGCCAGTCAATTAAAAATAATGAAGCTGAAATCAACTGGACACATAAATGTATTAAAGGTACAAGCTGCTGTGATAATTTTAGAAGAATGTTGTATGAAAGGTATTTGCCTTCGAGTTTCCTGGAAGAACCTTCAATATAACTCAACCTATGCTCTAGTTTCATGTTCGTTTCTCTGGTGAAATACCCTGACCAGAAAGCCACTTATGGGAGAAGGGGTTGAATTGTTTTTTGCAGTTCTGAGGAACATGTCAAAGCAAGAATATAGATCACATCAATCACCATGCTGGCTAGTTTTTGCCAACTTGTGAAAAACTAGGGTCACCTGAAAAGGGAAAAATAAAAAATCAACTGACTAATTGCATCATTAAATTTCTCGGGGCATGTCTGTGGGACATTTTCTCAATTTATGATAGATGTGTGAGAGTCTAGATCATTGCAATTGGTGCCACCCCCGGGTTATATGATCCTAGGTTACATAAGAAGCGAGCTGCACAGTTCATGAAGAGCTAGTCAGTAAGTAGCTTTCTGCCCTGACTTAATTCAGGGATGGAATAATTCCTGGAAGTGTAAAATACAAAAAACCAAAAGCCAGAAGAAGAAGAAGAAAGAAAGGAGGAGGAGGAGGAGGAGGAGGAGGAGGAGGAGGAGGAGGAGGAGGAGAAGAAGAAGAAGAAGAAGAAGAAGAAGAAGAAGAAGAAGAAGAAG
>JADRCH010000157.1:1891892-2184934 GCA_019843965.1 Rhynchomys soricoides | reverse complement strand
AGAAGAAGAAGAAGAAGAAGAAGAAGAAGAAGAAGAAGAAGAAGAAGAAGAAGAAGAAGAAGTAGAAAAGAAAAAACCTTTGTACCCTACCCTCCAATTTTCTTTTAATGATTATGTTAACCACAGCAATAGAAAGCAAAGTAGGACAACAGTCAAGGGCTCAGAGTAACAAATGTACTCATTCTGTCTACTTGCTTTTCTCATTCTTAATAGGTCTTTTCATAGGGAAGTGCCTAAGGTGGGCTGGGTAAATTAACAATCAAGACTTCCCCCCAGTCATGTACACAGACCAACCTGATCTGGATAATCACTCAATTGAGACTCTCTTCCAGGGTAATTTTAGGTTGTGTCAAGGTGGTAGTTAAAACAAACTAGCTTACACTTAATGAGCTATTTTCTGGTGTTGTTTGGGAAGGGTTCTTCTTGGTGTTAATCAAAGACATTATCGTATAATGAGCACTCTGGATAAGGTTGAGGACTTCATTTTCTGTCCAGATACTTAAGATGAAATTAATTTACTATGTATTACTCATATTATTATTACTCATTTTAAAATTAATCTTAGATCCCTCCACTGTAATACCACAATGTTAGATCTGAACCCTAATTCTCAGAACTGTCTTAAGGAGCAAATGGAACAATGTACATGGCAATCCTGTGACTATTCCATATTGGTAATTGTGACTAACCTAGGCATTGTTATCAAGTGACAAAATTGACATTGATATTAGCACAGGTTGAATATCCCCCAGAGACTTTATCTGTTGTTGATATGTTCTTGGAGATTAGGGAATTCAGAATTATAAAAGCTCTTTATAATTCAATATTTCTACTTTTAAATGAGTTTTTCTTTATAGAAATGCTCCTAAGTGAAATGGAGACACAAACACAGAAGCTTCTAGAGTAATGCATACAGAGAATGTGAAATATTCTTATGCAAAATTTTCCTATTGTATAATACCAGAAACTACATAAAGCATGGATATTTAAGAAACAGAATCTAGGGTCACATGAACTTTCTGGGTCTATCCCCTTTCTCACACACAAAAAGCAAGCAAACAAACAAAAGAACAACTTACTTTCAGATCTAAAAAAGACAATCAACCTGAAAACAATCTATATTTTCATATATTTAAATGACTGGCCCAGTCTCAAGTCTTACAAATGTCAGTCATTAAAACTAAAATACTAACACAAATCCATTGCTGTTTAAAGGTAGTAAAGGGCTTGAGAAATGAAAGCAACATCTGACTTGCTGAGTTTCTAGATAGAGAAGGAGGAGACAGGGGCAGCAGGAAATGCTTTAAAGAAGACGAGACCCCTCAGCTCTCCCGGAGACTGGACTACCAACCAAAGAATACACATGGAGGGAGGGACCCATGGTGCTGGCCACATATGTAGCAGAGGAGGGCCTTGTTGGCTATCCATGGGAGGATAGGCCCTTGAGCCTGAGGGTTTTAGATGCCCCAGTGTAGGAGAAGGCTAGGAAGGGAAAATGGGAGTGGGGGGAAGCACCCTCATAGAGGCAAGGGAAGGAGGAATGGAATAGGGGTTTCCAAAGAGGAAAACATTTGAAATGTATATAAAGTAAATATCAAAAAAATTTTTAAAAATGTTAAGGTGGAGAATATTTTATAGAACCATACAGCACTCTTATTTTCTAATATTGCAACTCTTATATTTCTTGAGGTAGAACAACATGTAGGTGAACTTTTTTTTTTCCACAAAAGGTCATGGTCTATTAAACAAATAATATACATCTATAACTTACATCCAGAAAGTTTGTGAGATAGTAATATTTCTTCAGAAATTAAACTTATATATTTTTGAGCTAGCCATATTTTATACATGTAAGTGGAAGTTCTTTTCTTTTCTATGAAAGGAATGATGCATTCTATACCTTTCAACCGTGAGGTTCTATAATTTTCTAGAGACACAGAAAAAAAGATATCAGATTCATGTATTTATAAAGAAAATAAAATCAGTTAGATGTACCAAATGTATGTATGTATGGATGGATGGATGGATGGATGGTATGTATGTACATGTGTGTGTATATACAGGTGTGTGTGGTATAAATGAACACAGATATCTGTTATATCATTTCTTTATTTTCTGAAGATTTGACCTGTTTTCAAAATGAAACTACAAGGAGAAAAGATAGTTGAACACCCACAATGTGTTTAATTTGAGAGGGGTGTAGCATTCCTTGATTTCAAAACAAAATGGTCAGTATAGCTAATACTTTTCAGGATTAACTATCTGTTTCTGAAGTATCTGTTACTATTCCAAAATTATACCCTGATTAGTGACCATGCCTGCTTCACTGCGGGTAGGGAGTTAGATGGATGATTGGTGTTCACTAGTCATGAACTAGGGTTTAATTAAATCTGGTTAGAAAGGTAGCTTCAAGAACACAAGACTTCCTCATCAAAGAGCCATTGATTGTACACCATGAACATCTATCTGCCTTTAATTATTGCACAACCAAAAGCACAAATGATGAATGAACAATTATTGCAGAGTCACTTTTCTATTAACTACTAGGCTCCAGATTTGACATCTGGCAATAAAGTTTTCATTGGAGTATGTCATTAAAGTATTGAAAGGATAGTGGTATCTCTGAGATGACAAAACCCTGAGCATGAAAATGTTCTATACATTTTAAAAAGATGTACATGAAAACCAACATGGAGGATCATAGTTCTATTTCACTCCTGAAATTGTTATGAATTGGGACTGTTACATGGGGCCACTGTATGGCCAACCAAGCCATCTACAAGGATTCCTGTATTTAACCTGTCCTACCTGAGTTTTATAGTATAGAAAATTAGAAGAAATATGTAAATTTGTATTACATAGATTAAATCCCTTTTATGGTGCAAATCTTGTACCATTATAGGGAATATAGTCAAAATGGTATGCGAATATATCATATTTTAAAAATATTTAAACACAGCATTTTTGCTTCAGTTGTCATATTTAAACAGCATGCTACATTCATTTAGTTTGTACATGTTATTTATTTATGTTACCAAAAAATCTACATTTTCATTTAGTATTAGCTTTTTAGCTTAATACTATAAATATATAAATTATATAAATGTATATTATATGTGAATTATTTTAAAAGTAGAACATATAATATGGTGGCTTTCAGAAACTCAATTACCTAAACACATATTAGAATTATTGATTAAATATACTATTTATAGAATACCAAAAAAAGAAGGAAGGTGTTGAGAGATTGCTCAGTGTTTATTACACCTGCTGTACTGCGAGAAGTCCTGAGTTAAGTTGTGAGAATCCATGTGTATAAGCCACAAACATCTCTAACTTCAGCACCAAGGGATTTAATACCACCACTTCTGGTCTCCTCAGGAATCCATATGCAAGTACAGAGCACATACATACGTACAGTATAATTACCCACACATGTATACACACACAGGAGACAGATGGAGGTGAGGGAGGAGGAAGGGAGGAAGAGAAAAAAGGAAGCATGGAGAGAGTGGGGAGGGAGGAAGAGAATGAGTGCTTTAAATACAAGGAAGTAACTTCTCTGAGTATAAATTGATAAGTTATTAAAGCAAGCACTAAAGTCTTATATAGGTTTTTTTCAACATTCAAATTTGATCCATAGAAACAGCTTTTTCATTCCTGTCAACATGTGTTAATGAATTCAGATCAAATTACCTCAAGATGGCATTGTTTGACAGGTTTCACTGGTTCAAATTTTTCATTCCCAATGTGAGTGTTTAGCTGTTAAGTACTTTTAGGGCACATGTTTAATACAGTTTTTCCCAGCCTTTATTTTCGTCAGTGATGTTGGTCTGGAATACAGTTTCAGTTGATGTTAGAAAATGTTTGGGTTATTGATTTACAGGTTGAATTCAAAACATGGTTGAATTTTGGTCATTAAATTTCAAGAACTGTAAATAAGAATTTTGTTTATCAGAATTTTTTGACATTACTGGTGCAATCCTAATCCTTGGATAAAAGCACATCAGTTGATTTCCAATTACATGTCTTTTGCCTTCTTTTGTTTTAATGATCAGAACTTTGCTAGTTAGCCAAGTTGAATACTACCTCCTAAAATCTATCTATCTGATTTTGCCTAAATGATGTCAAACAAAAAACTAGTTGCCCACTTACCCCATTGAAAAGTTGGGGGTGCAGATCTTTAAGTTTGAGACTGTCACTTAAATGTTTATTTTATCTAAAAGCTATTAAATTTCCTCATAACTAAGCATTTAAAGGGAAAAGTGTTAAATTTGCTAATGGAAGAATAATTTCTACTGAATCTCTGCACCACGTTATGCTGCAATCTTCAGTAGCATAAGCAGATAACCATCTGCTGTTAACATCTGCTTGTATAATAATAAGAGAACAAATGCTGCCTGAATTTGCCATCTAGAGCTGTAACCTGTTTTCATTGTTTCTCAAGAGATAACATCATAGCAGTTTCTCCTCTTATAGTTCATTGTTCCCTGCTGGTAGGTCTTATCGCTCCTGCTAAATGTCATCTCTTTCACTATTTTTAATATAAGTGAGGACAAAGGCAGTAGTATAATTCCAAAGGAAATGAAGTTATTTTGCCTGTAATTTTCCGTGTTCTACAATATAACTTAATGATATCACTAGGTCAGATATTGAAGCACATGTTAGAATTTCTCTTGTGCAGATGATAAAATACACTAATATTTTTTTTCTGTTTTTTAAATGTCTGTCACTGTACATTTAGGTGTGAAAGCTGAGTTAAGTGACTTTTGAATAATTTTCCCCCACTTGTCTGGTTCTGGTTTTGTGAATAGAAGCATAAAAGGAAGATAGCTTTGAAGTGAAAGGTTAAAGGCACTACTTCACTGTAAACAGAGGAAATCCTACCACTGACTGAACAGCCTATCATGATCATGGAAAAGTCATCTTGTAGCATAATTTATTATTCACTTCCAGTTAGGACAAGAGTTCTAGCTGAAAAAGACAAAAGAGGCTAGATTTTAATAACCACCAACTATGAGCAAAATATTTCCAAATTTGTGGGGGGAGATAAATACTATTCTAAGCATTTTACATTTAGGAAGGTAAGGATGAGAGAAATAAGTTCAGTCACTCTGTGCGTCCAAACTGATGCTTGAATCTAGATCTCCAGGTTTTATGTGCTTATTTCATTCCGTACAAAATAGTTTGAGAAACTGCTCCTTGCACTTTAGTTTATAAGCTACAAAGAGCTCACTGGTGTATATTGATAGTGTGATTTAACCACAATGTGCATGTATTTTACAGTGTTCCTAAGATTGGGGTTTCATGTTAAACAAAGGAGATACCAAAATCTTTTTCTTAGACTTTTAATGTTTTACCATATGCCTTGATTAATTCTGCTGTGTGAACTAAAACGTTGAATCCATCTTCCCAATGACACCTCTGCTTTACCACCATATGAATATTGCAAATATAAATCTATTAAATTAATACTACATGTCTCTTTAATGCACATGTTTATATTATGAGTATTAACTCTGATTTAATTATTAAATAAACAGATAATTAAACTCATGTTTTCATGTATTTTGATGCTGGCAACTTTTCTATAGATAATTTATATATAATTTATAAACACCACATTTTAGGAACTGTGTATGTAATAGGATTAAATTAGAATTTAAAAAAAATTTCACACTGATAAATGTTTATGTTATCTCTTGTTTTATTGAAATGTGATACAATATATATCATTGTTAATATGTTTACTTAAATATTTATGTAGTTATCTAAAAGAAAAATTTTACATAAAATTATATCCATTTGAAACTTGACACTTTCTACAATATGTATATATGTATATAAACATATTACATATTTATTGTATTGCATATACAATACATAATACATTTATTACATATGTATTGTATATATACATATTTATTTACATATATTGGGGCATATATTAAAAATTGAGAAAATGAAGCATTGGAAGAGTGATGGTGAATGTGAAAAGTCCTGATATAGTAGAGGAGTGAGTGAGAGAAAGATGCAAATTTTTAGTGCGCTTTACATTTGCTCCCTAATCTTTCACATTTATGTTCTTGTAACTATTTAGAGGAAATTTTTTTTAAGTTGTATTTTTAGCTTCTTCATTACAGATGATGAAAACAGTTTCTTCTCAGTTGTTTACTTGTTCTGAGTGACCATGGTACACTCACAGTTCCTATGTAGAAGCCCCTATGACTTATGAAGTGGAAGTGCTGGCTTGGATGTAAGAACATTGGAATTCCTTCAATCCTTACCCTAACTTTTTCATAGGGCTCCCTGACCTCAGTTCAAGGGTTGGCTGTATGTATGCATTTGTTTCAGTCAGTTGCTTGTAAAGACTCTCTAGCATGAGTCTCCTGTCTGAAAGCACAACACAGCATACGCAATAGTGTCAGGGATTGGTGTGCTGTCCATGGGATGAATTTCTAATGGGCTAGTCACTGGATAACCTTTTCTTCAGTCTCCGTGCCATTTTCACCCCTTCCCTTTTTTTTAACCATTCTGGGTCTAAAATTTTGAAGGCGTTTGCTGACACTATCCCCCAGTCCCTCCACTGGGTGCCCTGTCTATCTACTAGAGGTGGACTTTTCAAGTTCCATCTCCCAACTGCTGAGCATTTCAGCTAAGGTCACCTTCATTGGGTCCTGGGTCCACATCCCAGGTCTCTGGGATTTTCTAGAGGTTCCCGCACCTCCATCCACAACATCTGCATATTTCCCTTCATTCTCCTGGCCCTCTAAGCTTCTTTCCTGTCTCCCCTATACCTAATCCCATCCCCTTTCCCTTCCACCTCCCCTCTCCCACCCAGACACTCTTTCCTCTGCTTCTCATGATTATTTTGTTCCCCCAAGTGGGACTGAAGCATCCTCACTTGGGCCTTCCTTCTTGTTAAACTTTTATGGTCTATGGGTTGAATCATGGGTATTCTATGCTTTTTAGCTAATATTAATTTATCAGTAAGTGCATAGCATAGGAAGAACAACAGTGTCAACTAGCCAGGACCTCTGAGAGCTCCCAGAGACTGTCCACCAACCCAAGAGCTCACATATGTAGTAGAGTACTGCCTAGTCTGGTCTCAGTGGGAGAGGATGCACCTACTCCTGTAGAGATGTTATGTTCATGAAAGGGAGTGCAGGGGTTAGGCATACCCACTCAAAGGCAAAGGGAAGGGCAAATGGAGTAAAGAACTCTGGGAGGGGAACTGGGAAAGGGGTCAACATATGAGATTTAAATAAATAAAATAATTAATTTTTAAAAAGAGAACATTGGAATTTTATAGGAAGCTGAAACCTCTGTGTGAGGTTCTGTGTGAAGAATCAGAGAATATTCACCATGAACATTGCTATCAGAGCAGTGGCCTTAAGACTAACCAAAACTTTCTAGGGAAGAAGTACTTGCTGTTTACAAACTGCAGTGAGAAAAAATTAGGCTGGACAGGTTTCATCAGCAACTGCTAGTTATTTTGGTATAAATAATGAAAAAATAATGTAAAATAAATAATAAAAACATAATAATAAAATAAATAATGTAATACTAAAAGTAATTTAAAATGAAGTAATGTAAAAATTCCAGTGTTCTGGAGGCAGAAGTAGATCTGTATGATTTTTGAAGTCAACCTGCTCTACATAGCTCTGCTGCCATTACTTCTGAACTTGAACATATCAGTCTTCTTGATCCTCTTGGGTATCATCCATGTGCATGAGGGTTCATGCATTCAAGGGAGACCAAATACAGGTGCCTGTTTCATAAAACAGATCCTCTAAAAATTCACATTTCTTAGACTGTTGTTCTTAACAGTGAGTTAAGCATTCATTTACTGAGAAATAGGTGCTAAAATATATAGAGGATAGAGTAAAATATTGCCCATGTGAAGAATTCATATAAAAACTACTCAGGATATGTAAGTGTGTGATCACACTTCTTAAGAAGGATACTGCAAGAAGTGTAGAACAGATGAAGCTTTATGGATTACTCTGAGTTAGTAGGATAAGAATTCCATGTAAATTGATATTTTCCATAAAATCTTGATCATTATGTCTTTCTGTAAAATTTTTGTAATGTATATTTTAGTTTTTAAGTGGCATGTCATGAATGGAATCGTTCCATTGCAGTCTTTGCATTCATGCCTTTAGTTGATTATTTACAAAGTTTAGTATAATTTTATGCATATTCCTTATTTCATATTCACTTCATTTACTTAACAGATCTCACAAATTCTGTTGGTAATTTTGTATACTAGAAAGTTATGGGGATATGTCAAACTATAAACTTTTAGACAGATATGGGTCTGGTACTTCCTTACTCTTGAAGAAATTACTGTCTATATTGCCCATTGGTCTTTAGTCTCTCTATCTTGAAGATGGAGATTTTTTATTCCTTATGTTCTCAGCAATAAGTATATAGATATAGACTAGATATAGAAATAGATATCTTTAATAAAGAAAAGCCCCAACAATTTTGTGGGTAACCCATCTGCTTTACATTCTTACAATGATACTATAAATACAAGAGTTTTAATTTTTAAATTTCTTAAAACTTTTTTTCATTAAATATGTTCTTTGGTTGTTTCACACTTCTTTTGTAAGTTATAGAGGCCAAGCTAGAAACTTGTACATTGCTTGGTAATCTACAATTAGCCACGGCAAAGATGCAGAATGACAAGTTGGGAGTAAAGAAGGCATCACCAACAGTCTTAAAACAGCTGTAAATTTTATAAACAACAAAACCAACCTGAGGAGAACAATATACATGTGTGTGGTATGACTTCAGAGGAGAGAATCCATTCCAGACATCATAAGCCAAGTCAACAACCCATTCCTGGGAAGGTGTTAAGCCCAATGGAAGAACTTACTGTTAGTTGCTTAACAAAATTGACTTAGTATCAAAATGTCTTCTAAATATCTATGTTCATACACACAGATAATGGCTATTATTAACTTTCAACAGAGAACCATGTTTTTGCAGTGAACTGTTCAGATGCAGAAATTTGTGGCTGACTGTGATTCTGTAAATGGGGTCATAGCTGTAAACAAGACATTTATAACACTAATTCCCAGGGAACATTGTCGAAAAGGAAGAAAATGAGGATCAGAAAATAGGATGAAGAACAGTGAAAGTCTTCCTCTAGGCATGACACAATCATTGTAATGACTACCTTACTTCATCTGTGGTTACTTGCACTTGGCCTGCATAAGACTGGTCTTGTCCCTGATCAATCATTGATAGATAGTGGGTTCTAATCCCTTACTACTGAACTTCTGACTACTAATATATTCCAGGTAACTCAGGTAACTCTTCAGTTGTAAATCCACTATTTAATCAAGCAGGATCTGTGGATAGCTTCAAACATATGATCATACAAATAGTCCTGACCAAATTCAGGGAGTCCCAAAACAAAGGAATGTAAGACAGAAATTTGTAGGCAAGAGGATGGATAGAAATAGAGAAGAAGCAGTTAAGAAAGTATATCAAAAAGAGTTAACAATGTGTATTATGTGCATGTGTGAAATACACTTTAAGAAATTTAAAAATTAACAAACTCTTGTATTTATGGCATCATTGTAAGAAGATAACAAAACAACAAAAGCATTGTTTAGTGAGCCTAGTTGAGGATTGCAGAGGCCTCTGACAAACAATTTCTGCAGATATTTTTTCTTTTTCCTTTCTTTTTGTAGTAACCCACTGCTTCTGAGATCATATTATCCAGCACTAAGGATATCTCTCTTCAATCTCTTTTGTGTTCTGAATGTTTTAAAAATTGTATTCTTTTATTCAGTCATAGTGGTATTCCAGGACAGCAAAAGCTACATTGTAGAGAAACCATGCCTCAAAAATAATATGTATATATTTAAATACAATATGTCTGCATGTGCGTGTGAGCATGTATGCACATGCACACACATGTGAGCACACCAGTACACAGAGGAGTATCACTGTACATGTTTCAGAGGACAATTTTGAGGGATTAGTTTTCTTTTTCTAACTTGCTGAATGAAGCAGGATCATACATGTTGTTTTTGCTCTGCTACATACTCCAGGACAGCTGTCCTGTGAGCTTCTATCAATATCTTGTCTCTACTTTCTACCTCAACAAGAGTTCTGGGATTAAAGTTGTGCATTACTAAATCGGGCATTTTTTTTCATGGATCTAGAGATCAAACTAAGATCATCAGGCTTGCTTAGCCTTAACTTATTAATGATCTCAATTGTCTCATCATTACTTTTCTATGGAAAGAAGGATCTATATGTCATGTATCTAGTTATTTTAGCAGTTCTGTTGAATATATAAATAAATGGTATAAATTTAAAGTTTTGTAGTATCCATGAAATGTCTATGCATTTACTATCATCACCCATATTAAAAGACTGCCACTTATGTTCTCTTGTAAATATCTGATTTTCCTCTAGTTATCAGTAATTTATTTTTATCCATTGAATTGTATTTTTATTTCAATGTTTAGACAAAAGATATATTAACTGAAAGGCGATGATCAAATAGTAGAAGGATCATATTAACTGTGCATGCATTTTTCAATTCCTATTATGATTTGCATGCTGTATTTCTATTCATTTTGTTTTTCATCAAGGAGAAAGGAAGCAGGCATCCTTTGGAGTTGTGCCGCCAACTCAGCTTACCAGTATGGATGCCATAATAGTAGCATGATTTGGTTCTATCTCAGTTCTGCAGCCTTTCCTCCTTTTGGTTGCAATCATTATTTTATTTGGCATTGATACTTTTACTGTTTTTATAATATTAGCTCCATCCATCTCTCCCCTTTCTATCCTGACTTGTGTTTTGCCTGGTGTATTGAAAGGTATAAGGGAAAGAAATTCTAAGACTAGGAATGAATCTAGATATTAGAGCACTGTTGAACTTTCTCTTTAGATGTTTAAATCAGAAGTGAGGTACCAGCTTCAAGTCCCCAAATGGCACTTGTCTTCTAATAAACTTGTTGACTAGGATTAGCCTAATTAAAAAGAACCACCATTAGCTGAAACTTTTCCCTAGGTTGTTGAATAATGCCACACTGTAGTTAATCAGACATGTTCATGCTAACATTAGCGGCTTTTCACATTAATATCTGCCAGCAGAGCACAGAAATACCACATAATTGCTTGCAATGCCATACTGTGTGGCACATATCACATTCATGACACCATTCTTTGGCTTGAAGGTCTTGGATGTTGACTTTCCCTTACATGTTTCTTATATATACTTTGTAAAATATTTTCTGGCATATAGCTATGCTTTAGTTAAGACAAGAATACCATTGTAGAATAGCATTGATATCTTGCAACTTCATCTTTGTTCTTACTACAGAAACATCAGAGTCCCACAATGTAAAGATAAATGCTATACTTTACTACCTACCTTCCTTGTGTAGCATATAGCTGTCCATACTTGCAAACCTAAAGCAACATGTAAGTAACCATCTCTAAAAAGATGTTGACTGGAAAATAAGATATGTCATATATGTCTTAATCAGCTTTTAAATAGATAGTGAATCACTGTACTATGGTCTCTCATCAGTAGATAATATACCTCACATATTTCTGACATCATGCACTGTTATAGTTTGAAAACAAATGATATTGTTTAATTTGTTAGGTCACTAGAAAATTAGTTCAGCCATAAAATCTCATTCTCTGTTTACATAATTTCATATAAAATTGATATCATATTTAACAGAATCGGGGGAAAGACATGTACATCTTGTGTAAATAAAGAAGAGCAATTTGAGGAATAAAATATTATAAATTCTTCCTTGAATTCACTGTGATGATTATTTAACTAACTGGATTTCACATATGGAATAGAATGGTTATTCACTATTAATGTTGTCTTTTTATATGTGGTTGTCTGTTTTCAAACTATTGGCTGGCTTCTGAATTTATCTCATTTACTCTACTGGTATACTGAAGCTCAAAGAGAAAATTAGCCTGCTTCCTCAAGTGCTCAAATGTTTCCTCAAATGCTGACTTGATCACTCTATTATTAGGTAGTGTTTTAATTGTAGATGTGTGAGAGAAGACGTCTAGATCTACCTGGAATAATCTGTAACAGGGAGAATAAACAAAGCAGACTGGACATGGTAAGGGCTATAATGTGGATGTTGAAATGTTCTTGTGGCACTGAGGGAGCTCAGAGGCCTGCATGGGCTTTGATAGGCGAATAGGCACCACAGATATATGTCCCTGTACCCCTACAAACTGTCTGCTGTACTTAAGGGAAATGTTTCCTTTAACAGATGTGAACTGATTCCTGGGCATGCGTGCTTTTATCCAGCACTCAGAAATCCTCCTATAGTCCAGCTTGAGCTCATTTCTAGATGTTTGAAAAGCCTGTGACCTCACAGTTATCTGTTTTCAAACCTCTCTTAGCTTCTGAGTGTATTTCATCTACTCAATGTGTATACTGAAGCTCAAAAGGAAAATTTGCCTGATTTCTCAGGATATTTCTTCTGGGCTGGTTTGGTTCTAAATGTAGCAATGCTCCTTGAATCCTGGGGCCCCTCCACCAAGCTGTTTCTCTGCCACGCACATCTGCCATGCATATCTGCCATGCACATCTGCCATACACATCTGCCATGCACATTTCTCAGGTTTACTGTTTCTTGGTATCATTGTTATTTTCTTTTTTCTTTCCTTTGTTGTCTACAGTCTGGACAGGATTGCTAATTTTCACTTATATCTAATTTTTTTTTTTTGTAATTTTACACTTTTCAGCAATAGTGTAGCTGAGAACAAATGACATTTTAATTTATTCTGTCTACTGTTTGTAACTGGCGTGTGCCCCATCTGCTTCAAATGTTCTTATCATATCCTCACTGCTAAATTGTGTTGTCCCTTCAAGTCTTCAACTGGGTAATTCCTCAGAGAAGCATTCTGCTACTACAGTATAATGTGGACTCTGAAAGCAATATGTAATAATGTGGATTCTTTTCAAGAAACACGGTTGTTCTTGCGTGTTTTATTTATTTTGTTTTAACTAATGCTTGAATCCAGGGTTTATATTGGATTTGTGTTTACTTCTTTAATATCTGACAAGCATTATTCCTGTCATATATGAGCCATACAATAAGTATATATGAATATGTAAACAATTTTACAATTTCTTTGCATTTAAAGGTTTTCCTTGCTCAGCCAGCCAGTCTGGCCTTATTTTTCTGTTTCACTTGGAAACCCACTGTGACCTGTAGTGACAGTGTTGAACATTCTAAGATGTTAGGCTCACAATTTTCTGACAAAAAATCATATGATAATTAATGCAGACATTTCCTGATATACATGCAAAAAGTCAAATTTCTCAAATCCATAGATGGCCTGAGTGATATACCCCTAGTCCATTAAACTTTACAGATTATTTTCATTATATTAATTATAAATTAAAATTCTAATTTTCTTTTTAATCTTTAGATAAATGTTACCACTGAAGCAAGCATAACAAAGGAGAAAAAAGAAAGATGTCTCATTCCTGTAATTTTACTAAAGCAGTGCCCTTTTATGGATTTTTTTCATTTACTTTGGTGTTTTTTTTTTTCAGAGTTGATCCTAGTGAAGAAACTAAGATTTATTTCAATAGTCTATGTGAGTTTCAGCCAATCACATGTAATACATTTCCTCAAACATAGAATAGAAAAAACATAAAATCTGAGAAATTTATGCAAAATACATGTATGTGTTTAAAGTCAATTTGAAGGCTGAGACTATTTTTAGAGCAAAATAACCTTATCATGTATATATTGTGATGTGAGATGCATATATGTAATTTTATTCCTTACTTTATTTCCTTCCTCTGACAGGTTTATTAATACCCATATCTCAGTTCTGTGAGCATAGTGGGCATTTTATTTCCATGTCATGTCTTGGTTGTTGTTGCTTATTCCTCTAAGTGAACTACCTTGATATATAATACAGAAAGTACAATTTGGTTTTATGTAGTTTTCATAATTTTCAGTGTTTCTTATTATTTTTCAATTAAAAGAAAATTATATATATGTGTATTATAAATATATATATATATATATATATATATAGAGAGAGAGAGAGAGAGAGAGAGAGAGAGAATTCATGAATGTTTATTCTTTGGCTCATATGTTGTTAAAATTAAAATTCTATTTTAATGCCATTTGAAAGATAAAAAGATGTTTTAAATATTTTTTCACACTTTGGATATGATAGCATATGATTTTTATTAGTTCATGTATACAAGCATTACTTAAATTGTCAAGTGCTTTGGATTTCTCTTTGAATCACCATATCAAATCTAATGGGATGGTGGTTTTCAAAGTAATTCATAATGCTTCACCAATGCTCCTACAAGTCATCTGTACTTTGAAACCCAGGATCCTTTGTTGGGCCATTGAGTACAAAACTTTGAACTATAATATTTAAACCTAGTAAATATGGTTACTTTGTTACTTAGTAAACAATAGGCAAGGATCTATCAAGCACTAGAAAATTAAGCCAGGTGTATTGTAACATGCTTTTAATATAGAATCTGAGAAGCTGAGGCAGGAGGATGACAGAATTTGAAGACTGCCAGTGATATATCACCAGGCCATCTCTCAAATACAAACACGCACACGCACACACACGCACACACAAACACACACACATACACACACTCACATACACACACACACATGCACGCACCCACGCACGCACGCGCACACACACACATACACCACACACACACACACACGCACACACACACACAAACACACACACACACACGCACACACACACATGCACACACACAGCAGTATTATTTGTAATTTAATTAAATGCGTATTTTACATCGATGCACAGTTTCTTCTAGCATTTTAGCAACAACACCCCCAACAATTTATAATATGCCCCATTTTTAAAAATGCAATAGATTCAAAACAAAAGTACTGAGTTTTCGTCTGCACTCATTAATCATAAATGAACCATTTTGAAATTTAATTCTGTTACTTATTCTTGGACAATTATACACATTAGTAAAGAGGAAAAATTTATACAGAAAGCTTATCCATTGACTTTACTAATTATGCAATTCAAATAGAAATTAATCAGGGATTTATAAACATCATTATTTTAAAATGGTTTGAAAAATAACTAAAATTTAATATTATTCAAATGATACAGACACAGAAATAGCCCAAATGTACAAAGCTATATACTTGGTTTGCCATTATTAAAATTATATATTCTTTTAATAATCATTTCTCATTAAATCTCTAGAAGATTTAGTTTTTGTCATCTTTTTTATGACAAAATTATTTACTGAGAGGCTGAAGCCATCCATCAATGGTTAAGAACTTGGGTCATGCATCAGGAGAACCAGAGTACAATATCTCATAACCATATCATGTGTATCACAGAAACCTATAACTTCAGCTCATGATATCTGACACTCTCTATTGGCTGATGTTGAACCTCACATTCATGTGCATATGAACACAGAGATATACTCATACACATACACATAATCTTAAAGTAATCTTCAAAATGAGTATGTTTCACAAGGCTAAAGAATATAATTGCTTGTCATGTTAGCTACTAATTGCTGGAAAACAATGTGGAGCTCATGGTGGTTTCCCTCCTCAGTGTTAGTAAATGTGCTAATTCTAGAAACAGAAATCCAACTTTTCACCATTAGTTTTTTAATAGCTGATTTAAGCTCCAAAACTTTATTTGGCTTTGGTATATTAATACTTCTATTTGAAGGTTAGAACTTAGGTACTATCTACATTCAATCATATGGCAATAAGATCTTCATAGTGATGGATTGTATTTAGCTTTTATTTCTTAAGTGACACCATTGCATTCCTAAATGATAATGAACAGGATTATGAAATTACTTGTGAATCATCATTGAGTAATTCTATTGTTTCTTTTCTGTCTTTTTTTTTTTTTGTCTTGTTACATTAGAACTAACACATCTGGTTTCTAAGTCTAGGTATCATTACAATGTCCTAACAAATCAGTAAGTTGTTCTATTATATATTAAAAATAAGTCTTAAAGCCCAAAATATATGTTACATAAATAATTATACTTTATATGAGTCTCTGTAATTTAAATAAATCACATACAATATTGCTGGAGAGAATCTCTGCAGAATTCCCTCTGTTCTCCAATTTTAAAATAGGATTTGAATGTGTTATCCTTAATTTCTTAGTCTTTACTTCAGCATCAGTCTTAATTGTCATTATTTACAATTACAACTGCATATATATTTCTTTTTCTTAGTACTCTATGTTTCTAAGTATGTTCTTGGTAGCTTTAAAACCATGTTCTGATTGAAAATTTCATTGCTAGAGAGGGGAATTGATGAGATAGAGCCAGACTCCAGCTTTGTGATTTGTTAGTGTTTTTTAAAGAGATGCTTATAATATTTCCTCTGAGCTAAAGCTTGGTTTTTAATAACAATATTTAGTATTGTTGCTCTGTAAATATTGAGGGAATTGACACAACTTTCTAAGAGAAAGTTTTAGTTGTTAGACCTAATAACGGTGTTACCTAATGTGTCAAATAGCCATATATCCAACACTTTTTTCATAAGCCTAACATCAAGTTATATTTATATTAACACAATGCTGGGTGCTTTTATTCATACTTGAAGTACATACAAGCAGGGTTGCAGACAGCAGGTATTTTTAAGTATAGTTTGGATAGAACATATACTCTAAATTGGACTTGCCCTAAACTGACAGAAACAGAGATAGTGTCAAGCTCTCCTAAGTTTTCTAAATTCTATGTGAAAATAGATTCTGAAAGTATTTTATTAGGCCAACTTCTTCAGTAGAAACTAGAGGAATTTTATATATTGAGAAAGATTTATCTTGAAGACATTCTCAATCATGGAAGTAACACAAATCTACAACCTGATGGGAGAAGCCAGTAGGCTAAAGAATTGAAGTTCAAATCTGAAGGCTTTAACCCTTATTACCTCAGGAAGGTCCCTGTTTACTCATTGAGAAAGGCATTTAGGTTTAGGTGCATTGTACTTTGAGGGAAAATGTGAATCAAGACTATTACTCACAATGCTACTCTCATTTATTAGTCATTTGTACAGAAACATCAAAATAATATTTGACAAGACTTTGGGACTTCACGGTATGGCCAAGATCACAAAATTAACTATGGGGGCAATAATCTTTTTGGTAAATTAAGAAAAATATACTCTTAGTAATATAAACTAGAGCCTTGCACTTACATGGAAGCACTCTACCACTGAGTTATGTCCCCAGCCCAAGAATTGAGTTTTATCTTTAAAATGACAATTTGATATTTCTTATAAGATATCTCTAATTATTTTGCATATTTATCTTCTTATATGTCCACTTTCAAATATTCAAAACAAAGGTGATTAACTTGAATTTTAGTTCATCAGAGCATTTTGGACATATTTCTGCTAAAACATGCTTACCCTGATAGATTGTAGAAATAATTTCATCGTTGTTCTATCTTATTAAATATTCTCATGAGAGTTTAATATTTATGAATGAGTGTTTTAAAGCTGACTACTAGCTATTTATTTCATTTTAATAGCATTTTTGTTTTGTATTTTATTTGTCAAACTTGTGTTGCAGATTCAAATTAAGGATTTGTTTGCAAAAACAGAAATGAAATTTTGGAACTTGAGTACTGCTATTGTTATAGACTAGAACAAAGGTGAGCTATGCATACCAGCATTGTTCATACTGTTAGCCTTATCTCTGATCCTTTGAGTTAATTGAAAAGTTTGCTAATGCATAAGTCACACTCATGGCAGAATTCCATTACAAAAATCGATTTTGTCTAATAATTATTGAAGTGGAAAAAAACAGGATTATGCAATAGTATAAGTCAATGTTGTGTCAAATATTGTTGAAACAGAAAAGTGAAGTAACCTGCTAGCAACCTATGGGATGAAAAAGTTCCAGTTCACATGAATACTTGCTTGCAAAGCATTTCAGCACAATTATTCAAATTCTGGGGATATTAGGTGCATACTAATTAACAGTTAGTAGAATATCAACCTTTATTTTCTTGTGGGTATACTCATGTGCTGTAACTGAGAAGCCCTGTAATCAGTGTCCTAATTTGTCTCCTCGAGAGAATGTACTTCTATAGCCTGTTCCCTAAATAATAATTACTGGGGTAAATTAAATATTTCCAGTTTTTCCACAGAAAATCGTGTAGTGAACATATAAACAAAAGGAAACTTTGAGATATAAATACGTTCTCTTTTAGTAAAGGAGCCTAAATTTTCAGAGTTCTTATGTTTCCAATAATTTGCCGTGTTATCTCATTTATTCTGTCTTGTGTTATATTCCAGTCTATAGATAAAAGATATTAAATGACCTAACTTGTAAACTCTGCTCTGTGTTATCTAATGTATGCATGTGCTACTCTATGCAGAATACTATAATGATCCATGAGGATATGCCATATATTGAATAAACTTTAAGAAACAAGGAAAAAACACTTGTGTCTATTCCTCTCAAGGCCATCAATTTTGTTTCGTGGATTCCCAGTATACTGCTACTTGTAAGATAATGAACTTCCTAGCTCTCACTAGAATGGTGTCATGTACTCTTTATGGTTATTGTGGGCACATTTTCTATAAGACGACACCTACCAGAAGTCCCTCAGTTAAGTCAAGTCAACATCCTCCATTAAGGGAGTTTTCTACAGTTCTGTGGTGTAAGCATTTTAGAATCTAAATCACAGAGACAAACAGGGAGCCCTTTGGTGACTATCAAGTGATCAAAGTGGAAGATACTATGGACTGAAGAGTATAGAGCCTAAGACATAAATGGGAAGAGTCAGCTATACTTTAAGGTCTACAGAGCAATAGTAAAATCAGTGCACCAGTTCTTCAACTAGGACAAGGAGTATAATTTCTATGGTGATGGGATTGTATAACTTTGAGAAACTTGGGAAACCTTTTCAGGTGATTCTTAAATATTGTTCTTCCTGGGTACCACTGAATGAAATCTCTGTGAGATCAGGAATCTCTGGAAATTTGGAAAAATTGAAAACTACACATATAAAACCAGTATGAAGTTACATAAAGCCGGAGAAGGGAAACCTTTAGCATTCAGAAAATAAAGCACCTTCTATTTCAAAGTCAACGTGCCCATGGAAACAACACTGAGGGCCATGTGATCCTAGATGACCAACACGAAGTTCTAGTCGAATGGAACCTGTCTGTAAAAGTGTGCATTTCTACACTTGGCATTGCTTATCTAAGGCTAATGTAGATAACAGATGGGGAACTTGTCCCAATAATGTTAGCCCATGTGAAATACTGTGAACTACATGATAGCCATGTCTATCAAGTACTTAAAAGCAGTTTTTTTTTAATTTATTGGATATTTTCTTTATTCTCTCTTTTTAAAGAAGTATTAAGTAAAATTAATTGAAAAAATTTTTATCACAGTAATGACTTTGTATGTTTGTGTGGAATATGTTCTTGTCATGGCATACCTGTAGAGTTCAGAGGACAAGTTGCAGGAGTATATTTTCTCCAGCTATTGTGGATCCCAGAACTAAACTGCAGGTCATTGCCCATGACAAGAAATGCCTCTGAGCTATCTTGTCAGCTACAAATTAATTTTTATTGTATTTTTACAGCCAAATATTATTTCAACAATCTTCAATGTAAAACATGAAAGGAATATTTCAAAGATTCATTTTGTTTTATTTATGTGTTCATATTTCTGCAGATTAGTATGATATATGTATAGATATTGGTGGCAGGGGTCAGATTCCATTAAACTAGAGTTAGGGTGGCTTGTGATCCACTCAACATGGCTGCTAGGAAATACACTTAGGTACTCTGGAAGAACAAAAGGACTCTGAATTGCTGGACTATCTCCTCAGACCCTTAAATGAAATATTATATATTCTACTTTGGTAAATAAATCTAGTATATATACTTATAGTATATTTAACTAACTAGACTTCATTTATATTATGACATTTCCAGGTTGTGAATATACTACTGGGCCTTTTGGATTTAAGGCACATAAACAAATGTAACTTTAAACCTTGTTATATGTAACCTAGAATCCTTTGTAATCTCTGTAAATCACTTGCCATATGGTAGCCACTGAGTGGCCTAGCTGTACCAGTTAATTAGTATGTGTAGCCTGCGGCTGGTTTCATAAACTCAACATGAGTTAGCTTATCCATACAATAGATGAGTATATTCAAAATTTGTTGTAAATATTAAGTAGGCAGATATAAAAGTAAGGATTTTGGGACTTTCTGAAGGTTTTGAGTTAGTTCCTTTATATTTTTCTGTATTCATAGAAACCCAAACTCATAAGCATATCCCTTGAATTATGTACTCCTAAAATAATCAAGATAAGTGGGATTGGTCTTTATAATTTGACAGGAATGAAGAGCCATACTTAGCAGCAAGCCTACAATTGAGAAATTATCCTTGAACTACTGAATCTAACCTCCCACCAATAGTCTCATCAAATACTTTCCTCTACATTAAAAAAAAAAAACTCTCTTCTTTACTTCTATCATCATTATCTTATCTCTGATATATTATCCATTTCTGGATTATTGTAGTGGTCTTCTAATTGGTCAGTATTCTTTTAAAAATAATTATAAATGTCATTCTGATTATTTCCCTCTTTAAAGAGCTTCAGTGAGATTTTATGTGTTCAAAAGTGAATGATTGAACTGTGTTTTATGTGACACAAGATTTAACAGTGTCTAAGTCCAATCTGTCCCTATATCTATCACTGTGAATTACTTTCATTACATCACATATACCCTTTTATATTATTGTTAAATTTGTCTTTGACTGCTTTATAGATGTATATAATATATTGCTACTTCTTACCCCATACTCTCTTGAATCTCCTTCCAATTCCTTTTATTCCCAAATTCCACACAGGTCCCTTTCATATAGCTTTGCCTTTTGTTTTGTGACCCTGTGATTATAACAGGACTGTCTGTATAGGCACAGGTTTGCAACTATGATTAACCTAGTAGGCTCAATTTTTGGAACATATATAAATCAAATGACTGTCCTTACCTCAGAATCCAGTAGGTACCCCTATTATGTCCAGTTATTATAGTGCTGAAAGATGTTGTATAGGCTGCAAGAATGGTAAGGCACCACTGGTCTTGAGCTGTGAACCTTTCATATTACTATGCCAACCTGACAGGTTAAATATGCCCACTGGTGCAATTGTGACATTCTGTGATGGGACTAACCAACTGTTCTTGGCATATATTTCAAATCTGCTCCATAGAAAGAGATCTATGCTTCAGTCTGTAATACCATTTATAAAATAAATATGGTTGGGAATATAGACTCCAGGGGCAACTTGTTCTTGAGTTTAGCTACACTGGATTTTTCACTAAATGATAGTGTAATTATTTATGTTATACCCATACTAATATTACTGTCATCCTTAATCAAAGGAACTTCCCTTTGCAGAGAGAGTTAGCAAGGGCAGAGACACATGGCCATTCAAGATACGTAGAAAAATGATGATTTGGTGCCAGGTCCTAAATAAAATATTAGATTGAGGCTAACAGAACATTGTTGATGAGGACCAGTAAGGATGTGGAGCTGGAAGATGGGAAAGGAGAAGTGAAATGTTATGATGAGGGCATGATATAGCCATTTTAAACAAGAACTCTCAGCAGCTATGGCTGCATGCATCTGACTTGGTACAATACTGGTCCTGTCCACAGTCAATCATGGATTAAGAAATCCAATCTTATGCCAGGATAATTTCTGTGTGTAATATGTATATTCAGAATTCTCTGTCCCCACTTATTCCTTACTTAGGTCACATTGATTTTGTAGATATTAGTACAGATATCAGCTATTTGCATGCAATCTGATTTTTAGTAGCAAGGCCCATACAACACTGTCATAGCTCATAATATGACTGTTTATTGGTTATTATCATATTGGATTGTGATTCATAGAATGAGTTGTGTTTGTTTTATTATATCACTCTTTTATTTTTGTCATGAAATATAATTCCTTCTACAGAGAGAATGTTCAATACACATGTGGAACATGCATCAAAAGGAAAAAAAATAGATTTGGAGGTAAAATCCAAAATTTCCATAGAAACCAAAACACTTTTCTGTTGCCAAAAATTCTCTTGCCTTAAGTGAATTCTAGAATCTGACTATGGTGTTATCCCTATATTTTCTACTCACTAAGATTGCTGCAATTAGACCACATCATTCTCAAAACATACCAAGAACCCAGCCTGCTTCAAAACTGTTCATGTTTCTCCAAATAATCATTTTAGAAATTCTGCCTCTAGCTTACCTTGTTTTTATACTGATCAAAGTCCAAAAGAGAATGTTTTAACTCAGCTTATACCTAAGGCCTTTCTATACAGTCCAGCTAGAAAGCCAGAATATTGCCTCCAGCAAAAATAATCAGATGTGGAAGTAGGGACCAAAGGGAATGATTCCTAAAGTCTGAGAGCAAACTAGACTGCCTTAACCAGAATGGGACCTAGAGACTCACTACATTTCATCTGGGACAAAGTGCCAGGTGCAGCTGTAGGCACCTAGACTAAGAAAGCTCACTGACTTTCCTCTCCTGGAGGAATGAAAGATAAAGGAGTTGTTGCTATCTATGTCTGTGGCACCCAGTTTGTTCCATTTTCTGTTCCATACATATAATACATTAAATTGTAGTAGTGCAAATAAAGATGTAACTAGCTACAATTCATAAAAATGATTAGTACAGAGGAATTTAATTCATGGTCAGTATATACCCTACAAGATTATTAAATATTCATGAAGCTCTGAGGTAAATGTGGACTTATCTGAATTTTGTAACAACTAATATGCAGACATATTCATGATGAAAGGAAGTCATACATAGTTTTCATGTTTAAAATGTATTACCCCTCTCTCCCACCTTCTCTTTATGGCATGTTTCAAAGTTTTAAAGGTAGCTGGTTGTAAATGTCCATTTGCTTCTATTTTACATCCTATACTAAGGGCTGTTCTCTGCTCCCATCTATCTCATTGTGAGCATACAGTTTTATTCCTATGATTTATGCCTTTGTAAGATCTCAAATCAACAATTCAAGTGCAATCACCCTTGGAAACATATTGCAAAAATGGATCAGAACTTATTTAAAAGCTCATATCTATCAGGCTCTGAATGAAGCATAAGATTCCACAGACAGAAGCATGAGTGGTCTTATATTTTCATATCACCCACAAACCCATTGGTAGTTATTACATTTGAAGAAGAGATTTTACATAATACATATAATTTTGGCTTTGTATTCATGTGAAAATAATTTGGACTTCAGTTTTCTATTTATTAATTTTTTTTTAAAGTTGAGCATGGGTTTTTCAATTACTGGCTCACATATATGTCTCTGTTAGTTATTTGTTCTAAAGAACATATGGTTAAACTTGCAAGTGTTGGCACCCAGCAGTTCTTCCTGGTACTCGACAGGATTGAACTTTTAAGATGAAATAAACTGATATTTATTCTTGTTGTGGTTAGGAAACTTGTCATATAGATCTTGAATGCTGAAAAATTTGGCATATCCTTTCATACACAAAACAAGCATACTAAAATAAGATAGAATTAAAGTCCTTCATTTCAAGTATAGCCCTTCTATGTAAGGAGGGAACCTAACTCTTATTTGTATGCAGAAATGTTATGAACCTCAAGAATGGCCTACCTCTGTCCACAGCTTTCCCAAAGCTTGGATAATCATATTGTAATTCTGTGAAATTCTATTTTAAAAGTTAAAGCTTTTCTACAAATAGCCCCAATATGATGATGCTAAACCAAAGCACAGCTTTCCCCAAATACCAGCGCTGATGTTTCATACATTTTCACATTGTGTCATGTTTATCTCGTGGTGGTTGTCAGTTGGTTATGAAGAACATGTTATCACAGCCTGCTGTTTACCACAGCTGTGTCCCTCAACATGTAAATGATAGCCAAGGCATAAGCATAAGAATATCCTTGAAAGTTTTACTGCTCTGATTCCCATTGGAGCTCTTCAGTCCCTACCTCAGCCCCACTCTCATGACTACAAGGTCACATAGGAATTCTCTCCCGACAGCTCATTTTGCTCACACCTACTTTTCAATTCTCTCCAGGACAAGAATCATACCCACATCCTTTCACGGTCCTTATTCATACTGAAGTACTCACGCTATCTTAAATATAACAAAGTCTAAATGCTATTCTACCATTTATAAATGCTATACCTTTTATTTTTAGAATATTATATCCCCTCCCACAGACATGTAACCTTCACATCAACAACCTCTGCATTTGGAAATGTCAAGTTCCTAGAATGGTTAAAGCTCTAAGAAAAGTTTTTATCTTTCCAAAGTTTCGATAAACAGATGACTGCTTTGATTTACTATGTCTCATGTTACCTTGTACAATATGACATTATTAGTGCATGATACTGCATAGCAATGATTCTTTGTCTTGGTAGCTAATGCACGTCTCTAAGATGGAGAAAAACTTCATAATATGGAAGTACTGGTAAATAATATGGGCTGTTTAGTAATATTATATTGTTGAGAAGAGTGAAAAATAAGTGTGCATCCCTGTTTTTCACGTGTGGTAATGTTTGAGTGAAATAATTTATTATTATTATTATTATTATTATTATTATTATTATTATTACTCCAGATTTTATCCCCCCTGGTCCACCCTCTATCTGTTCCACATCCCACACCTCATCCCCACCCCCTGTCTCCACAAGGATGTCTCTACCCTAAACCCCCACCCCACCAAACCTCTAAACTCCCTGGGGCCTCCAGTCTCTTGATGGTTAGGTTCATCATCTCTGATTGAACACAGACCCAGCAGTCCTCTGCTGAATATGTGTTGGGGGGGGCCTCATAACAGCTAGTATATGCCACCTATTTTGTGGTCCACTGTTTGAGAGATCATGGGGGCCCAGATTAGTTGAGACTGCTGGTCCTCCTACAGGGTTGCCCGTCTCCTCAGCTTTTTTCAGCCTTTCCCTAATTCAACCAAGAGGTCAGCCGTATCCATCCCTGTTTTTCAAGTATAGTAATGTTTGGGTGAAATAGTTGGTTTTAAGGAGCCACTTCTAACCTCTTTCCCCTAGGTTGTAACTAGACAGTATCAACTATATTGACTGCTTGACCTTCGGTTAGAAAGCTATTTTAGATATATTAACATGTGGCTCATTATGCTAAATATCATATGATACTTGATAAATTCCCATGTTTCTTTAAGAGGAAACAGTGGCCCTGGCTGTGTTTATTCAAGCAGGAGGTACTGAGAGATATTGAAGAAGCTGTGGTTGTCTCTGTACTTTGTGTTCTTGATCCGGAGAATGCACTGATTTCCTAGCCTATTTGATTTTTTTCACTTATCTTTCATAGCTGACAAGTTTATTAATTTCTTAATAATATACCATTACATTAACTTTCAACTAACCTTAAGATTTGCTGATTAAACTGTTCTTGAAACACATTAAAGATTTTATGAATGATGGTGTCTTAGTTAGGGTTTCTTTGGCTGTGAAGAGACACCATGACTACAGCAACTCTTATTTAATTGGGTTTACAGTGTCCAAGGTTTAGACCATTATCATTATGGTAGGAAGCATAGCAAGTTCAGGCAGACATGGTGTGGAGAAAGAGCAGAGAATTCTACATCTAGATTAGCAGGTAGCTAGAAATTAATTTCCTCACTGATCCTGGCATGAGCATATGAAACCTCAAAACCCACTTCCAACTCCCATCCAGGATGTCTGTGTAGTGATCTTTGGATTCTGTTAATCCAACCTGACATGGCAAAGAGATTTCATGTTTTAGAGTAATTGAAAGTTGTTAAATAAGTTAACTCCATAAACAACTCTGAATAACTATATCTTAATAGGTCCACTGTAATTACAAGCCCCTTAAGGATATAAAGAGCTCAAGGGATATAATCAGAATGAACTGTGAAAATGATTTTGTAAAGATGATTTGCACTAGCATTGAAGATTGGAATGATCCATCTCTTAGCAAAACTTCTCCTAGGGTAGGTTTTCATAAATCATTGTGCTTGGAACCTCTATGGATTTGGTTGTTTGTTGTTCTGTTTCTTAATGTCTTTTGTGGAGTTTCTGTAGTAGTCTTTACAGAAACTTCTACCATCTTGGGTTAGGGCTTAGCTGGGAGGTAAATAAACACACATATGAAACCTAATATAAGCATTTAAGTAAAGAACTGTTCCTAACAACTATCTTCAAGTCATATTTTACCTTGGATGAAGGTTCAAAATGGACATACTAGGGAAAACTTTCCATGGAATTACTATTTCCTACCCTTCTCAGAATTAATCCAAGAATAGGTATTTCTGGTTCTCTCCATAGGAATTGCTTGCACCTAATCATAGTGACAGTGCATTTGTTATTGTCACAGTAGGATTTCTTAATTATCACCATACATTGTCTGAAGTTGGCTGCACTTTTAAAACTTATTTATAGAATAAAAGCTTAATATGTCCTTGCATACTACTTACTATTTTGAAATTAATAAAAGAATGACTTGTGTTATATATATTGTGGTTACAAAAAAAGATATTAAAATAAAACTCCACTTTATCAATTATCTATATACTTTTAAGGAAGGAGCTATATGAATCTTATATCTACTCATTTATTCACTTAATAAATTTTCCTGAGCTTTTCCATGAGCCTGTCACTAATCAGGACTTGGGGTATTAGAACAACAACAAAAAAATACATAATCATCATTGCAAAATAAAAAGCTTTGTTGTGAATACTGTTAAATTAAATTTGACCTAAATTAGCTTTTATACTTTAAATACCTAAAACCGAAAATTATATAAAGCACAGTATAATATTATATAGATAATATATGCTATGGGTATAGATATATAGATGAGTATGTCATATGGAGAGGATGGGACTGCCACCTTTGTTGTAGAATAGATCATCCTGGGATGAGTGCGATCCAACTGGTGAATCTTTCTGTTTTGTTTTGCTTTTTGGACTATTGCTAAAATTAAAGAGTTAGACAAATCAAACATATCAAGTTTATTCCCAGTAGAAAATTAAAGCAAAACAAAACAAAAAACAAAAACAAACTAATAAGCAATAAAAAACCCCCAAGGTGTTATGAAAACAGGCTATCCTTCTACAGATTCCAAAATGCAATAGCAAGCAATGTTTTCCTGGAAACAAAAGTGAGCTAAGCCGATAGCTGAAGGGTAGATGTGAGCAACTAAGTAAAGCAGCAAAGAGTTGAATATACAGTTAGAAAAACAAGCCACAAAAGTAGATTTCACAGAAACATCCACAAACCATGATGTTGTTTAATCCTATAATTCTTGCCTTTAGAAAACCAATGGTATCTTCAGCTTCATAAGTAAGTTAGAGGCCAACATGGACTATAATAAAACCCCTTTCAGATTAAGAACAGTAGCACCAAAGTTATACTCAGTGGCTTGATAAATCCTATGGTCTCTGTCTTCTCAAAATGAAAGTTGTCTTTTGGCACAATGTAAAGGCAAGGTGATATTAGTGTAAATGAAATTTAATCTGTAAATATGACTGCTCTGATCACATCCAAAGACCTTCTAGGTCTATGTGATCCTGCTGAAATTCAGACATGCCCTTAGTGCATGTCTTCAATTACAAACAATTGAGAGGCAGACAAAGTGAAGAATCAGAGAAAGATTTGACAAAATGGGTCAGAGATAGGTGTCGTAGTCAGGGTTTCTATTCCTGCACAAACATCATGACCAAGATGCAAGTTAGGGAGGAAAGGGTTTATTCAGTTTACACTTCCAATTGCTGTTCATCATGTAAAGAAGTCAGGACAAGAACTCAAGCAGGTCAGGAAGCAGGAGCTGATGCAGAGGCCATGGAGGGATGTTTCTTACTGGCTTGCTTGCTTCTCCTTGCTTGCTCAGCGGCTTTCTTATAGAGCCCAAGACTACATAGCAAACAGATGGTACCACCCACAAGGGGTCCTCCACCCTTGATCATTAATTGAGAAAATGCCTTACAGCTGGATCTCATGGGAGCATTTTCTCAACTGAAATTCCTTTGTGATAGCTCCAGCTTGTGCTGACACAAAACCAGTCAGTACAATAGGTTAAGGTCAACTCTTGGGAGAAAAGCTATATAAGAGCAGTGCAGAGAAAAATATTTCAGTTCCTCAGTGAGCTGGGAGTTGAGTGAGTTGGGAATTACTGCAGTGAGTACAGTGTAGTGGAGTTGAATGTAGGTCAGCAGAGGCAGTTGAAGCCAGAGAATAAGAAGGAGCCAAAAGAGTAGAAAATAATTGCCAGTTAATTTGAGGTCAAACAGAACAATTCAGTGAGAAGCTGTGAGAAGACAGACTGAATCAATCAGTTTCGAGAAGAGTAGGAGCCAGAAAAGATGAGTTGAACCAGCCAACTAGGATCAAAAATAACTAGGAAGGGGTGAGCTTATTTGTCAGTAAGGCTCCAAGACGACAATTATATCAGGCCAATAAAAGTTACTTTTACAATTAGAAGAAAGTTTAAATCTCTGCAAGACCCTCCAATTTCTATCTTCCTTTAAAGAGTAAGGAAATGTGAAATAGACAATAGTTTAGGTAAAAATGTGGTGTACTCTAGGTTTTAGTGGTACAAATGCATAGTCAGACTACCATCTTCTTTTCCTGTGTCAGATCTAGGCCTGTTCTAGAGATGATTCACTGCAACAGAGTCTGAAAAATAAATACCTTCAGGATTTAAAATTTGGCATGCAAAGTTTATTTATATTTCAGTCCAAATTTGTGCCTTTGGGACTAAAAACTATTGAATTATCAAATAAAGTTGTTTCGCTGGGTAAGTGTTTAGAATAAAAGTTTAAAGGTCTGTATTTTTGCATGTGAGATTGTTTAGTATCAAACAGTGTTTGCCATCAAGTCTGCCAACTTGAATTTGTTCCTTAGCAGCTACATGGTAGAAGGAAAACATCAACCCCCTTGATAATATGCAAGATTTTGAAATCTCTAAACTCTAGGCAGTTGTTGAGGTAAAACATTTTATATAGAGACATACTGAGAAGAAGAGCTGAAATGCATTTTAACCGCTGTAACGTTTTACATTTCAGTTAAAAATGCACATGTCATAATTATAGGAAGCTTATACTTATAAAACACATTTATAAGTGCATGTGTGTGTGTGTGTGTGTGTGTGTGTTGTGCTCATAGGCAAATAACTATGGATATATGTTCTATTCATGTATTACATTCTGATGTTCAAATGATGCTGCAATGTACAATGAACCCAATTTAGTTTAATTTAATTTTCTTGTCTTGACATGTGATACTTAGGAGTTTCTTTCCAAGCAATAAATCACATTTAACAGAGCTGTGGATTTGGAGATGCTCCTCAGGGATAAGAAGCTTGGGAAGGAAGAAAGGAGATGATCATAACAGACAGATGAGAGCTGACATAACTGCCTGGAGTCTCTCTTGAAGCTTAGATGAAATGACACTTCATAAATTGACCCTTGGAATTTCATAGAAATATAGACACCACACAAGGTTGCCAAAATTGGTGGTGGTGGGGGACGGGGTCAATTCAAAGTAGATTTCTATGGAAGACACTACTGTACCAACTTTAGGAGCTCTGCACTAACATTAGTACTTATTTCTTTATCAATTTTAAGACTTGTCAAGCTTGGAATCCTGGGGGAGAAAAATGGGTGGGAATTTTTTAGCACAATGATCTGGTCCTTGCAGATTCACATTTTAAAAAACAAATCAAACATATTGTGAAAAACAAGACTGGATCTAGGGATGGCAATTAAAATTATAAGCATTGGGGAAACTATAGAAAAAGGACTAAGACCCAGAATGGAAGCAGAGCCTCTGAGAGATGTAATAACGACTGTAGCCAGGAACCATGTTACTAAGAACTATTCACTTGTCTAGTATCACTTTCACTCTTTAGTTGTAGTGTAACCTGGTTGATGAGTTGATCAATTTTGCATTATCCTCATTTCAGAATAATATACTTTTGGAAAGGGAAATTTCCAGAAAATACACCAAATTACAGTTTTCATAAGTGACTGCTCAAGGGCAGAGATAGGTTTATAGCAAAATCATTCTTAATAAAATATTCTCTTCTTGGCCTCTAGAAATGTTATCCACTCATTTGGGCAGTTGTTTCTGAAACAGAATAATTACATTACTGCAGACATACTGTGTAGTGTTCTGCTGGATAAACAGAATCAGGCATCTTGTCTACAATAAAAGCCCAGCGGGGACTTAAGAGACAACTTAGGAAGTATCTGCTGCACAAGCATGAGAACATGAATTTGGATCCCTGGATCATATATACAAAAGCATATGATTCTTATGCCTGTTGTGGATATCCCTGAGGCTGTTTGTATTTTGCTAATTCTGCCCTCCTGGAAGGGGCATCAGACAAGGGGTAAGTTACATACTCACATGACTTCTTGTGAACCATTCCTCTAATGAATAAAGGAGCCAATCACTAGGTAAGGAGGAGGGACTTCTGGATCAGAGAGGGGAAGGGAGGAGGAAGAGAGAGAGGGGGTCCTTTTGGAACAGGATAGCATATAAGTAAAATGTAGCTACTAGAGTCTCCTGGTATCATGGGGGATCCAAAAGGATGTACCACGAGAGGACCACGAGAGATTTTAATAAGGCTTACAAGATTAGGTTTTAGTTGTTGCATCCAGAGATTGAGTTACTATTGTTTTTGAGCTAAGTTTGTGTTGTGTTTTCCTTCATGCAGCAATTTGTCTGGGTTCCAGAAAGGAAGGTAAAGTGGCAAAGTGTGGGTTTGCCTGATGTGCACCACAGAGGCCATGGGGGTATCGAAGCAAGGGCCTGGCGTGGTAGTGACCTGCCAGTGGGAACCTAGTGAGCTGGATGGAGAGATCATGTAACTCTGAGTCGGAGCTCCATGAGATAAAAGCAGCTCAGCCATTGCTTGCCAGTGCATACCTGGCCAGACCACCAGGGCTGAGAGAACCAGAGCATAGTGCAGGAACTTGCTATATTATTCCTTCTTTTATAAGATTTAAGCAACATATGTCTGACTGGATCCCTAAAGCAGAGAGAAGGGTAGAAGCCAGAAGATTCTAGAACTCACTGTCCAGGGGCAATACAACCAGTCATTGAGTCCTGAGTTCACAGAGAGACTCTGATATAAAACATGAGGTTAACAGCAATCAAGGAAGACACTTGACATCGATATTTGGGCTCCACATGCATGCAACCACTTATGCACATGCTCACACATTCAAGAACATACACAGAGATGCATTGCAGAGAGAGACACAACAGCAACATTACGTATTTTTGCTTTAGCCACCACTGATTCATTACATCAGTGCAGAAGCTGCTGTCCTCTACTGAAGTCATACTGTGTTAGAAACAGCCAGAAACAAACTCATTTTCACAATGTCAAACTGAAATATATAAATTCACCAGGTATTGTGGGTTCATTGATAGTGATTTAACAAATACTTCCACTTTTCTTGGTGTTCATGGCAGAGGAAGCAAATAAAACTTAATGTAATCCAATCTTTCTGTTTGTTGCTTTGTTTCTTATTAATCATTTATTTACTCAACATCCCATCACAGCTTCCCCTCCATTCTCTCTTCCCAGTTCCTCCCTCTCACCTCCTCCTCCTTCCTCAATCCTCCCTCGTCCCTTGCTTTTCAGAGGAGGGGAGGCCTTTTCAGACTAGGTGCATCTTCTTCTACTGTGGTCTAGTTATGGAAGAGGGATACAAAAGCAGTGTATAAAGTCAGAGACAGGCCTTGCTCCCATTTTAGATGCTGGACATGAAGAACCAGCTGAACAACCATTACATATGGACAGAGACCAAGATCCACCCTTTGCATGTTCTCTGGTTGGCAATTCAGTCTCTGTGAGCTAGTATGATGCCAGATTAATGATTCTGCAAAGTTTCTTATAATGTCCTTGATGCCCTTGGCTCCTTCAATCCTTCCTCCCTGTCTTCTGAAGGATTCCCCTAGCACCACTTAATATTTGGCTATGGATTGCTGAATCAGTTCCCATAAGTTGCTTGGTGAAGGCCCTTTGATGAGAGTTATGCTAGGTTCCTGTCTGGAAGTATAAGTAAATATCTTTAATAATGTCAGGGGTGAACTCTGTCTCATGGTATGGATCTCAAGCTGGTCCAGTCATTGGCTGGCCCTTCCCTCAAATTCTGCTTCATGCTTTACCCCTGTATAAGTAGGCAGGACAAATTGTGGGTCTAAGGTTTTGTGGTTGGATTGGTGTCCCTATCCCTTCATTGAAGTCTTACCTGGTTACAAGATATGGCCAGCTCTGGATCCATATCCCCCATTACTAGGAGTCTTAGCTAGTGTCACCCTCATCGATTACTGGAAGTTTCCATTGTCCTAGGTTTCTAGCTTGTCTCAGAAATACACCTCTCTCTCTCTCTCTCTCTCTCTCTCTCTCTCTCTCTCTCTCTCTCTCCATCCTTACACCACCTCATCCCTTCTGTTCCCATCCCCATACCATTTACCCACCCATTTTCCTCCCTCCATTCATTCCCCATGTCTTATATATTTCCCCAGCTCGGTAATTTTCAAGCACCCACCTTGGGCTCTCCTTGTTACTTAGTTTCTTTGGGCCTAGGTGCTCTATTACAATGCTAATGCACTTTATGACTAATATCCACTTATAAATGAGTACATACCATGTTTGCTTCTGTACATCTGGGTTACCTCACTCAGTATACTCTTTTCTAGTTCCACCCATTTGCCTGCAAATTTCATGTTGCCATTGTTTTTAATGGCTGAACAATATTCCATTGTGTAAATGTACCACATCAATATAATTTTGGGTCTTAGTTTCCTTACTCAGGATGATATTTTCTAGTTCCATGCATTTGCCTGAAATTTTCATGATGTCCTTGTTTTTAATAGCCGAACACTATTCCATTTTGTAAATGAGTCGCCTTTTCTGTATCCATTCTTTTGTTGAAGGGGAATCTAGGTTGTTGCCTGTTTCTGGCTATTACAAATAAACTTCTATGAACATGGTTCAAAAAGTCTCCTTGTGATATGGTGGAGTGTCTTTAAGTATATGCCTAGGAGTGATATAGCTGGAACCTCTATATTGATTTTAAAACTAGCTGTCATATGTAGGTGCTGCCATACAAATAGAGCGATTCTCATGTCTTCCCAACTACAGGTCACCCTTTATTCTCAAAGTGGAGTCTGAAAGTAGTTGAGAAATAGTGTCCTAGGGTAAAGCACAGTCGAAAAAGCAATATTGTACACAGTATGGTATAATGTAGAGCTGACAGAGCCTGATCTAGCAATGCATCCCCAGGAGGTTCTTTATTAACATAAGAAATGAATGTGCATAGTTATCTTTGGACTCTGTCCTTTGCTGGTAGAACTGGATGTATTACTATTAATGTGTTGTTTCTGGTGTTGGTTTCTGTGTGTGCATGTGTGTTTACATACATGTATTTAAATACTTATGTCTCGTATAGCACTTTTTATATATGTCATATATAAAAGTACCATATATCTCGGGATGGCCTTGAATTTGGACATGTGTCACCTCCCAGTTACTGAAATTATAGGCATGTGCCATCATAAATAAAATCAAGATTGTTCACTAATTAGGCAAGTGTTGTGCCACTGAACCACATACCCCACCCTTTTGTGTTACAGTTTCTTCTTACCCTAAGAAGTTAATTTTTGTCTTTTTAACAGTAAAAGTCATCAGGAGGACTCAGTTGTTCATTAGCAAGTATGAAGCACTCATTCAGATTTTCAGATTCCAGAAATGGATGAACTACATTGAAACATATTTTCTTCTGTAGAATAAAATGTCTCATTAAAATCCATGGCCCACAGAATCAACTAAACAGGGCTCATCAGGGCTCACAGTAACTGAAGCTGAAACCACAGAGCCAGCATAGGTTTGCAGCTGGCCCTCTGCACATATGCTGTGGTTGTTTCACTTGGGGATTTTGTGGGACTCCTAAGAATGGGTAGGAAGGATGTCTCTGATTATTTTGTCTGTGCTTCAGACCATTTTCCTCTTACTGGGTTGCCTTGTCCAACCTTAATGTGAGGGTTTGTGCCTTGTCTTATAGCATATTGTTATGCCCTGTTCAGTTGATATCCCTGGGAGGCCTGCTCTTTATGAATGGAAAGGGAGGAGCTGTGAATCTGGAGGAAAAGGGAAGTGGGATGGGGGACCTGGGAGTAGTGAAGGGAGGAAAGGCTGTGGTGGCAATGTATTGTATAAGAGAATATCTTTAAAATGACTAAATGCAAAAAAAGCTTTATTTGTGTCTTAGACAAATTAAAAGGTTTTCTTAATAGAAGAGAAATATGTACCAAATTATTATTTGTCACATTACAACATTCAAAATCAGCTTTATAAAATAATGAATATTGACATAAACATTTAAATTTGAACATAAATTAAATTGTATGAAAGATCTGTTAAGTTTTAAATTCTTCAATTTATTGAAAAATACATTATGATCTCTCAATTTTCCTATACTTCTTTTAATTATTTCCTTTTGAATTGAAACTCATTCCTATAATTAAATTTTGAAAAGATGCTATGTAGGATAAAAACACATACATTATGCATGTCTTGCAACTGTCTTTTGAATAAGTAATTAATTTTTATAGAAGAGAATAAGAAAATTCAATGAAAGTCATTTTGACTTTGTTCCTGCTTTAATCCTTAAGGAAGTCTGGACGTTAGTGTACTATTTCATTTCTTTCACAGGATACTCAGATTTTATTAAGAAAAGAAATCTTCCATGCCATAAAATTGTTCACTTCTGTGTTATAATTGCTATCCCTAAACCCCATTCAATTTTTTCTGGAGATGTGATACTATCAATTGCATCTTTTTCTTCCTTCACTTGAGGCTTACATTTTTCTTGCCATGAATGTGTGATCATTCTAAGATTACATTAGAGAAGTATAATGCATCAGTCTGACCCATCTGAGAAAAGGGATTTCAAGTATTCACTATTTCTTAATGTATAGGAAGTGCCCCCTACTCACGAGTGTTCCCTTTAGGAAACTTGTCTATAAGTGGATTTACGAACCCTTACTTTGTATATGAAGATTTCCTTTATCAAATGAATAAATGTTAATGAAGAGAGAACAATAAAACATTCCTGCATCATCTCTTGTGACTACAAGAAACTCTGCTATGATCTTGTACAAATTCAGTGACTCTCTGTCCACACTATTCTGGAGGTTCTACAATAATTCATATAGATCCAAATTGGCACAGGGGCTGTGTATCTTAGAACTTTTGATTAGTCCTGAAATGGGAACTGTGAGTGTTGGATGTAAAACATCAAAAGTAAAATTTTCACTGTGAATGCATTGGATAGCAAATGTTCTGTGTAAATGTATAAACAGGCTAATTAGAGCTCCCAGAAAGGAATTACACCTTCTGCTGGACCTTCTGCTAGGCAGACTGATTAGAACTTCATTACTATGATCAGGTTGGAATGTTACAGGTCCAGAGACTAATGACAGTTTATCTTGTGCAATCGTTTGCTCCCTTAAATAGCTATTTATTGGCCACCTTTGTTCAGGAACTAAGATTCTATAACTACTAATAAAAACCTTGTGACTGTATTAATTTAACAAAACCCTAATTTTAACCAATCAGAAAGCTAAGCATACTGCTAACTAGCATTTGCAACCTATAGCAGAAATTGCTCTACCTACCTATAACCCACCTCTAGTATTTTTACCAAGGTATTTTACATGTATCTGCTTTCTAGCTTTCTTTGTTATATTAACAATAAAAACTTTATGAAGCTACTTTTACTTGGGGACATGGAATTTGGACCAACCTAAATCTGTGATCCTGGGCCATGGTAACTCATATTTGGTTTCAGACTCTTCTATCTCTTTTGAAGTGAGAGTTATGTTTTTAGGTTGACAAAGGATTAGTATTAGATAGTATATATGGATAATTTACTACTACATGAAAAAAATGATCATCCTGTAGTCAGCATGTATAGTATTAACTTTAAACCAGATCAAGTTAGGATCAAACTGAAAAATAACAATGTTTATTGACATTTGCCCTATCAGTATATATGCAGCTTTGATCACTTGATTCACTATTACTATAAATCTTAAACCTCATTCTTGAGATAAAAATTTTTTTCTAAATAGAAAAATGTTGATTATACTTGAAAAATGTAGCTAAACACATATAAATCCCACTGTCCAGAAACTAAAGTAGGAGAGTTGTGAGTTTGATGCCAAGATGGGCTACATACTGACCTTAAAAATTTTCTGGGTTATGCAAGAAGAACCCAATCCAAAGAAAAAACAAATAAATCAAAATAAAACAAAATACTTCTAAATCAAATAATAACTAATACCCTATTTATAGTAATAGTCTATTATAAGATTACTGTATTACATTTATATACTTATATTCATGTTTTTCTCTCTCTCTCCACTCCATCACCCCTCTTTCCCTCTTTCCTTTCCTCCCCTCTCTCTCTCTCGCTCTCGCTCTCGCTCTCGCTCTCGCTCTCGCTCTCTCTCTCTCCCTTCTGATTCTCTCTCTCTTTATGTGTTTGTCTCTGTCTTGGCCTCTACTTCAGTCCCCCCAACCCTTACCTCTAGGTATGGGCTTCACAGTGTGGCTCCACTTCACCTAGTTCTCAGGATCTTCCTACCTTGGCTTCTTACTTGCTAGCATTTCAGGCATGTACTCTGTACCCATCCATGTTAGTTCCGTATGTTAATATGTCAAGTCTAAGAGCAAGAGGCAACAGCACTGAGTGTTCTCAGTACTGGTGATTGTGAGCTCTTACTTGTTGACAGTTCAGCCTATATATAGAAGAGACATTTTGTCATAGGTAAATTCCTCTCTCTCTTTTTCCCTCCCTCCCTCCCTCCCTCCCTCCCTCTCCTTTCTCTTCTTTTGCTTATACTGATAAACTTTTACTTCCTTCCTCTTATTGTTGTCCTATGTTGGAAAGTTTGTGCCTTCTTTCTTACATGTCTTATTATTTTCCTATTATACTTGCCATTGTTTTAATTCTGACTGATGACTTTCCCTATCCTAGCGACCTGAGAGGTATGTCATCACTAAAAGTTCCACAGAACATCTCCAAGTGGTTGTTAAAAATAGTAGAAATCTACTTATATAAAGTCAGAGTAATGAAAGACATTTTGAAAACAACTTTTCTGTTTTAGGTTAACAACAGGATAGCTAATTTTCTAGGTTAGAATCATAAAGTATTGATTGTTTTATTAATGCTTCCTAATATTTCCTGAGCTTTGATGGGTCTGGCAAATTCACTGACTGCTTTCATGTTTTAAGCTGCTGCATATATTTAATTTCTAAATATATTCATAGGCCTTGAAGAAGAACCAATACAATAGCCTTAATCAGAGTTTGTCTCCCTGATGCCATTACTTGCTGTAATTCATTTTCATCCCTGCATTTCTACATTTTTTTAAAAAAATCAGACATTATGTCTCATTAGGAGCATAGTAAAATATTAATTTATGCTTATGGTTGTAATGTTTTTAAGAAAATTAACTCCAAAATGGACAAGAGTCAATAATAGGCTTCTCTCAATAATTCTGCCTATCTGTTCTCAGAGTAACTTTGAAGACAGAAATCAAATATCTTCTCAACATGGGATTGGTATGGAAAGGGTGGCTTGGATTTTAGTTTATTTATCTCTCTTTTCTGAACCTCAGACAAAGATCTCAACTTAGGGAATTCAAAATAAGTATGTAAATATTCCATTAATTTGGAAGAGGAAGAAAGAATGAAGAGATGGCATAAAGGTGCTGTGCCTATACTTAAGGAAGATGTTCTTAGCCTTTCTACCAGTTGGTATTGTTATTAGGGTTGTTAGGGTCAGAGACTGTGCTAGAGCATCTCTAACAAACAGACTTGACACCCTGTCTTCAATAGTTTAGTTAAAGAAACAAGTAATAATGAATTTTTTAAACATTCAATCTGGCTACACTGGGAATAACCATAATTACCATTGATGTCCCATCTGCACACACAACTAAGTCTGTCTTCAGGTTATATCACAAGGCTTATGTATAAATACTGTGCAAGAGATATTCAGTGCTAAGGAATCTATGTAAAAATGCAGGTGACCCATCATTGCTTACGGCTGCCCTATTTCCTGTGTAGTGGTCTGACCAATGGTGAGAGTAGAGTGAAAACTTCCTGTAGGGACAATTCTTCTGGCTAGGATTAGATCTTGAGCCCCCCTCAAAGCCCCCCCCCCCGTAATATGGGACTCCTTAGAAAATGTCTTCCTTAAATTTCATTGTCTCAATAAGTTGATAGCATAAGGGAGGGTCACACATTTCTCTTAGGAATATTTTATTTACTTCTATGACATTAAGGTATTTCTGGCATGATATAAAAGTTATTTAGAGTTGACAATTTATATACGTCAAAGACTTGATCATTTTCCTTGTAACTCATGACACATTTCATTTACTTAAAGCTCTCTAACAGACAATAAAGATCCCTCTGTTGTAGTTTTACTGCTGTGAACAGACATCGTGACCAAGGCATAAGGACTATATTTAATTGGTGCTAGCTTACAGGTTTGGAGGTTCAGTCCATTATCATCAAGGGAGACATGTAGCAGTGTCCAGGCAGGCATGGTCCAGGAGGAGCTGAGAAAAGAAAGAACATATTCATCTGATGGCTGCTAGGAGAAGAGTGGCTCCCAGGTAGCTAGGACCAAGGTCTCAAAGCCTGTGCTCTGAGTGACACACTTCCTTCAACAAGTCCACACCTACTTCAAAAGGCCATATCTCTAAATAATGCCACTGTCTGGGCCAAACATATTCAAACCACCACACCCTCTGAAAAAAGCAAGACAATCTCCATACATCTCTGTAGTTCTATCAGTGATGTCTTTCTTATTCTTTCATATGCTATCATTGATCCTCAAGGATATGAAAGAATGAGAAAAGCTGGTGTCAAGATGCTAATCAACATTGTGGTGTTGCACACTTATGTCCTTAGGTGAACAATAAGTTTGGAACTGGTCTCTTCTCAAAGAGTATAATGAGGAATATATGCTCAACTTTAAAGGTTATTATTATCACAAGTATTGTTATTAATATCTGTTCCAACCCAGGCACATGTAAAGACTTCTAGTCTTGTAGTGCTTGTAGGAATTGAGTTTTGTTGTCAGATTGATGGTATCATTGGGACTTTATTTTCTACTACCCTTATCTCCCTAGTCCTTATGATGCCATTAAAAGAGTCTAGATAAAACTCATAGTATATTTTAGAAGATGGAATAGGGTCAAGTATATCCTCAAGCACAATGGTTTTCAATGTTCCTGATGCTATAACTATTTAATACAATTTTTTATGTTGTTGTGACACTCACCAGAGAATGATTTCATTGCTACTTCATAATTGTAATTTTGCTACTTTTATGAATCATAATGTAAATATCTGATATGTAGGATATATGAGAACCACTTCTCTAAAGTTAGAACAGAATAAAGGCCAGATCCATCACAGTTCTGCTCCATATTAGGGACAAGTTTATGCTGTATTCTAGGGCATTTCTAGAGTAGGCAGCCATTTCTGGAGGACTTTGTCCTAAGCAAATGACTAATAGGTCTACTTTGATTGTCTTTTAAGAAAGCATTAGTACCATTGTTATTCATCAGTGAGCTTAAGGGTTTAGAGGTTCTTGAGTCAGGTTAGATATTACACATTTAGGATTTAGCAGGGTGTTCAAGAGGTCATGTCACCCTCAAGGACAGTAGTAAAACATAGATCACATTCTTATGATTAATAATTAAAATATCCTGCTGTTACAGTTCTCTCTCTGTCTCTCTGTCTCTCTCTCTCTCTCTCTCTCTCTCTCTCTCTCTCTCTCTCTCTCTCTCTGTGTTACAAGTTGTTGTTGATCATAAGGGATAGGTTCAGGTCTACTCTCATCCAAGCCTGCTAATGTCTAGGGAATTACCTAACAACAGTATGTCACAACCACTCAACTTGCCCCAGAAATTTTGAGCTGTATCAATCATACTTTGTGTCCTCCCACAGAGCACCTACAGGGATGGAGTTCAAGAATAGCATGAGGACATGGTGAAGGGGAAGATGGATCAGAATATGTTACATGAAAAGAAAAATCTATTTTCAATAAAAGAAATAGAAAAAAATATCTTTTAAAAAGAGTAGGAAATGATTTGGGCATAAGAAATATTCTTGCATTGTCAGCAGGATATCAGTACCCTGAAACTTTACCGTAAAATCTATTAATCTAAATAAGGAAAGCATTTAATTAATTTACTTATTTAAGCAATTATAAAGAGATTAGTGTGGTATCCTTGCTTTTCTCCAGTGGGTAAATTGGGTAAAAAATAACTATTTACTAAAAGTATACTCTTTATCTTATATGTTATGCACAATCTCATTTAAACTTCTAATTGCTGAAATTTTTATTCATCTCATTTAATCTTTATTTGTCTAAATAATTAGTACTTCTAAATATCAGGTTAAATGTTATCTTCTTGCCTTTTCTGGGCACCCAATTTAAACTTTCGATTTCCAACCTACTCTCCCCAACGTTATTTTGTTTTTTAATTTTTATATTTCTGATTATGTGTCCAGTGTCTCTTGACACTTTAAAACCTAAACCCCGGAGACCAAGGGGTCTCTGGAGTAAAATGATTTGTTGAAGCATTTCAGATACTAGTCAGAAAATGCAAACAACAGGTCATAGCTAAAGCTCTTACAATCTCAGCTGAAGGTCTAAAGTCTATTTTTAATAATTTTGAGGAATAAAAATCACTGTAATTTACATGGACCATAGATAAGAAGGAGCCATAGGATTATGGAAATGGAAAGATTTAAGATAGAAAGACAGTCCTTGAAATGCTGTAACTGACTCTGAGGAGACTGGGATTAGCAGGCCAGAAAATTGATATAATAACAGTTCTTGGGGGCCTGGCTAGTGTGTGGCTGTGATGGGACTGAAATCAATGCTTCAATGTAAATAGACTTTGTTGTGGGATTCAAAAACAGCTGTTTACGGATTAGCTATTTTATCACTTCCTCATTGCACCTTTATACTTCTATAATTAAATTTAAGTTATCTCAGATGATTTTCTTGCATTACTATGATCATATATATTATGTGCTCCACTGATTTCTTTGTTGATTTCTGCTAGTAGAATGTAAACCCCTAGATGAAAACAACTTTTATTTTTTTTTTTTTAAATTTCATACATAGTTACACTTCATCTTGGTCATATCCAGTGCCCCCTACCCTCTGTTCCCAGCTGTAACTTTCTTCAATATCTCTTCCATCCTTCTGTTAAACTCAGGTCTTTCTCTTTTTCAATTAATAGTTCCTCCATGTATATGTGGGTATGTGTGGGGGAGAAGGTAAGTCCACTGGGAAATGAGCAGTCTATGGCTATTGTCCCTGACAGAAAACAGCGACTCTTCACCCTTCAGCAGCCATTACCTGCCCTCTTTCCCTCCATGCTAGAACTTTGACTCTGATGATTTTATAGGTGTCTTGTTCTGATAACCACAACTGCACTGTGCTCAAGTTCATAAAAGCTATGTCACGTCCACAGGCCAGCCTCTCACATTCTCCTGATCTTCTGGTTCTTACATTCTTTTCAAGTCCCCTCCTTCTTTTTTCTCCAAGCACTGTGTGTGATTGTGGATTGACATAGATGTTTCATCTATTGGTGAGCACTCACAGTTGCTTATTCTCAGCATTGTCAACAGTTGTGAGTCTCTGAACTAACCAATATTCTGTGCATAAGAAGCTTCTTAGACCAGAACTGAGAAAAGTACAAATCTGTGGTATAAGCATACATATTCAGAAAGGAGGTTAACATTGTAATCTTTTAGAAAATATAAATAAGTTCTCCCCTGGGGTCCCTGGCTTCCTTTGCCATGGTTTTTGATTATGTCTATAATAGCAGAAATGAATTCCCTCCCATGGAGCTGGCCTCAGATCTACTCAAGAGAACAGTTGATTGCCCCTATTAATAATCTTGCCACTGTGGCAAGTGGGTACATCCTTCCTGGTAGGTCATTATTGCAGCATGCAGGGAGCAGCAGTGAGTAAGACCATCGATATAATTTCTTCCCATGGAGCCTGCATTGCACTTTCCAGCCTTCATGATAGCTCATTAGTGGGGAGTTTCCTGGTCTGTTCAAGATTGATCTCTCTATGTGCTGCACCAAAGTGTGTAGTGCCTCCAGCAATAGGGTTTAATTATACAATTATGATAATAACTTTTGGTTAAACAAAAGCACTGGCATAGCCTGTCTTCTTCAGGTTCATTTGGGGCTTCCCAGACCAATAATTCACAGGGTGGTTACCTGTGCTAAAACTTGGATTTTTGTTCGATAACCCATGTCTTCTGGAAATACCATAATTTTTCTGTATTGGTTAATCATCAGAGCCATGAAAATACTTAACTATTCCATTAAAAATGACAACAAAGTAACATTCTTATTGATTATTTTGATGAAACAAGCCCAAATTTGAATTCTTCATGTCTCTTCCTGTGTTCTTTATCTGCTTACAGTTTTTGGTTTCTGGCTTGTCTGTTGTCAGAGTGTTGTATAAGTATAATCTGACTCTTCCTGCAGCTTGGGGTTTTATGTCTAGATCTGTGCCTATACCTGACAAAGACTTTACTCTGTATTTATTAAGTAGCACATGGAAGGAACAAAGAATGCTTTATAGAGACCTGTAACAGAGCTTTACAAGGGGAGAATCACTTTATTGACTCCATCTAACCCAGAATAGCATTTAAAACTGCTAACAGATTCTATCATCCTATATCACCATGTTGCCTCCAGCGTTTATGAGATATTTGTTTTAAGGTTGCTTTCAACTTTAAAACTGTTAGCTGTTTTGAGAAAATGATTTCCATTTTACACACACACACACACACACACACACACACACACACGCACATATATTACTCTGATTCAGGGGCATGGAAGAGTACAAAACATATAATTAAAGCTAAGCATTTATCTTAAGTCACAAAATTGGAAGGGAAATTCAAGACATAGTAAGGTTAGCTATATTGTTCTCTTAAAGGCAGGTTAATAGGCATGTTATTAACTAGTCTGTAAGGTCCAGTAAAAATTCATTCTTTAAGGTCAAGATATATATGTAGAAAAATGTATCACTGCATTAATCCAGATGAGATGCCTCTGTTCAACCCCATTGTTATTATTGTTTATGATTTAATTAACTTATGAACTAATGGGATTTTTATAAGGATTTTACATGCATCCTTAGTTTTGTTTAACCCACTATTTGCCCTCATTTCTCCAACACCCTGTCTTCTTCACAGCTTAAATCTTTAGTTTGAAGCATTCCCCCCAACATGTTCTTTATTATCACATGCACAGCATTTAAGCCTCCTCTCTCCTTGATTGCCCATTTCTATCACTCTACTACATGATCCTACATATGTACACTCCTGTCACTATACTATCTGTGTCCCCCATTCAAGTTTAATATCTTCTATAAAAACCCACTTCTTTTTAAGTATACAGCCATTGACCTATTACTAGTTTCCTGATTTTGATATCTACTCCAGACTAAACACATAAAACTCAATGTATAAAGCTAATGTTCACATATGAGAAAGAACATGCTATATTTTTCTTTTGGGTGAGGGGTAATGTTACTAAGTATAATTTTTCTTATTCTACTCATTTACTTCCCAATTTTTTGACTTGATTTCTCTTGAAAGCTTAATAATATTCTCTTGTGTTTCTATGTAGCACATATTCACTATCCATTTTTCAGTTGATGAACATCTAAGTTAAACCATTTTCTAGCTCCTTTGAATAGAACAGGAATGAGCATTAATATGTAAGTATCTTTTAAGTAAATTATAAACTCCTCGATGACTATGTCAAGGAAAAGTACAAGTGGGTGGTATGGTAATTCTTTTTCTAGTTTCTTTGGAGTATCTTAGAACAAATATCGACATTTTGTTGGTATCTCAGGATATTAAACACTTTTCAAAGTGTTTACTGGACATTTATGTTTCTTGTTATGAGAACTTTGTGTTCAAATTAATAACCCATTTTTAATTGTTTTGTTTTCTTGATGTTTAGGATTGTTTACTCATTTGTTTTTGAGGTTTTTTTTTTTTTTTAATATTACAGACTCTATTCTTCTGTCAGATGTATAAGTGGCAAATCTATGCTCCCATTCTCTTGGTTAAATCCTCACTAGATTTACATTTTATTTACTGTTCAGAAGCACTTGAGCTTTGTGAGCTCTCATTCATTTTTCTGATTTTCTGAATTATCAGTCCCAAATTAAGGAAGAATTGCCTTGTTCCTGGAAGTCCAAGTGTGCTCCTTGCTTTTTTCCTCCAGCAGCTTTAAAACTTTTTATTTGAAATTAAAATATAATTACATTGAGGCTCCAGGGATTCTATGAGTGTGACTCTAGCTGTGACTTAAAGCAATGGGGTATATGGAGACTGAAGTGGCCACATCCTATAGCCAAAAAGAACTCCCATTGGAGGGATAAGGACACAAAACCACTCAAAAAATAATTTGACCCAATATTTGTTTGGCCTACAAGAAGTACAAGTGTGTACCAGACTTTATACATGGAGATCTGTGGGGCTCTGGCCTGGCTGGAACAGATAAGGAGTTGTGTTCTCCGAAGGGGAGAGGTAAGTTGGATGGAGGCAGTCTTTGAGGTCTCTGGTTCTCTGGAGCAGGATGCTCCAACTGAGCCATGGGGAGAGGGGTGTCACTCTTCAGAGGCCACTGCTGCACCAAGCTGGAAGTGACTTGAAAGTGACTGCAGTAAGTTCTAGCAGCGTCCAGCAGAGAAAGCTTAGGAAGAACTCTCTTCCCAAGAATGTTAGTGCTTTTATATGACAGAGGCTCTCGGATGAGCTTTGGTGAAAGAATTCCCACACATTTATTCCTTGTGGACAGGGTTTTACTTACTGGGGTGGATTGGGTTCTAAGAGCAGATGATTTCTTTTGGCTTGATCTAAGGTGCTAGGGATGCCTCATCTGTATGTGGAGGAGCTTAAGGGCACTGCCCCTAAGTGATTGATTGTCTTGGTCCTCTCCATGGGGTGCTGTGTGATCATGGGACACAGGACCTGGTAGATGAAATGCCTACCATCCTCAGACCTGAGGGTACTAGGATTTCTGAACCCACTCAACCTTACCAAGTTTCCTGGCACAGTCCACTGCACTACATGCAAGAACAAAGATGGAACAGTGAGACTGAGGGAATGGCAAACCAATTACTGGCCCAAATTGAGGTATCCCTATGGGCAAAACCAATCCATGATACTATTAATTATAGTCTGCTATGCTGCAGATAGGACCCAAGCATAACTGTCCTCTGAGAGGTTCCTCCTAGCAACTGACCAAGACAGATGCAGAGACCCACAGCCAGACAGAGCTTGGAGAGTCTTGTGGAATAGTTGTGGGAAAGGATTGAGGGACCTAGAAGAGACAGAGAGTCCACAAAATGATCAACAAAATCAACTAACCTCAACCCTTGGAGGCTAACAGAGACTGAACCACCACCCAAAGAACATACACAGGCTGGACCTAGGCCTATATGTACATATGTACATATATATATACATATACATAGGCACATATGTAGCAGATATGCACCTTGGTCTTCATGTAGGTCCCTTAACAATTGGAGCTGAATCTGTCTCTGAATCTGTTGCCTCCCATTGGATTCCCTTCCCCTAAATGGACTACCTGGTTGAGCACCAGTGGGAAAGGATGTGCTTATTCATGTTACTGGATGTCTCAGGGTGAGGTGGTACCCAAGTGCAACCTAGAAAGTGGGCTACCCCTTCTCTATGAAAAAGGGGAAGGGGCAGTAGGGGAAGGGATTTTTGAGGATGGGACTGAGAGGAGAGGAGGGATGGGGAGCTGTGGCCTGAATGTGAACTGAATAAATAAATTATTCAAAAAACTATATAGTTACATCATTTCTGACTTTCTTTTTCCTCCCTCCAGCCCTTCATATGTACCTCTGACTTATTCTCCTTTAAATTCCCAGCCTGTATTTTTAAAATTTTTGTTACATGTGTATATGTATTCTTATTATTAAATTTTGGGCTGTAACCACTTGGTTTGGGGATCATAGTGGAATACATGGCAGAAAGATTTTAAGAATCATAGGAGCAGGAAGGTTTGCTTTTTAATTTCACCTACTAGAAATTTCAGAGTAGCTACACCCATGAATTATCATGAACATGGCTGCTTATATTAGACAACACCACAGGCACACTAACTCAACATGGAGAAATCTCAAGGGGCCTCAACCCTAGATTAAAAAAAGTACAAACCACTAAAGAGTAATGAAAGGCAGATAATTAGCCTGATCTAGGGGAGATCCCAGAAGACTGGTTATCCTGTAGCAGTTTTATAGGATTCTGTCTTCTATTAAGGTCCTTGACTCCTTTGCTGTTGAGTTGTGTGCATGGTGGGAAGTAAGGTTCTACCTTCTATTTTTCTGCATGTTGAAGCACAGGTTTCTCAGTGCCATCTGCCAAAGATTCTGTCTTTTCTCCAGTGTGTGTTTTTTACATCATTGTAAATATCACGTAATGGTGCCTATATGAACTAATTTGTCAGTGTTTGGTTCTAGGTCATTGATCTATATGTCTATTTTCTGCTAATATTATGCTGTTTATACCTACTAAATGTCCATAGAAGAGCTTGAAATCAGGTGTGCTGATACATATCTCCACAGCTATGACAGTCTAAGACAATAGCTTTCAAACTTGTGCTGTTGGAGCCTCTCTACATTTAGAGATTATTTAAGATACATCAATGTTTTTTAATGTATTTATCTGATAATGTATATGCCAATATTTACTTTAATCAAAATTTAAATTGGATAATTTTAGAAATATAATTAATTGAATATAATGGATATTGCATAGTATACATCATATTGTACAAAAACTATTATGTTTTCTTTCTACAGAGGTGTTTTTAAATATTTCTCTCATAGCTCTAATATTTCTCTCATGTCCTAATAGATGATAGTAGAACTCTTATATCATCTGTTATGGGAAAATGATACCTGTTCACTTAGATAAAATGGAAGTGGAGGAAAAGAATGCCATGTTGTAGTGATAGGAATGGTCTTGATCTGTGGTGCTCTAAAACCCTTAACCATATGTAATTATCTCTGAATTTAAGGAGTGGATGAGTCTCAACATATATGTTTTAACAATCTCATTTTACTTCTCTTCTCTGAGACATTAATAGACTCATAAAACTTACATTGTACCTCTCAAAGTGACCAGTTGACTGTGTAGAAAATTATACTCAATTCCTACATGAATGAGACATCCACATTCCCTCTCTGTAACAACATAAAACATCATTGGAGAGTGAGGAAAGCATGGATGAGCCATAGAATGGGGACATGTGTACCAAAAATGACATCTCCCCTGTATGCCAAGTCCACTACATAAATGAGCTCACTGCAGTTGTGGGAAGATTTGGCCCATCAAAAAGAGGAGGCCACAATTGTCAATAAATGATTGGAAGTGAAAGGTGTCCTTTTTTATGATGATTCAGCCATTGGTAAGTTGCCTTTGCACCAGTAAATAAACTTCTATCCCTGGCTATGGAAGTTACTCTAATTAAATTCAGTGAGTCACATACAAAAAGACACAAAAGTAGGAGTAGAAGAAAAGGGTTTCAGTGGGAGAGTGAAGGGGATAAGAGGAGGAAATGGGAGGTGAAAATGACTAAAATGTGTTATATACATGTAGAAAACTGTCAAAGAATAAAAATATCTGACAGAAAAAAATAAGAAATTCAGATTATATCTAGATTTTTTTTCTGGAAAAGTCACAAGCACTTACTCTCTCCTTTCTCTTCTAACTCCACTGTGGTCATAGACATTCTTGACCTTAGGCTTGGTTTTCCCACCTCATTCTTTTCTGACATTTTGTGAATGAAAGAAAATGATTCGCAGGACCAAAGGAAGAATTTTTACAGACTGTAAACTAGATTCTCAGCATGGAACCCTGTGTGTACCACACTCCTGTGCATCTTTTGTTACGTTAACAGCATTTTAATAGTTTGTTCTGTCTGTGGAATCAGTACTGTTGTGGGAGGGTAGAATAGAAACTGAAATGTTATTAACCATGAAATGAAACCACATATTCAGATATTTCCTTCTGGTTTTGCCAGACAGAATGCCGGGTGCACTTAGATGTCTGACACTCTAATATTTAGTCTGTTGGGAAAGCATCCTTTTATGTCCTAGCTCTAAGCTTGAACAAACAGAATAAACACAGCATAGGAAAAAAACAGAGAGATATATTTATGGAGGCTGATCTTATAGTTCAAAAGCATACTCTCGAATACAGGTGTAGAAACCATACTTTTCTTATAAAAGGTAACTTTGGCTTGTAATGGAGATCTTGTCTGCAGGGATTCAACTATAGAACTCTACAAACTTTCTCAGGGTTAAGGTACTATTCCACAGGTTGTGTTTTTCTGTATATCAAATGAAACTGCTTGTGGGAGGAGTCTTTACACTAAAAATGATGAGATGTTATACAGAGGTTTTTGTGGGATTTGCACATTTTGGAATGTTTCCTTTAAAGTTGTAAGGTAAAAATAATTGAGAAAATAAACTGTTAGAATAATATGTTACTTAATATGAAGTGAAAACAGCTTAATGTCTTCTGGGAATGTGCATGCAGTGAACAGCTACCCTGTACCAGGAATCTGTGCTGAAGACCTCCTGTTTTTCATTTCATTAGTTGCACTTACATTGCAGGTGTTTTAGTTCCTTTTTCTGAGATAGTGTCTCCCTATGCAACATAACCTAGTCTTGAGCTCATGATCTCCTGACTTGTCCTCCTGAATACCAGGATCATAGGATTAGCCTATCATGAACAGGCTTCATTAGGACTTTTGTCTGTTCTTATCCTGGCTTCGTGGGTATGGGTCATTATCTGAGAATAAGAGGGCATCTTGTAACTGGGGTTACAGCTCATGGTGACATATTTTCCCAGTATGTATTAAAATCTTGTCTTTGTTACAATGAAATGGAGGTAATTCAGAAAAAAAGAAATGGTTGAAGGAAGAGAGTGAGAAAAATGGAAAGACACAGAGAAAGTAGCAGAGAAAGAGAGAGAGAGAGAGAAAGAGCTTCTTTATATAGAGCACTATTCAACCACATAGTCGCTTATGCATTTCAATATTTTTTGCCTTTCAGTGGTAGTTTAGGTCTGAAAAGGAAAAAGTGAACTGGATATGGTTTCTCCCACTAAAGAGAACACTAGTTGATAGAAAAACAAGGAAGGGAAGGGAATCATGATGATTGCAATAGAAGCAGAGTGTGGAAGTCAATGAAAACTGTAGGTGGAAAAATAAAGTAGACACTCTGTATATAAATAGGTAATATTTGTCTTGGTATTTGAAGCATTAGTAAGATTATAGTAGGTAAGAAAGAACATGCAGAAAAGCCAAGAAAAGATATTTATGGCTAAAAATGATACTGATACACAGTAGCACGATAGTCAGAAAAAATAGACCTTGTAACACAAAACCAGGGAAGTTAATATCTTGTATTACCATAGACATAAAGACCTTAAATAATTAAATGCTTTTTATATGTTTATCAAAGCCATTAAGACATCACATAATCATTATTTTTGTGCTTTTATGGTCATAAGAGATTCATAATGCCTTTCCTGGTAAGAAAACTTAAATGTGGATATGGATAGTTGGGAGCTCACTGATTTTTACATCCATTTGATAAGATGAATCAGAAAGAATATTATGCCAAGAGAGACAACATATTAAAATTATATTTCATGGTCAAAAGATGCTTACCACTACCCATCCCATAAATTTTTAATGATTACTGTTACATTTTATTCTTGTTTGGGGACAAATTACACACACACACACACACACACACACACACATCTATGTATATACACACATAAATACACATACACACACACATATATACACACATATCTATGTATATACACACATAAACACACACACACATACATATCTATGTATATACATACATAAACACACATACACACACATATACGCACACATATGTATGTGTGTATGTATGTGTCTGTTCTGTTCTCAGAGGAGACAAAGAATCAGATCTCTCACTCTTTTACTTTCCTAACTCCCCATTGTGAATCCTTTTGAGATTATCCTGTTATGTTTCATCTTATTCCTTTCTTTCTTCCTTCACTCAATCATTAATCCATTTATTAATTTAAAGTAACACTTATCAAGCTTATATTAACTCATGAGGGACCACTGTCAAAATAGTGACCAAATCTGACATAGTTTCTTTTTTTCCTCTAACTGGTTTCAACTGGAAACCAGAAAAAAGCTGAGAGAGTCACCTGTGCTGGACCACAATTATCCAAGCTGAAAAAAAACAAAAACAAAAGCAAATTACTTCAATAGTCATGTTAGGTAGAAAAGTAACTACAATAAACAAAATTCAAAGTCGACAAAGATAGTAATTATCTATGGAAGCAAGAAAGTCAGGAAAATCCTGTAGATCATGAAGATGTCTGACCTGTGACCGCCTTAAACCGAGTATTCCATTCTTTCCAGCTGCTGTTTTTCATTTGGGCTGTTTGGCTATCAACTTCCCTAAATGCTTACAGTGCTTTGATCAGGGTTGGATTTACAAAGTTGACACAATAGAATGGGTTTACAAACGTAGAAACACAATAGAATTTTGATATCAGGTTTCTACACATTATTCTAAAATAGATACATAGCAACATTAAAATGTCCCTGGATCACTATGGAAATTTACTTTAATAGTTACTATAGCAACCAACTCTAAACTTTCACAAAATATATGCTCTTAAATGTCTCGAGAATGCATGAATGCAAAGTGATCTGTGCTGAAAAATTCTTTGTTTCTCTGCTCAGCATCTCTTATTTGTAGCAAGTAGCGCCAATTATTTATTAAAAATAACTATATAGTAGAGGGCAATTCCAAGCATTTTGCTGATTTCATTTTGAATTTAAACTTATTTCTGAGGAGTACTCTCAGTTTTATTACTGCTGAATTATTTCTCTTAATATATCCAATCAATTAGTCACGCATTTCTTCTGTCTTCAATAAGGGCCAGGGGGAGGGTTGTTATGTCAACAATACAGAATAATTTTAAAAAGAACATTTCTACAAGTAGTTCATACCTCCAGGCTTGGACAGCATAAAATGAGCTTTTTGGCATGGAAAACAATGAAGGAGCACAGTGGACTCAAATCAGACAGTTGTAGAGCAACAATTGGAAGGATAGAGGAAATGTGAGGGTTCTGCTATCCTGTCCCTTATTGGTATCAATGCTTTTGTCTAAAAAAGCACATTTTTATATATCTTTTGTTAAAGTTCAACTTTAATAATCTCTAATGAGTTTTTAAAGCAATAGAAAACTATAAGCCATTGAGAAAATTCAGTATCTCCTAAAGTCTTACAGTTATGGACTTATATTTGTACCCATTGACTGGGACAAATAATGCAAAACATTTTCTTTGAAAGTAAAGAATTCATCAGAAATTTGGTATAAATAGTAATTTAAATCTCAATGTTTATATTTATTTATCAGATTTGTTTATTTATATTTTATATCTTTAACTCTAGGAGACACTTGTCAAAATTATATGACTTCACTCCCAACGGCTAGCATACTAAGTCATAGCGTGTAATCAAGATGAAGGATTGTCCATAGAGTGTCTAAGAAAGGATTGCAGGGTAGATGATGGACACAGTGTTTACAGTCATGTCTTCTGAAAACAAAACATTTTAGGAAATTCTGGGAATTAAGCTTAATCTCCGATCTTAGAGTTAAGAATCTATATGCAGGTATTAATTGGACATTACTTGTAGGTAAAAGATGGGCTTCTATCCATTTTGCTTCTTAGCATTATGACCCCCTGCTCTTAATGGTAGGCCATTATGCCCAACAGTAGATGGCCATACAAAAATAAAATAAATGCCATTTTTGCATTCTTATTTTTAATGCTTACCTTTCAGGTTCCTTGAATACATATTATAATTTCTGATTTTATGGTTTTATGGGATTCCTATGTATTTAATTTGTGTGTCTGTTCATCTATGTGTGTTTCTAGAATATTTGTCTTTGGCCTCTTTCCTTCTGTTTGTTTTTCATATTTTCATTTTATTATTACTAATATTATTACTATTGTTATATGCCAGTTTGTTTCCAATGAGAAAAAAAGAAAGGGTATGATATGAGTAGGAAGAGAGGTACAGAGGCTCTGGGATAAGGTGGGAATGGGGAAACAGTAAACAACACACTTTGAAAATTAATTAATAAATTTTTATTAATAAAACAATAAAGTGTGTTCTGTAAAAATGAGTCAAAGGAATAGAAAGATACTTGGTAGGTAAAGTGATTGAGAAAGCATGAGAATCTAAATTTAAAAATGTATATTTAGTTAATATGTTGAGAATATTTATGATTTGTGCTTGTTTAAGATGTCAGTGCTGTTTATCCTTCAAGTATAGGAAGGCGACTGATTTGCTTGAGTTAATTTTGTATCCAGCCACTTTGCTGAAGGTGTTTATCAGCTGTAGCAGATCTCGGGTAGAGTTTTTGGTGTCACTTAAGTATACCATCATATCATCTGCAAATAGTGATATTTTGATTTCTTCCTTTCCAAATTTGTATCCCTTTGACGTCCTTTTGTTGTCTAATTGCTCTAGCTAGAACTTCAAGTACTATATCGAATAGATAGGGAGAGAGAGGGCAACCTTGCCTATGTCCTGATTTTAGTGGGATTGCTTCAAGTTTCCCTCCATTTAGTTTGATGTTGGCCACTGGTTTACTGTATATTGCTTTTACTATGTTTAGGTATGCTCTTTGAATTCCTGATCTTTCCAAGACTTTTATCATGAAGGGATGTTGAATTTTGACAAATGCTTTTTCATCATCTAATGAAATGACCATGTGTTTTTTTTTCTTTGAGTTTGTTTATGTAGTAGATTACATTGATGGATTTCCGGGTATTGAACCATCCCTGCATCCCTGGGATGAAGCCTACTTGATCATGGTGAATGATCGTAGTGATGTGTTCTTGGATTCAATTTGCAAGAATTTTATTGAGTATTTTTGCATTGATATTCATGAGGAAAATTTGTCTGAAGTTTTCTTTTATTGTTGGGTCTTTGTGGGGTTTTGGTACCAGTGTAACTGTGGCCTCATGGAATGAATTGGGTAGTGTTCCTTCCATTTCTATTTTGTGGAATAGATTGAAGAGTATTGGTATTAGGTCTTTGAAGGTCTGATAGAATTCTGCACTGAACCCTTCTGGTCCTGGGTTTTTATGGTTGGGAGACTTTTAATGACCTCTTCTATTTCTTTAGGGGTTATGGGACTGTTTAGATGGTTTATCTGATCCTGATTTAACTTTGGTAATTGGTATCTTTCTAGAAACTTCTCCATTTCCTCCAGATTTTCCAGTTTTGTTGAGTATAGGCTTTTGTAGTAGGATCTGATGGTTTTTTTTTTTTAAATTTCCTCAGAATCTGTTGTTATATCTCCCTTTTCATTTCTAATTTTGTTAATTTGGATACTATCTCTGTGCCCTCTGGTTAGTCTGGCTAAGGGTTTTTCTATCTTGTTGATTTTCTCAAAGAACCAGCTCCTGGTTTTGTTGATTTTTTGTATAGTTCTTTCTACTTAGTTGATTTCAGCCCTTAATTTGATTATTTCCTGCCTTCTACTCCTCTTAGGTATATTAGCTTCTTTTTTTGTTCTAGAACTTTCAGGTGTGCTGTTAAGCTGCTAGTATATGCTCTCTCCAGTTTCTTTTTTGGAGGCATTCAAAGCTATAAGTTTTCCTCTTAACACTGCTTTCATTGTGTCCCATAAGTTTGAGTATGTTATACTTTCATTTTCATTTAATTCAAGGAAGTCTTTAATTTCTTTCTTTATTTCTTCCTTGACCAAGTTATCATTGAGTAGCCTTCCTGTACTTGAAGCATAAACAGGCTGAGAAAAAAATTAGGGAAAATAACACCCTTCACAATTGTCACAAACAATATAAAATATTTTGGTGTGACTCTAACTAAACAAGTGAAAGATCTGTATGACAAGAACTTCAAGTCTCTGAAGAAAGAAATCGAAGAAGACCTCAGAAGATGGAAAGATCTCTCATGCTCATGGATTGGCAAGATTAATATAGTTAAAAGGGCTATCCTGCTGAAAGCAATCTACAGATTCAATGCAATCCCCCATCAAAATTCCAACTTAATTCTTCATAGACTTAGAAAATATCATCCTGAGCGAGGTATTGCAGTCACAAAAGAATGAACATGGTATATACTCACTGATAAGTGGTTATTAGCCCAAAAGTTCTAAATACCCAAGAGTCACATCACAGCAACTGTAGGGATGAGTGTGAGGTTCCAGATGGAGGACTTGGAAATGGGAGTGAAGTAGCTGAGGGAGTTTGCAGCCCCAGGGAGGGAGCAATAGTGGCAACCGGCTTGACCACTGGATACTCCCAGAGACTGGATCACCAACAAAAGAATACACATGGAGGGACCCATGGGGCTGGCCACATTTGTGGCAGAGGAGGGTCTTGTTAGATATCAGGGGGAGCAGAAGCCCTTGGGGCTGAGGGTGTTAGATCCCCTAGTATAGAAGAATGCCAAGGAGGGAAGAAGAGAGTGGGTGGGTGGATGGGGGAATATCCCCATATTGGCAGGGGGAGGGGGGAGAGAATGGGGAAGTTCCAAAGGGGAGATCTGGAAAGGGTGAAACATTTGAAATGTAAATAAACTATGAAAAAAAAAAAAGAATGTCAGTGCTGAGGAAGTAAATACAATCTCTGGAACTTGATGGTTATCTATCTTAGTCCACCTGACTAGTCCACCTGACCAGCCCAAGTCTCAAGGTGATAACCGCCCTCAAAGAACAAAAGGAAGAAACAGACAAACAAAAACAAGATGGATACCTGTGAGGACTGATATCTGAAGGTATACTGCTGGTCTTCACATGCACATGTATTCATGAATACATGCAGTGTGTTAGTTGTCTATTTCTCTATCAAAACACCCTGACCAAGGCAAACTACAGAAGGAATATATATTTGGCCTTTTGGTTGCAGATGAATAAAGGGTAAGAATCTACAACCACTCTGGAGAGAGAAGGGAGAACCATAGCAGGTGGGCAACGAGGTAGCCAGAACAACTGAGAACTCATATGTGAAACTGAAATTGTGGAGCAGAAAAGAAGAGAAGAGAAGAGAGTGATATTTGACTTTTGCAATTTCAAAGCCCATCCCCAATTACACATTATTTTCAACAAGGTGATACATCCTGAACATGCCCATAGAGAACCCCCAATTGTAGAAATGGTATTCAAATATATAACTGTAAGATGACCACTTTCATTCAAATCACCACATTCTACTTCCCATTCCCCTCCTGGCTATATCATAATATAAAACGTATTTTGACCAACTTGAAAAGTACTTGAAATCTTTAAGTTTCAACACCATTTAAAAGCCTAAAGTTCCCTTCTGAGACTGAAGCGATCTTTTAATTCTGACTCCTTGAAAATCAAAACGCAACATACAATAAAGCATAGGGTGTGAATTACTATTACAAAGGGGATGAATGAGGTAAGGTATAGTGAGAAAATATTGGAGCAAAGAAAACCCAAAGCACAATAGGACAAATACCAAATTCGGTAGTTCCGTGTAGGCAACACACATCATTTTGGGTTGTGTTCTACTCCTGGTGTGCAGATATCCTAGACTTATACATCTCATAGCTATAATCTCACCTATATCATGGAGATCTCCACTGCAACCCAGGCTTTACTTATACATCTTAATGGAATATCCTCTCAGTGCCTTCAGGCTGGGACTCCCCTGCCACATACTAATTACCCTCATCATCTCTCAGAAACTATGGAGGAAGGTCCAAGATTTTGTTTTTTGTTTTTTGCTTTTTTTTCTTTTGTATTTTTCATGATTCTAAGTACACTGTCATATGAACTAAACTATCAAGTTTGGCTTTCAACTTCGGCCCCTTGAATGAAATTAGTAATAATTTTGGATTGTCATTATTTGTCCTGGAGCAGAAATGTCTTAATCTTATTTATTTTTTTGAGTTGAATGAGTCCTTTCCATTAACTCAAGGCTGACAAAGCATCCTTTTCTTAACAGCTCTAATCTCTTAATCTTTGTCAGAGTAAGCCATGGGTGCACGATTAAGCTTACCAGTCATTTTTTTTCTTCAAACTTTATATTTAGATTATTTTGTTCTGTCCAATTTCCTCTGTTTTTATCATATGCCTGCATAATAACTATATAACTGTTGATATTAGACTGCAGTGAAATCTCTTCACCCAAAGAAATTAGTCCATTGATGTTACATTTACTCCCAGGTGTATTCTTGGGACATTGGATAAAAAAGCCACATTTGTTTTAGTAGCCAATTAACCTCTACTCCAACCATCCAAGCAGGGCAGCACACATTCTTTGCTACTCACCCCAATGTTCTGGGTTCCTGAATGAAAGATACACACAAACACACACACACATACACACACACACACACACACACACACACACACACATCTCCACACAGCTATCATACTCGCCCCTCCAATATTCCTAAGTAATTACTTACTAAAACCTAAATTCCATCTTGGCTGTCCCACATCCAGACCTACAGTCCTCCTTGGCCATGATCCCCAGCTGTGTCATGGTGACTGTTCTGCACTTTTCTCAGAAATAGCAGCCACTCCTTGCCCAGTATGGTGGCTCTCTCCTTTCCTGCTCCTTCCTCAGTCCCTTGGCCAGGAATCCTAAAGTCTTGCCACTGTCTCCCTGCCCAGACATTGGCCACCAGCAACAATATTTACCAATGAAAATAAGATGGGATAGCGTCCCTCAGCATCTTATGTGCAAGCATGAAGATTCCCATGTAATTTGGGGTACCAAATTAACATAAGTATCTTTAGACCAAATGCACAACACAATACACATTTTCTCCACAAATACTGAAGGAATGGTTCCTAGCATCATTATTAATATTGTTCATCTCTGAATCTTCTTGAGGTAGACATCCACAGTTTTGGTATAAGGATGACCCATTAAGCTCCACTTATAGGGTTTAATCATTTTTCTTGTCCCAAGTCCAAAAGTCTTCCACATAACACCAAAATCAGCATAGCTAGGTCTATCACAGCAATGTTCCACTGTTTGGTACTAACTTCTATAATAGATAATTATTTGTCTTCATGAAAAAGCACTATGATAAAGGCAATTTATTTATTTGGGCTTATATTCTCAGAGGGAAAAGAGTCCATTACTATCACAGCAGGGAAATATGGCCTCCGGCAGACATAGCAGGTGGATCAGCTGAGAGATCACTTCTCAAGACAAAATCAAAAAGCAGAGAGGGCAAAGGTGTTTTCAACCTCAAAGTCTATCCTCAATGGCTCATTTATCCATCAAGAACACATCTTCCATACCTAACTAAAGAGGACCACAAATTGAGAACCCAGTATTTGAGCAACTGAGTCTTTGAAAGATACTCTCATTGAAAGCATGGCATGTACACGCATGTGCACGCACACACACACACACACACACACACACTCATATGGGTGGGGGATTGTGGGGAGGTCTAGAATCACAACAAAAGAAAGATATATGACAGAAGACTCCTAAGGGCTCACTTTGTTGAAAGATGCATATCTACTTTATCCTCTAAATTTACTAGAACGTTCTTGGATCTTTAGCTCAGAGTACAGCCATACTGCTGCACTCCATTTATACTTTACAGGAAAATGGTTGTAAGATATCTAGGTACCCTGCATCATTAGTTATAAACACAAAAATAAATGTTGTAGTGTTTTGAATGAGAATGGCCCTCTTCTGCTCACATGTTTGAATCTTAGTATACAGTTGGTAGAACTGGTTGAGAGGGATTAGGGGCCTGGACTTGTTGGAGGAATTATGTCACTAAGGGTGGGATTCTAGGTTTTGCACCATTCCCAACATGCCCTGCTCTCTGCCTAGTGTTTCTGTATCAAGATATGAATACTCATCTTGTTCTTGTACTGTGCCATAAGAATCTTAAATCTCTGAAACCATAAACTAAATAAAACCCTTTCTTTTATAAATTGTCTTAGTGAAAGCATTTTATCATAGCAATAGAAAAGTAAGACCATTGTTTATGTTTGTAGATGTAAAAACTCTTCACATTTAAGAATCACCACATTCCCTGATCATTCTTTGTTTTGTAGTATTAAAATGAGTTACTTCTGTGAGCTAGTGCCCCCCAAAATGGGCTGATTGTTTTCTAACTCAAATTCTATATGATAGGCACTGACTTGGTTACTGTTCTATTGTTGTGAAGAGAACAAATAACCAAGACATTTTATAAAATAAAGCATTTAATTTGTGGCTTAAAAGTTCCACAGTGTTGAGCCATGATCATTATGACAGGGAACATGACAGTAGACAGGAAAGCATGGTGCTGGAGAATTAGTCAAGAGTTTACATTTTATCCACAGGTGGAAGACACAGAGAATAAATAACTGGGAATGACATGGACTTTTGAAACCTTCATGCTCACCATCAGTGACACATCACCTGCAATAAGGCCACATCCTCTAATCATTTTGAAAGAATTTAAACAACTGTGGAACAAGTACCAAACATATAAGCATATGACTGTCATTATCATTCAAATTACCATAGGTAGTCCAGATAAAAGATTATCAGGTGCTTGGAGAAGATCTGTGATTAAGATCCAGTAAAAGCTTGAATATGGTGGTGCCTTTTGTTTATTTAGAATTCTGAGTAGATGTGTGTAGAAAAAGGTAAGCAAATATTAAATTACTTGTATGGGTCAGTATTTATGTTTATAAATAAATAATTTATGGTTGTTTTTTAATAAACAGGTAGAATATGGTTAAAATTATGGTTTCAAGTATGTGAGGCAATGCATTAATTTCTACAAGTCTTTCTGGAGAATAATGAAGTGCTCACATTTTGCTAAGACATCTTCTGAGGGTAGATATAAAAAGTTCTGTGATTCATTGGAACATGAAAATTGAAATGCATACTTCATAAAATGTCATTTTCTTGCCACTTGTACAATTATTGAACTGAGTTGAATTATTGGTCTGATGTCGATATAAATTTTTATTGTCTTAAGTTTCAATAATAAATATAAGTTGAGCATTGGCTATGAGCCATTTACAACAAGTTATAAAAACATGCGCAGGTTTTAAAAAGTCATCAACAAGAAAATATTAATTGCTAGATGCAATGTATTTGTTTTTACTTCATCAGATAAATATGAAAGAAAATGCTAATGGGAATGGAGTTTCTTTTTAACACCTTGACAGTTCCAACTGCTTTCTGTATTGATAATAATTTACCACAAAATTGAAAGTAATTGCTAAAATTAAATTTAAACTATCTAAAAGGTTTTTACTTAACATTAGCAAGTCAAAAGAATTCTAAAATTAAAGTTGAGGAGAAAAAAGTAAACTACATTTACATAGGATAAGCCAAATTGGAAAGAAAATGCCTTAAAACACCCTTAGTTCAACTTGATACTTTTTCTCTTTGTAAAAATTTGGTTAAATGTATGTTTTTAAGCCAATAAATGTGAAACATAACATGAATTAGTCAACTAAAAGTTAGGTGAAAAATCACACTGATCACAAGCGAATATTTGTTTATTCAAAAGAACCAAAAATATTCTGTCAAGGTTCTGTAAGGAGGAAGTTTCAAAGGAGAGATACCGTGACTTTATTGAAACAGGTGACTCGCATTGTTTTTTCCTTTTTCATGGTATCGATAGCCAGGCATTCATCTGGTTATACTTTCATTCTTGCTTTACAAATTGTGCCTCTACATTTTGAGATAGGAATCTCCCTATTTACCCCAGGTTGGTCTTCAGCATACTCAGACTACTTGCTGTCATAGACTTGTTTTTCCCCTTTTTCAATCTCCACAGCAAGTGGCTTATACTATAGACCTATGCCACATGTGACAAACTTGGTCCTTTCACTATTGTTATCCTAAGCATCTCCCACTCCCTTGAAGGAATCCACAGTTATCATATCTGTGTTTCAGTTTAAAGTGCTGATAGACATTGATGATTCATGTTGTTAGATTCCAAACGACCACTCACTTGCTCTGAACAACTTATACTCTTCTTTAAAGTTAAAAATAAAGTACAAAGAAAAAATGGCGATAATACATATTTAGAATATTTGCTATCTTGTGTCCCTGCATGAATGCATTTAGGATCATGTTGTCTGTGCTTTGTCTGTTGAAATTTCTTGTTTCTTTTTCTTCTAATACTTATTATCCTAATTGAAAATAATCTTTGCACATTCATCCATTTTCCAAAGGAAAAAATCCCTGTAGGTTAGCTACATATATACTCAGTGGGAAACTGAAAATTAGCACGTGTAAATAGATATATTATGCAGCTATTTTCACTGTGTGGGTTAAATTAAATCATTAAATAGTGAGTTACATTAGTATTCTTTATTAATGGTTTTCAGGAGACATTGAGTGTCTGTAATTTTCTGAATCCATAATATACTACAAGAAACCTAGCACTGCCCACTTTTTGTCAGAAATTTCACTGCTGAACGTTCACTAGGATTTAAACCTCCCATAATTCCCATGTAAGTTCCCAGATGTCCATGCATTTTTCAATGATTTGGGTGAATGTAAGTATATTTGTATGAGTATGTGTGTATCTATGTATGTATGTAAATTTGTGTATGTATGCCTGTGTTTTTATGGGGGCATAAAGGAGTAACTATCATAGGACCATCTTTGAAAAGAAGAATTAAAGATTAGAAAAAATGTAAAAGGTAAACCACAAATTTATCGTATATCCAATCAGTTTCACTTCCTGTGCCTTGAGCTCCAATACCTGGAGCTGATCCTATTCATCCTTTGCTGAAATTAAATATAATAATTCCTTGCTAAGAAAGCTATTCATGATTGCCTAGTCTTTCATCAGCTCTAGAGCCAACATTTCTTTTCATATATATATGAAAAAAAATATATCCTATAATGCAGCTCATACCTTGGTGATGTACTCATATCAATCAATTCAACATCTAAAGTTTTATTCCTTTACAAATAGATCTGTAATATTTTCTAGAAAATATTTATTTTATGAATAAAATAGTGACTCTCATGCTAGATTTGATAGAAGAATTTATCTTCTCAGTGATTCACTAGAGTTGGTTCTATGTTTCCATTTTAATTTAATATATAGCATATATGATAGGCCTAAAATATATATTCAAGTTCGTGCTATTCTCCCTGATTTCATATAGTTGAAAAAAAATCAGTGGACAAATGAATCATTATTTGAGAAACCAAATACTTTGTCCTAAATGTGAAATTATATGTATTTAGACTTTACAAAGTCAAAGTCTTCTCTTCCTCCTTCATCCCTCTATGTCTTTCTCTCCAATCCTCTCCCCTTCCTCCATTTGCCATTGGTCCTTTACTGCTCCAATCATAGTCAAGATAACACAATCAGTAATCACATACTAAAATTATTTAATAAATTATATGTGTTATTTTAGTCATTAAATACTTACTTTAAGAAGTACTGTAGGAGATGTGAGAGACGTATAGAGGGTCAAGAAATCGAACAAAAATATGTAGCAGTGGGGATGAGGAACTGGGGATAATCACTGGAGGCTCCCTGATACCATGGAAACATGGGGCTCACAGAACCCAATGAGGATGACTTTATTCGAAATACACAGAGAAGGGGGAGATAGAGCCCATTGAGACTACCTCTAGTAGATAGGCATAGCCCTTCATCAATGGATGGGGACACCCACCCATCTCAAGGTTTTTAACCCAGAAATATTCCTGTCCAAATGAAGAACAGGGATAAAAAATGTAACAGAGACTGAAGGAGGGGCCAACCGGGGAGTGACCCACCTGAGGATCCAACATGTTTGCAGAAACCAAACTCAACACTGTTGCCGTGGTCAAGAGATACTTGCTCACAGGAAACCTAGTGTGGCAGTTTCTTGGGAGGTCCGACCAGCAACTGAACAATGCAGTCGTGCATTCTTGGAGCCAACCATCAGATTGAGCTCAGTGAATCTGTTAGAGGGCTGGCAGAAGAACTGGAGGAGCCAAGGGGGATTGCAACCCTATTGGAAGAACAACATAGTCTGGTCCGACCACTGAGTTCTCCCAGAGCCTAGACCACCAACCATGGAATGTACCTGGAGAGATCCATGGCTCCAGATACATATTTTGCAGAGGATAGCCTTACCTGACAGCAATGGGAGGAGAGGCCCTTGGTCCCAGGGAAGATTGATGTTCCAGTGTAGGGGGATGCTAGAGCGGTGGTGCAGGAGAGTGTGGGTGGGTGGGGGAGCACCCTCATATAGGCAAAGGGAGGGCAGATGTTGGATAGGAGGGTGTTGGAGGGTTAACTGGGAACTGGGATATCATTTGAGATGTAAATGAATGGAATGATTAATAAAAAAAAGAAGCACAATTAATCAGACTCCAAAATGACATGAAATAGACAATATTACATGGTATAGTTAGAGAGCACCTAGAAAAGAAAATTTATCTTCATTGATACAGACCCAGATTGTATTTTCTTGTGTTATAATATGCAATGTAATTTATGTTACATAGCATAGATTGATTTCGTGGAAGAGTTGAAAAACTATAGGAAAACAGAAGTCTCCACCTTTGGCATCAAGACTGCACCCATTCCCTCATGTCATTTTTAACCTTTTTTCCTGCTTGCAAAAACTGTGTCAATAATTATTAATGTCTTGTCATTCTGTTTTATAAAAGAATTAATTTGTTTTCATGGGAATAAACTGTGTATCAAATTGGAATTTGTTACTATTTTAATCATAAATGGATATTGAAACATTATTTTAAAATAATTTTCTCATATAGGTAATCTTAGCTTTTAATCCACTTTGAAAGTGGATTTCAGGGGCTAAACATCTCAATGGAGATAGGAAGTTGCCAAATTTACATTGGCCTCCTACCCAACTCCTATGATTGTTTCATCATTATAGTATAAACTTATTTCATACAGGCCTGTTGATTGTCTGTTAGACACCTGACTACATTTGACATTATCCTGTGGCTTCTCCTCACTCATCCTAATTCCACAGAGAATTAAATGAAAAGGAGCATGAGTCAGATAAATAGTCTTTGTTGTCTTACATTCAGGGTAACTTCTTGAAAAACATTTAGATTGCTACATTTTGACAGTTTCCCGAAAATAAAAGTCAGCATTTAATATCATCATTGAACTGGTCATTCAGTCAAATTATCATTACTAACAGAGCCAGCAGTGATCTAAACCAAAGTTTTTTTTTTTCCTGCTGAATTGCATGCATAAATCTAAAGATGTGGCAAGCTGGGGGTGCTTTCCACACAGCTTTCCACTGTTGGATTCTACAGGTTCCCATACTCAGCTTGTAAAAGAGTAGAGGAAAAGCCAGCTCAGGGAAGAAAGGAATAGGGACAGTGGAAGAGAATATGACTCAAAACATTTATTTCTTACCAGATGTTTCTTTTCTTACAGTGGCAGGTATATTGCTGTTCAAACAGCAATTAATCCTGCCCAACCCTGCAGATTTATGCCTTCATTTTATGCAAATGATGTCAAGAATTTTTCCTCACTACCAGACTGTATCAGAAAAAAATCATTACAATATAAGTTGTATGTGTGTGTGTGTGTATGTGCACACACATGCATACTATAAAAGTCATCTGTATGTTTCCAAGTTGTTGCATGAAAACAAGTCCTAGTCATTCTCTTAGCTCTATGAGCACTTGCCCAGTTGCTCGAAGAACTGGAAGAAATCCCCCACATAGAAATGTTGGTGGAAAGAGAAAGCATGACAGCCACATTTCATAGGTTGCTTCTGTCACTCTGGTCTTTGAGTCATCATTACTGAAATCTTGACCTACTTCTGATATACCTGATAGCTCATTTCTTTCAAGACCAGTAGATTGGGAAGTAAAAACTCAAGTTTATGTACAATGGCTACATTACCTTGAAAAACATTGTAAAGTATAGTAACTAATACATAGTCGAGAAGAAATAATAACAGAAATCTAGATTGTGATTCTGGACTACAACAGTGACACCTAGAAACTAGAATACTCCACTGTTGCCTAGACCTCTGTACACAGTTTTAAGCACTAATAGGTTTTTCCTTCCTGTATGCCCTCCCAAAAGAACCGTATTGTTTTTCATTCCCAGGTCTCCACAATGGATTTATAAAGAAAACCATTAGGTAAACTCTCTGTGCATTATTCTGTATTAACATTACTCTTAGTATGACATTAACTAGAACCTCCACATATTATGGATGAAATAATATCTCTACAGTTCAAGCTTGAAAAGGGTAAAACGTCTTTGAAATTATTTTGTCATAGTGAAATAAAAGAAGGATTAACTTTGTCTAAAAGATGAAATAGGTGATGGAAAAAATTTTGTTCATTACAAGATTATTGCTTTTAAAATTGCAAATTGAATTCACCCAAGGAAGGATAAATGTTTTTTATCTCATCTATTATTATAGAAATATCCTCTGATGCATGATGATTTGTGCCTAGAACATGACATATTGGTGTACCTGGGCTGGCAGGATGGTTTGAAAAGTAAAGGAGCTTTTCGCCAAGACTGACCACCCAAGTTCTGTCTCCTGTACCTACACAGTGAAAGGAAAAAACTAACTCAAGCAAGTACTGGACCTTTGCATGCACCTGGGTGCTCTCTCTCTCTCTCTCTCTCCCCCTCACCTTCTCTCTCTCTCTCTCTCTCTCTCTCTCTCTGTATGTGTGTGTAATCAATATAATTTAATATGATTTTTAATTTTAATATTTCTTGGCTTATTATTTTGTGGAAATTTAGTAGAAAATTAGATTCTTCAATATTCTGCCATGAAGAATGGGAGCAATTTGGCCTTTGAAGGTGTCCATGTTCCTATAACCAAGGTTTTATTCCTTGTGAGACACACTGGTGATACTCATTGGGTCATCAAAAATTAAAATTTAGAAGATCAGGGTGAATAAAAGAATGAAATAAAAATACAAGAGAGCTGTTGGGAAGTGAGAGGGGACAAGAAAGAGTCATATGGAATGAACATGATTGAAACATATTATTCACTTACATGGGACTTTTATAATAAACCACCTTGTTGTTCATAATTAGTATTAAATAATAATGCCCCTAAAGCAAAAAGCCATTCCTGCTTGCTATTGAGTTTGCAGAGAAGGAGTACAAGAAAGGGGAGAGAAAAAATGATAAATGCTACTTTTAAAAGTTCAAACAAATTATTATATCATTTATAATATAATACATATGCCAAAACTGAAAAAATTGACTAGAATACTATTCGAGTTAAAATGATATAATTAACTGTGGTATTAATCAATACTTATCTACTTGGATGTTTGAGTGGATCTATATGTAGGTGAAATTCAGCATGGGAAATTTAAAAGCAAAACTTTATGCCAAATTGTCTTACTAGTCTTTGTGAATGAACTTAGGACCTAGTATGAGGAAATGCAGTTTTGTTACGAAGTTCTGTACTGTGACATGAGTGACTGCTAAATACATGATGCTAAAATCACTGTAAAGATAAAGTGGCAAATTTGGAATTGGGGATAAATGAGATGCATGTTAAGTCATAGATAAATCTCAATGAAAGAAGCCAGAAGGGAGGAAGGCAGTGGGTTTTGACTCACAGAACAAGCTGTGAGCTGAGATAGAGATGTTCTGAATGTCTAGGAAGTAGCCAAATCTACAATCAATGCAGCGTGATGATTTTGAAGTTCTTAATTAGACTTTTTATGTTCTTAAAAAGAGTACACAAAATGTGACCCCCTCCAATGTAAAAGAAATATTGTGAAAATAGGGGTCAGAAAAAATGTAGGACCCAAAGATAAGGGATTTTACTGATAAAATGCGTGTCTTCCATTCATGACAGTTTTCTTGAACTCATTAATTTACTGCAGTTATGTTTATCTGCACAGGATCTACAGAAGATTGAACCCTTCAGTTTATTTCCCGTAAGGAAGGGGCCCATGAAGCTATGCACCTCCACAGGGAACTATGACACTATGTTTTCAGGGGAAGAGTGCCATTTTCTTTACTTGTGTAGCCACTAATAAGTTGTCCATGCTCCAGTATGTAACCTCCTACCTATGCTTCTTCAAGCAGCTCCAGTTAAACTCGGTGGATTATTCACACAGTGATACCTGAATTAGGAGGAGTCACTGTTGGAAGAAAATTTTTATTATTTGAAACAGGGATGTGTAAAATGACTAAAGTTAATTATATGCATGCGTGAAACAATCAAACAATTAAAAAGTAGAGAAATGGTTTATACTGTAAAATTTTATTACAACACAATTGTAAGTATAGAGGAGCTGTTATGAATGAAGTCAGTATATTAAGGGTGACCATCTTTAGGGAGCAGAGGTAAGTTCTTGACGGCTAAGCATGTCTGGTAGGAACTTTCTTGACACTTCCTGTCCTCTGTTTCCCCCCTGTTGCACTTTTACAGTTTGAATCCTGCTGGCTAGAATCTTATCAGAGTTCCCACCTCATAGACTTCCATTTATTTCTGTATTGTTAGATTTCTTCAGCCTACTGCACTCTTTCTTTTCTGGTCGCTTTTGGTCATCTTCTTATCCTTAGGTCTGAAAACCAAACTCTTTATTCTCTTCCATTGTTTTTCTTAGTTAATATTAACTCTGACTGAGAGAATATTCTCCCATTTTAAATAGAATGTCATCATATGTGTATTAGATATTATGAAAACATAGCAAGTTTCATTCATGGAAATAGGAAAGAAAAAAAATCTTACTTTTAAATAAAAGATCCACTAGGACTTGTGGTAAATTAAGTATAAAGATAAATGAATTTGAATGAATTAGATTTACCTTTTGGGATCAAATTAGGAAGTATTTTATAACAAGACCATAACTATTGACAGCTGTCAATTAATATGTGTCTGTCACAGACTGAAAAACATATTATAATGACTCATCTTTTTTATCCTAATAAATATCATTAATATCTGATGTATTTTTATTTGTTTTGATTTGCTTTGTTTCAAGTGGGAGATGGCAGATCAATGTACTACACAACATAATAGCTGATAGATATTGGTGGTTTCCCTGAGATGAAAACTTTCCAACTTTGGACAGAAATTAATTAAACCATAGTATGAAAAAGGAAGATGAAACAGGCTATTTTTAGGACAGTTTGTTTTCAAGGAGGTGAATCAACAGAATGTTCAAAGCAGTTATCTTTGAATCATTTCTGCTTGCATAAGTAACCTTCAGCTATTCTCCTGTATGTATACCCTCATTTACAATCCTGTAAGGAACCCTAATTAACATCACTGGTTTACCAAGTTGGGTTTGGGTACTATCTCTACTTTTGTCTGTCATCTGTTTTATATATGAGGTGAGTAGATGTTTGTTCTCATAGTATACTGTCACACAATAACTATCTTGAGAATCTAGCTCTTTTTCTCAATCTATGGTAGATGCCTAGATACCTGATATTGAATTGTGGAAAGGAGTGGATGGAGGTGCCTAGTGCTTGCTTTCAGCTTTGTCATGGGGCTACATTTACAGTTGCAAGTAACAGAGGGCTGGGAAATATATGGTATAAATACTAAGTATCTGTTTCTGCTTTGGTAAAAGATGTCATTAATCAATTGCTTCAGAATTCCCTGCTGAGCCTGAGTTCTGCTGGATAGTCTTACTCTGTGTATTACTCCAGGGAAACTCTGCTTATAAGTCAGAGTTTTCACAAAGTTGAAACTCATTTGCCATTCTGACACTAGAATCTTGAAGTGACATAGGCTCTAGTACAAACTCAATATGACATTCTTAATTTCTAGTCCCATAGGATAGCCCTTCATGGTTCCACATCTGAAGTTAATTAACTCCTCAAACATTAGGTCACACTTGCTAAACTCTCTTTTATCATAGGCCTACTAATTGAGCTTATTTCTCCATACCTACAACATAGACCTGCTTTTTACCCAAGGTCTGGCAACAGATAATTTCTACCTCTTCATGTGTGACATTCTCTTCTCCTGTTTGTACTGAGAAGAAATATTAAGCTGTTTTCCCTCTATGTTCTCAAATGATAGAATCTACTAATTATGGTCCCATGTGTTTGTCAGAAGCTCTGGATCAGGGTCATCTCCTTGTGAGATAAACTGATCTCAAGTCTCACTGGTTTTAGAAAAGTGTGAATATTAATATTTTTCATAAATTTATAATAAAATTATCAATTATTTATGAGTTGGATTCATCTAGGAGTTAATCTGGGCTATGAGGTATTTTTGCAGGGTCTTCATATCTCTAATATTTAGACTATCTATGAAACCAGACCAAGCACTCTGAAAGAAGTAGCCTGGAATTGGGCTTTAAATTGATGAACTATGTTGTCTAGAAGAGGCATTTTCGGATTTTCATTGTGTACCTTAATTTAAGTACTGTCTCTGACTCTCTCTCTGTCTCTGAGAATGCATGTGTATGTGTGATGTGCCTGCTTCTGTGTATGTGTGTGTATGTGTCTGTGTTTGTGTTTGAGTGTGTGTTTCAGATATCTTTGTTGGGGGATTAGTATGTGTGTGTGTGGCATTGTGTGTATGGGAGTATGTCCAGTGTGTGTGCGTGTTGTGAGGCATTATGTGTATGGTGTTGTGTGTGTATGCCTGTGGAGTGTGTATGTGTGTGTATGTATGTGTGTGATTATATATAAGTGTGTATAGCATTGTATGTTTGTGATGTGCCTTTGTGTGTGTGTTTATATGTGATATGGGTTCCGTGTGTGTGTGTGTGTGTCTGTGTGAGAGTGTGTGTGTGTGTGTGTGTGTGTATACAAGACTTGACAGAAATAGGATTCAGTATGAATTTTTCAAAGGTTTTTATTGTTAGTTTTTCTTTCCCCTTCTTCCACCCTGTTCTCCCATATCCCACCTGTTTTGCTCTATCAATGCCCGTTCCTTCTTCATACCAGTTATATCTCTATTCTTTTGAAAATACCCTTCCTCATGACCACCTAATATCTTTCTGAATTCGATGAATAGTCCAATTTAAACATATATATAAATTCAAAAGTAAAATTTATATATATGATAGAGAATATGTTTCATTTGTCTTTCGAGATTTGGGCTATCTAATTCATAATGATTATTTCCATCTCTACCTATTTACATGAAATTTTCATTCTTTTCTTTACAGATGAATGACATTCTATTATATATATGTAATATATATATATATTTCTCTATATATATATTTCTACTGTTCATTTATCAAAAAATGGACATGTAATCTATGTCTGTTCCACAGCTATAATGAGTAGAGTAGCAATGAACTTGATGTGACAGGATCCTTACTGAAAGACATAGAGTCACATAGGAATATGCACAGAAGTGTAATAAATATAACATATGAAATATTTATTTCTATGTGTTGAGGAACTTCCAGACTAATTTTCATAGTGGTTTCACTAGTTTGCATTCCCATCACAGTGAGTAGGTGTCATCCTTTTTGAATGTTCACGTCACAATTTGCTTTTATTTGATTTTGATCTTCCCTATCCTAACAAAGATCAAATCTCAAAGTAGTTTTAATTTGCATTTCCATGATGGTTTCTTCCCTCAGATCTATTTATGGGGTATGTTATATATTATTGATATTTATATGATGAACCACTTTTGCATCTCTGAAAAGAATCTAAATTGATGCTGATAGATGACCTTTTAGATAAGTTCTTGAATTATTGGCAAATATTTAATGAAAATTTTGAATATATTTTGGTCAGGTAGATTTGTATATACTTTTGTAATTTGTTATCTTTATCTGAATTGACATCAGTTTAATATTGGCCATATAATATGAATTTAGAAGATATTTTTTCTATTTATGAAATAGTCAAAAATATTGATTTAGGATATTCTTTTAGCTTGCTTTTTTTTTTAATTTGGGTAAAATTGTGGTAAATCCATATGAACTTTGGCTCTTTTATTTGGTTGGAGATTTCTTTATTGCTGATTATATATTATTTATAATTAAGCTGTTAATTGTATCTCATTTTAGTTTAACTGTGGTTTAACATGCATGTTGAAAAATAGTTCATTTATTTTATATTTCTAATTTACCAAATAGTTTTTAGAGATGACACTGCATAACTGGTGTCTGTTATACTAATACTTTTTTTCTTTTTTAATCTCTAATTTTATTACCTTTTCTCTTTTCTTTCTTTGGTTAATTTGGGTAAAGGTTTGACAGTTTATTCATTTTTACAAAAAAAAATTTTTTTGATTTATTGAGACTATGTAAGATTTTTCATTTTTATTTCATCCATTTTTTATATGATCCTATTTCTGTCTATTGCCTAAGATTCTGTTTTGCTTCTGATATGTTAAGATCATAAGACCTATCTTTACATTAGTTTGGGAGGTTGTCTCATATTTTTTAATAGAGGCATTTAGAGCTATAAATTTTTGACAGGACTGTCTTCATCATGTCTCACCAATTTGGGTATATTATGTTTTAATTTTAATTAAATTCTAGGAATTTAAAAATACTTTTAAAATAAATACTTTATTAATTCTTTGATAAATTTATTCAGTGTATTCCATTCCTAGTTCTTCCCTTAACTTGTCATAGAAACACCTCAAACTGCCTCTCCCAACCAATACTGTGCCCATTTCTTAGTATTATAATAACCTAGTGATTCCAATTTATTTTAAATATACTTCTCGGGGTACAGCAGTCCACTGGAACATATTTCACCTACCAGTAGCTGGGGATCCATTTGCCATTCAGTAAGTAGGGTGTGGTTCAATTCGCATGGCTATGGTTAATATTGGTGTTCACTTTCCCTCTTGATCTCTAATTTTATTCAGCCACAGCTAGGTAAGATACAAAGAATTATTTCCATTTCCTATGATGGCTGAAAGATATTTTGTTTCCCAGTATTTTCTATACTCTAATGAATATTTCATGGGAAGAATGTGTGTTCTCTAAACTGGGAGGTATATCCATTATCTTTATAATTTTTCTATTCATTTCAGTCTGAATCGTCATTCACTTGGTAATGATGAGATACTGAAGTCACATACCATTAATATATTGGAGCTAATTTGTTGCTGTATGTCCATAAATAATCATTTTATGAAATTGAAGGCACCTAAGTTTGGTGCATATATTTTTAGGATTATAATGTCTTAATGAAATGAGCTTTATATTTCTGATGAGTTTTGGGTTCCAGTCTATTTTATTAGACTAGAAACTCCTGCTTATTTCCTAGTTGCATTGCTTGGATATCTTTGCCTACCTTTCACTCTAAGATGGCTTTTATCTTTCATAGTGAAGTGTGTTCCTTGGAGGTGACAAAGCAATTATTTCAGTTCATTTGAGTCACTCAGAAGCTTCTCTGTCTTTTCTCTGGCAAGGCTGGTCTTGTTTGTATCTTTTAGTCTCCGTTTAATGGAGGCTTAGCCCTGCTTTACTCTGTCCTGTTTTGTCATTGAGGATCCCTTTGTGAAGTCTTGTCTTTTCCTCAGTCCAACCATATACAACATCCTTTGTAATTAATTAATAACTGTTGTCCTGACTGGCCTGAGCAGGTGGGCAATTAAAGACGACTTCTCCATTTACTAGATTCAGTGCTTAACAGAGTTACAAAAAAAAACAAAACAAAACAAACAAACAAACAAAAAATAAAAACAGAGGACAGGAATAAGATTTGCTTCCCTATCTTTTGGTTCCAACTGCTTTACTCCACAAGCAGCCTCCTTGTTCCCTTAGATGTGCTGGCTGCCAAAGCAAATATGGCCATTTCACTGATCTGCAGATGACACTTCATAGCAGCTCCATTGTTCCCAAACTGCAGTGCATATTTGCCAGGCTCCTCCCTCCCCAGCGTTGCTCTTCTAAGGCACACTGATATGGGTCAATGCTATGCAGTTCCAAACCTTACGTTATCAACAACCTCTTTCTACAAACTACCATAACTGTCTGCATAAATCCTAAAACCTTCTCCATGGTATGCCTTTGTTGGGGCAGGTGTCCTACAAGGGGGATCAACGTTGCAGCTGCTTCTTCTATTAAGATAAATATGCTTTCAGCCAAAATTCCTTTCCTTTATGCCATGCCTTATATAGGTGAAAGTCTAAGGGAACAATTTCCTCAGACATCCATAGGAGTAAGAATGTCATGAGTGGAACAACAATTGAACATAATTGGAAGCCTTTTCACATGTGCCCCTGTCCATCACTGTATGATACTTACTTTGTACAGAAAGGCTATCTATTTCTGTGCAATCAATGTGACATTTGAATTTTTTTCAACAGTGGATGTAAAGCATTGTTTGCTCCTATGTAAGTTAGATAATCACAACTTCCCAGGAATCCTGGGCACATTAAAATATATGCAATGGAAGCTGAAGTGGAGGAAACTGTGTATTGTCCACACTTTCTGTGACAGATTCATCAAATAGAAAGTCCTGTAGGTTCATTTATGAAGGTGATGTTTCCTACACCCCTTCCCAAGGATGTGTGTGGGTACAGTGTACCCTTGCTGGCAACACTATAGAGCTCTTGCAGCTGTGACTGCTGCTATTTTTTGTGGTAAACTTGTTATTGGCCTTCACTAAATATTCAGAGCTCTATTAGCCAAGCCTCCCACTGTTTCACAGAGAGTGAAAACTGGAGAGACTTCCAATTTTCTGTACCCACTCCGTGCTTTAACAATGGTCTCAGGACTGCTATTTTCAACTCCATCTAGAATGAGAGATCTATTACATTTTTGGTGATATTTGCCAACTATATTTGCCAGATATTTTGCAAATCATTTTTAAAGGAATCTGTCCTGATTTTTTTTTTAAATTACCAATGAACTCACATATAAAACAGACTATAAGATGAAATCTGATTTGTAGTCTATACTCTTACTTGGAACTTGATGGATATAAACACATGAGGTTGTCTGACATGCAGATTTTAAAGTGTTGAACTGGCTGGATCTTTTTTTACCTTCTATAAAAAAGCTGGAGGCTATTTTTGCTTTGTATTTAAATTGACTCATATTAAGTAATCTAGTTTTAATAAGTATCCTATTCTTAAACTTAGAATCCTCTTGTTTTGTTTTCACAAGGTATGGTGTGAGTGCTGTGTGCCACCAATATTTTTTAAATAAGTAAGAATGTTCATATTAGTTGATTCTAAATTGACATTATACTGTTATCATGTTCTTATCCACTGAATCATAGTAGTTTATATTTTTTAAACTGACTATTTTATTTATTGACATCTCAAATGTTTCCCCCTCTCCCATAATTCTTCACTGCATCTCCCGTCTGCTTCTCCTCTGGGAGGGTATCCCTCTGCTTCTCCTCTGGGAGGGTATCCCTCTGCCCTCTGCCATCCTTCTTCTCCGGGGCATCAAGTCTCTACAGGATTAGATCCATCCTCTCCCACTGGGGCCAGACAAGGTCCTTACTCCTTTGTTACAAATGCGCCGCGGGCCTCAGACCAGCACATGTATACTCTTTTTTTATTGGCTTTGTCTCTGGGAGCGCGCTAGGGTCCAGGTTGGTTGACACTCTTAATCCTCCTATGGGGTTGCCATCCCATACAACCCCTTCAGTCCTTCCCCTAACTCCTCCCTAAGGTTCCTGACCTCAGTCCAGTGGTTCACCGTAAGTATCTGCATCTGTCTCAGTCAGCTGCTAGTAGAACCTTCAGAGGACAGCCATGCTAGGCTCCTGTCTGTAAGCACATTATAGCACCAGTAATAATATCAGGGTTTGATGCCTGCCCACAGGATGGATCCAAAGATGGTTGGTCAGCCATTCCTTCAGTCTTTGCTCCATTTTTTTTTTTTGTCCCTACATTTTTGATAAGAACAATTCTAGGTCAAAAATTTGAAGGTTGTTTGGAGTCCTCATCTCTCCACTGGTGGCTCTAACTACTGGAGGTAAGTTCTTCAATATTCTCACTATTGGGCGTTTCAGCTAAGGTCACCCACATTAAGTCCTGGGTGCCTCTCACAGCTTTTTAGAGGTTTCCCCCACCCAGCCCCAGCTTCTGCATATTTCCATTCATTGTCCTGGCCCTCTGGGCTTCTTACAGAAGCTTTTCAGGTTGAAGAGGTCCTATTTATCAATTGTTAATCTTGGAGTCTGAGCCACTGGTGTTTTGTTCAGGAAATTTCTCCTGTACCAGTGTATTCCAGGTTATTTCCCACTTTCTGTTCTATTAGATTCAGTGTGTCTGCATTTTATGTCAAGGTGTTTTGAGCTTATGCACAGTAATAAGCACGAATCAAATTGTATTCTTTTACATGCAGTCTGGCAGTTAGACCAGCACTATTTGTTGAACCTTTTTCACTGTATGGTTTGGTTTCTTTGTCAAAGATCAAGTGTTCAACATTCCTGTCTTTCTCTGTACCAATACCATGTGATTTTTTTTTTTAACCATTAATGCTTTGTAGCAGAGCTTGAGGCTAGGGATGGCAAAGTTTTTTAATGTTCAAAAATGTTTTGACTATCCTGTTTATTTTATTTATCTAGATGAATCTGAGAATTGTTCTTTCTATGTCTGTGAAAAATTGTAATTTTGATGGGAACTTAACTGGATCTGTAGATTGTTTGGGGTAATATCATCATTTTCACTATGTAAATCCTATGAACCCATGAACATGGGAGATCTTTCCACCTTCTGAGGTATGTTTTCAAATTCTTTCTTCAGAGACTTGAGGTTCTTGTGATACAAGTCTTTCGCTTGCTTGGTTAGAGTTACAACAAGATATTTTAATTAGTTTTGGCTTTTCCGAATGGCATTGTTTCTCTAATTTCTTTCTCGGCCAGTTTATAATTTGCATGAAGGCAGGCTACTGATTTGTTTAGCTTAGCTTTACATTCAGCCACTTTGCAGAAGTTCTTGATGAGCTGTAGGAGTTCTCTGGTAGAATTTTGGGGAAATTTTCTGACCATTTTAACTGGGAATCTTCACTCTCTTCTATTCCTACTATTCTTAGATTTGGTATTATCATTGTGTCCTGAATTTCCTGTATGTTTTGTGTTAGAAGCTTTTTATACTTTGTAATTTGTTTGACTGATGTGTCAATATCTTCTATGATATCTTCTACATCTGAGATTCTCCTATTTCTTGTATTCTGTTGGTAATGCTTGCATCTGTAGCTCCTGACCTCTTTCCTAGGTTTTCCATCTCTAGGGTTGCTGCACTTTGGTATTTCTTTATTGCTTCTAGGTCCACTTTTAGGTCTTGGACTGTTTTGTTCTATTCTGTCACCTTTTTGCTTGTGTTTTTCTATATTTCTTTAAGGGATTATTTTGTTTCTTCTTTAAAGCCTTCTAACTGTTTGCCTGTGTTTTCTTATATTTGTTTAAGGGATTTATTTATATCCTCTAATATCTTCATGAGATAGGACTTTAGGCCAGAATCTTGCCCTTTGGGTATGCTAGGGAGTCCATGGCTTGCTCTGGTAAGGTAATGCCAAATTACATTGGTTTCTGTTGCTTATGCTCTTGTGCTTGCCTTTGGCATTCTGGTTATCTCTGAGTGTTTAACTATCCTGGGTGTCTCAGATTGGACCAGGCATCTTCAGAGGCAGGTGGAGCTATGTGACCTGGGTAAGAACTGAACTCCTGGTGGGCAGGCAGTGCTATCTCTGGTTACAGGAGGCCTCCTGTGTCCCTGGTTAGAGCAGTTCTCCTGGGAGACAGGCCGGACTGTGTGGTAGGCAAGCAGGCCCACTGATCTGCTACAGGAGCATGTAGAGATGCAGACCAGAGAGTGATGGGGCTACAACAATGCTGGATAAATTCCAACTCTGCTGGGTGCTATAGGGGTCCTGGCTTGGATGAGTATTGGGTCAGGGTTTCAACCTGTGTCCCTGGTTAGGACACTTTGTTTGATGCTATATTGCTTTCTTTCTTTATATTTTTGACTATTTTATGAAATTTTGCTTGTATTTCACTGGAGTATGTTTTGTTTAAATAGTGGCAAGTCAGAGGTAGCAAAGTTTTCTACAAGTTTCTAGGCCCAAGTAACTCTAAAATAGCCATGAAGATAGAAATAATTATTGAAATCAGATGACCCAATGATATAGACTAAAAGGTGGTGCAAGGAATTACATTTCTTATTGTTTGTTTGATTGTTTGCTAAGAGTAGTGCAAAAACAAAACAAAACAAATAAGATGTAACTGTGGTTCCAGTAGTCAATGGTGCTGTTATAGCATTGCAGATTCCCCCAAAGACTGTGAATTGGGCTGCTGACTTCTAGGTTAACATGATAATGAGGTTTCCCCCCTTCGTCTTCCCACTTTTCTATCTCTTTTCTTTTCTCAACCTTTTTGTTTGCAGTCTTTTACTTCAGAGTGGGCTACAGCTGTACCAATGTGAAGATTGGTAAGTTGTTTTCAATTCCAAGCCAGAGTATGTGAATTGTCTATGTGCATAGACCAAAGAAAGGATGGTTAATTGTCTATGTGCATAAACCTAAGAAAGTACATAGTGATCAAAGCCATCATTAAATATATCCATTTTGTTTTACTTTCTTCTAATCTCTGAAACTAGAAGGCACAAATCATGCCTTGTATTTTTTATATTTAAGTTTGATATAGTGTACCCAATTTTCACATTTTGTTTAAAATACTCCTTCAGTATGCAACATTTTAGTATTTTAATTTTTAATTGATGTGTTATGATTTCTTTGATCAAAGAGTAATTTTGTGTTTATCCTTCCTCCCACTTTGCTCATTCCCTTTAACCACCTTTTTCTGCTTCTATTTACCCAGACTCTTTTCAATAAACATTTTAAAGTCCCTGTTATATGAAATAGTTCTTGTTTTCTTTAAGTGGTGGATGCAAAGGACAGATAACTTACAGAGTTTATTGTGTGAATTTCCTAGCCACATTGTCACTTATACTGAGATTAAATTTTTAAGTTGATTTTTTTCAGTAACACAAGTCATATTTCAAGTGTCCATTATCTGCATTTGTCTACTGTTTACCATACTGGACAGTTCAGAGATAGAATCTTCTACATGCTATATAAAGTACTAATGGGCAGTCCTGTTGAAATGTATGGGATAAATATAACCTTGCTTTTAATTTTGAGTATATAGTTTGTATTAGATACTGAGCCATAGTTTTCTCATATTTTATCATTTAATCTATTCAGTATCCCTATGCCTGTCAAAACCTTGATTTTACTTAAGAGAAAGATCAAGATACAAGCCTTAAGACCAGTAGAACCAACAGGTTCCAGTGAATTTTTAACATTAATTGAGTGGTGGATTCTTATAGCTGAGGCAAATAAACTCCACTTCAGTGGCTAATTAGGAGACCCATGGAGTACAGTCATGGAATTGACCATAACCTCTCTGAAGCAACCCTCAGATATGACACCAGTGTAATCTGGACTCCACATGTGGTTTTTCCAATAACAGTTAATTTGAAATCACCCCATGGAAGAATGCAATAGCTTCAAATGAACTAACAACACCAAACAAAAATGCACTTAGACTTGGGCCTAGTTCCCACTAAATAACTAAGTCCTGAATGAAACTTTCAGATTTAACTTTTTGAAGGGCATTAAGATATAGAATCTATAGCAGCCGGGCAGTGGTGGCGCACGCCTTTAATCCCAGCACTTGGGAGGCAGAGACAGGCGAATTTCTGAGTTCGAGGCCAGCCTGGTCTACAGAGTGAGTTCCAGGACAGCCAGGGCTATACAGAGAAACCCTGTCTTGAAAAACCAAAAAAAAAAAAAAAAAAAGAATCTATAGCAAACACACCATAAAACAGAATTTTAAACACATATCTGTTAGAAACTAGTATATTTGGTAATTTAAAGAGATAGTGATGCCACAAAGACTAGTCAAATTAAAGAGCACTCATCTGAAAATCTACAGATAAATAAAAACAAGTTAATGTCCAAGTATATATTTGCCTAGACAGTAACTATATTGGCATCTCATTGAGAATTATTAAAGATAGAAAGTAGCTTAAAGTATACAAAAGCAATTTGGAGCTGTCAAGTGCTTCTGTCTTTAATATTCTTTAGTTTATCAATTCTGGGATAGCATAGGAGTTTTGTTTCATCTGCATTATGACTCAATGTGCTAAGTGAGAAGTTCATCTTTTCAAGATTTTGACTCTATGACTGACAAGCACAGAGTCCCAGGAGCTGCCCTTCAGTTGCTATACACTGATTCTAGAGTGACTTGATACTGGGGAGGGAAAGTTAAAATGACAAGTGAATTAAACAGTTCACTCTAGAGGATCTGACTTGGCTCCGAACTACTCTCTAGGTCCTGTACTTTGGTAATGCCATTGCTGCTCTCTTTACTAAAGAGAATCAGAATAGAGAAAAAAATACAAATCCAGAAGGAAGAACAACTTTTATATTTGAGTTTGCATGTGAGGGTTGTCTCCTAAAATGATCTTAGATTTCAAGGTCTTACATGTGAGCTCTTCGTTATCTCTCCTTCAGTCCTTACACAAAATGATTTATTGGAAGAGTAAATTTTTTTTAGAAGAAAATCAGAGAAAGTCATCAAGTAGGTGGTTGAGTGGCAGCTACCTGCCCTCCTAGGCAACTGTTCAGTTCCTGTGGAAACAGCCTAGTATAGGCCCATATACTTAGCTGTCTTGATTCCGTAACAAAACTTGATCAATTTAAGTGCTTCCTTAAGCTTCTTGACATTATACTGAAGGAGAAGAGAGAAACATTTGTCTGTACTGAAACGTTGAGTTTTGGGGCAGACTAGTGGTCACTTTGTAACATGTGGGCAGCTGAAATGGGAAAGGACAATACTCCTGAAAGAAACTGCTCCTGAAGAAGAAGAATGTGAAGGCATTTGCATTTGTGTTTCACTGTTTTACATGCTGAAGTTCAGTAACAGCTGTATGGACAGCTAATGCTTTTTATTTTCTGCTAAACAGCCTTCAATCTTCAACAGGAGTATTCTTATTCATAGAAAAGCATACATGTACTTGAGTTCCATTCCTTAAATTAAAATACTTCCTAGTCCTGAAATGACAAGCTCCGTGTTTGCATTTCTCATAAAAGCTATCTACTGTTGATAACCTTCCATCTCTTTAATGGTGCTGCATCCTTTAATGTTGCAACAAAACATATGAATCTACCAAATCCCCAAACCTGTAATGATCTCTGTCGCCATGGTAGATAAAGTACAATTTTCTTATTGATGTCCTCCAATCACAGAAAAATTTTTAAGGAATGTTGTTAGTGAGTATAATACATTAATGACTTCTGTGTTCTAATACCTGAGCACACTGTACTGTGATATAAGAAACACCATTTCTAAACTGCTTTAGTGGTCACTTTTCATTAGGTCCCATGTTGCACTCATTTATTACTTATACATGATTCAAAATAAGTTATTAATTTTTTTAAATTTCAAGTGGCTCAAGGTACAGTATATTTTTTCTGAATAAAGCATATACATTATTCGTTCGACAAGGATTTGATTGTGTCTGAATTCTTTATTAAATCACCTCTCTTTCTTTGAATATGTTCTTAGCAGTTGCCAGGCAACTCCTATGATGCTTGACAAAATATTCTGAGAGAAAAATTTAAGAATAAAATTAGCAGAGGCAGGGACCCCTTGTAATAATGGGTATTACAGTTGCTCGAATGTAAAATTAGCCACTATGAATGAAGGTTATTATTTAATGGCATACTAAATGGGACTTTCTGTCCAATAGTAAGCTCGGTCCCCACGATTTTCTTAAATTCCAAAGGATATCTTAATTCCTGATTTCTAAAGAAAATGATGTTAAAAAATAATAATACATCCTATATTGAATTTAATAGGTGAATAGTGATATCTGAGTCAGATCAAGCCTTGATATAAGTAATCCATGCTCCCTCCCTAGCACAGATACTAAGAACCACAATCATTCCACTTGAGTTTTCCCAATTACCAGTCATCAGCAACAGGATGGAAATTCAGCTTACTCGGGTTTCTTCTAGGTATGAACATTTATGAGATACTGCATTGTAATAATTCAATATGCTATCAAAATTGAAGTCTTTTCCTAGTCTACCTGTAAATTCAGAATATTGGAAGAGACTTCATACTAAGATAGATAGGTGGGGGGTTAAGAGAATGATTGACAAGGAACACACTAAATATCAACCCCTGTCTTTCACTTGCACACAAACTTTGTTGTACTTGCATATGCACCCATGCACAACCTCTCATGCGTCCACACATAGACAAACATACATGTGCACATGCACGTACATGCATGCACACACACATGCATATACAGTGATAGCCCTTCATTTCAGATGTTTTTCACTTTGTTTCTATCTTTGTATCAAACTCAGTCTACTTTAATATTTCTGAGGATTAAATTATTCTCTCTCTCTCTCTCTCTCTCTCTGAATTTCAGTGCATAAACTATCTAAATTTATTCCATCTTGAAAACAAACACTTAACATTAACAAATATCTCTTCATCATTTGTCACCTGACTCGTATGTCTCCCAGCCCACTTTCATTTTACTTATGGGTTCTGTGACAGTTTAAAGTCTGTGTATAGTGTGTTCCACTTACACCTCAGCTTTCTCTCATTTCATTTGCTTCCTTCCTGAAAGAACTTTCTCTAGTAACTAAAGCTGCTACCTCTGTTGGTTGGATCTCACCACTGCAGAATTTGAAGTCAGTAACAATCACTCTCTCCCTAGCTCAATAGCTATTTAGTCTAACATTATCTAAAGTTTCATATAATTTTTGAACTGGATTTAATTTATTTTATCTGGATATTTTGGTTTTTCACATATATTTCCTTCTGAAAATTCTGGCTTTATTTATCATCCTTCTTTCTTTTGTGTCCATAAAATTATAACAACCCTCATCACTTCTGCATTTACAGTTTCAATGCCAGTTCCAATTCTTTGCTGGTAGCTTCATAATGTATATTTAATGACCAACTTCATGCTATCAGAACAATTTCTCCTTATATTTGTTTAAGTAAGGACAGTGCTATTAAGAAAGATTATGTTTTTCACATTTTATTATAATGTGAATGTTTTAGGAAATTATTTAAATATAAATTATTTTAAAGCAAACATAGTAATAGTTAAGAGTCAAAGATCATATGAAGTTCTCCAATTCAAATATTAACAAGTGAATGTATTTGATTAGGATGTATTCCTTTCCTTGTCTTGAAATAGTGGATTTTTTTTTATCTATCTGTATCTTTTGAATTTACTTATAGTTCATATCTTCACCAAAGCCAATGAGTTTAGAAAAGCTTTGTTTGTGATTATCTCACTGTGTTAGTTTACAGATAAGACTAACATCCAACTGTTGCCATCTTAAATGGTTGGCTGTTTTCTTCTACTGTCAGAAGCAATTACAAATGATGCTAAGCCTTTAGTGCCTGGCCTCTGGAGAAAAATCATCACTGATCAACCTCACCGTCTCCCTGATGGCTGATACATTTGGATGTCAAGTACTTTTGGCATCAAAAACTTCTCAAAGTTTTTCAGCTAACTCAAAATAGTTTAGATACAATATGACATATTGATTTGTATAACTGACTTTATCCCAAAATTTTAGCTTATTGGTTAACAGCTTATTGGTTAACCATATCATAGAGTTTTGTATTAGCAATGTGAGTACATGTCAATATGAATTATTACTATGATGATGAAATGGATTTTTACAAAGTACACACAAATATCAAACTAAACAAGTAAATAAAATGAAGATAAGATTCATATTTCAGAGATAGTGGAACACTTTATGTTTCATCGAATGTATTGAGAGAAGTTAGAAGATAAAAAGAGCTAAAAGGAACAAAAGAAATCACAGTATATTCAGTTAACTATATGGAGATATTCATTAAAAATTTCTCAATATTGGTAATATAATACATCCATAAGTTAATTGGTTAGTCAACTTTTTCATATCAGCACTATATAAACAGAGAAAAATTTGAAAGTGGCTGAAGATAAACAAAATAAATGCCTTCTGAAGAAAAGACAAGAATGATTAGATATTAAATGAGCTATTTTGTATGTTTCTCTTCCTTCATTCTCCTTAATTGCTCCTCTGATGAAGAATTATACAGATATTTGTATGTAGTCCAACACATCCATAGCAAGGAGTTCCTCAGCAGTGGATGCCTGTAAGATCCTTTATAGCTGTATGAGTCTCAGTCCTAATATACTGCAATTATAAGGATTTGGGAGAGATCTAAAGGCCTCTTGAGAAGGCAGGTATTACTTGATGTACTAAGCATGTTCTACATAATCCTTCTATGCATAATGCATGTCATATATATATATATATATAATTATTATATATATGTAATTATATTATAGATAGATAGAGATAGAAGGTAGATATAGATAGGCATAGAGATAGATAGAGAGGGATATATATATATATATATATATATATATAGAGAGAGAGAGAGAGAGAGAGAGAGAGAGAGAGAGTTCAGTGTCCTAGGTCCTTGGTGTGTGTAGAACTGAATCAGGATAAAGGGAGAATAAACAAAATGAAAAGGACTACATCCAGTGAGTCTTTCTGACTCTGATACTACTGTTCATGCTCATGAAAATATCTAAAAGTCTTCCAAGAAAGGAAACTAAGACTTTCTGAAGATTTCTCATTTCATGGGTTATTGTATATATAGTAATATTTTTAGATTTTAATTTTGACTTTTAGTTTTATTTTTTGATTTCTAATACATATTTTTCATTCTGGAGCATAGACTGATCTTGAGCTCATTGTATAACTCAAACTGGTTATGAAACTTGAGACTATCATTCTATCAACTGACTGCTAGAATTACAAGCATGAACATATTAACCCATTTGATCTTTTATCCATTATACAAAGTCAGAGAAGTTGTGCATGTTAACAAAATTACTTAATATTCTAATATATGTATATCATGTACTGTTTAAATAAGATTATGTATAATTATTTCTTCAAATACCTTCTTTTCTGGAAACAATTCAATATAATTTCTTCTAGCCTTTTGAACATTGCTTTCTGTAGACATTCTGCTATGCAAAAGCTTATACATTGGTTTCCAAAGATGTTAGTGACAGTGTAGAAAATTGATAATACATATTACCATCTAACTTCCTACTAGAAAGACATTTGATAGGAATGATTCTTAAAAAATATCCTTAACCTGAAGGTCCACATTAGTTCCCTACAGGCCCTGAAAACCATTAAAATAGATTTCTTTGATTTAAGATCCTTCTTTTTATGAACTAGTGTTAGTTTCATCGATGGCATCCAATTCTAGGACTGTGGTGATGGAGATTTTACCAGAATTGACTGTTCATATCATGGTTCAGTTAAATTAGTATGTACTGACACTTTCATTGACCATGAAATAATATCTCCTTGTGATTCTAATAAAAACAAAACTCCAATTTTGGATTAAGATTGTATCTAGAATTTCATTCTAATATTTGTGTTTTATTCATATTTATCAGTTCTGAATTATTATGTAAATCAATCACCACACTAAGAAATTATAGATGATTTAGCAGTTTCTTTGATCCCATAATAACTCTAAACTCCTATCACATATTAAAAGTTGGATTTTAAAATATGATTTAATTTTTCACTTGCAATATGTATCTTATTTATAAGGTAAACAAAAAGTATAAATTGTTGAGATGAAAGAACAGTTGAAATCACGATCATGTAATGTACAATTTATCCATTTCATTATTGGAAGACATTTTAAACTTCCATCATAACTATCAGAAGATTTCTGACAACATGTGAAGACTTTATTGCCCCTGTGGTTTTGGGTATTTGAGCTTCTCTCTGTGCTTTTTTAAATGCCCAGAAGCAGCACCCTTTCTATTTTTTTCTTATCTACTTCCTAATTCAATTAAAACAAATACTGCACACTTTGTTACTTTGTGAGAAAAAACAACATTTTGAAGACTAGTTAAGGTATACCTTGTGTTTTATCAATAATAGAACTATTGAATGGATTACTTGAACTTTCCTAACATTGTACATGGTTTTAGAAACACCATATTTCCTTCTTTGAGGATTTTGTTTTCTTTTCTAAAACTACCTTTAACTATACACATTAATCCTAACTGTAAGTATCTATATCCATATTGTCTATTCATGTTTCTGTGCTAGAATCTCTAGCTATTGCAGCAATACATTATTTCCACTGGAGATAACCAGAGATGATTTGGATGTTGGTCCAAATTTCAAATTTCACTGTTTGTTGATTTCTCTGGTTATGTGTAGACTCATTTTAATTGTGCCTGTTCAACCTGGCTCTGAATTAAAATGTAACTCATGTTAACAGTAAATTATTTTGTGGTGTTTCCTATAAGGGTCTTGATCCCTAGGAATCCTTTAGGTGTTTAACATAGATGTATTGGAAGAAATACTCAGAATCATAATATTCTGCTTGTTATCTGTTGATACAGCACATATATCATCTAGCCATTTTATTTTCTTTTGCATTTCTTCACATTTTCATTTAATATCAAGCCCCTTATGATAATATTTTATAACCCTTATGACCTTTAAGTTCTCATATATTATGCAGATTTCTGCTTTTACTCCTTTGTGATCTCATCACAGGAATATTTCCTACTGAATTTCATATGTCTAAATATTTCTTACATTTTAATATATTTGTTTATAAGCTCTTTTTTACTTAAAATCTAGACTCATCAAGTTAGAACATTTTTTATCCTGATCCTTTGGTTTACATCATTTTATACAAAATATAGTTACTGTATTAGTTTTTTCACTGATTTTTCTGACCACAGAATCACTGACTGACTTATGCTATTCTACTTTCAAACATGACAAAACAGAATGTACACTCTCAATAAATAGTTATAAAGTAAAGAAATCAAAGAAGTAGGAAAAGGTTAGGGGAAGGAAGGAAGGAAGGAAAATAGGAAGAGAAGTAAAGAATCATCCTACATTCGTGTGGCAATGTGTCAGACTACAAGCATCGAAAACCCTTCAATATACAATGTACACCAGGTTAGTGATCAGATAGACTCTGTTCTAATATAGTAGGGCACAGGACCTCAGTAGAATTGCCCATAGTTCTATTGATACAGAGATTTTTCTTCATTGTCTGTTACTCAGAACTCATAGTAATCTCAGTCATGAATATCAACAAAGAAGTCAGTGTTGTCCATGATATATACTTGAATACAAAAGTTCCCTTATCAGTATTAGGTACTTCCTTTTCCATGTGACTTAGATGCCCTTCCCCTAGACTGGACGCAGTTGGAGTCCTAGATTACAGGGAGGATACATTTTTCTCCTTTATCTTTGATTTCATGGAATGAACAACTTTGATCTTGAAGTGTGAACCTTAAAAACAATGAAAAGTAGCTGTTCTTGAAAAATTAGCCCTCTACTGCAGAGTTCACTCTTTCAAAGATTGTGTTAGACTTTTCTAAGAGACAAATACACATGCTCTGTCCTGGTAAAACTAAGACAGTTTTGTGTTGATAAGCTTGCCATTGAGCATTTAAATGAGTTCTTAAGCATAGAGATTTACACAGACAGCCTTCATCATGTTAAACACCTGATTTTGTCAGGTGAATAGGGCAGAGTTTGAGTATAATATACCCAGAACAATAGGAAATGATTGCACATCACCAAAGGAGGGTATGATAAGAAGCACATTTACATTTCACTTTTTTTTACATTCAAATGCATTCATTAGTGGGAAAAAGCATTATCTACACCATTTCCAATGAAAATATTTATTTATTAAGAGTCATTTGAAAGTAGTGTCAGATATTCACATAGCAAAACTAATAACCTATATATTTTAGCTTGGCATGTACCCCTCTCCTCTCCTTAGTTTCTATCTTATTTGTATTTTTCTATCAAATATATATTTGCATAATGAATTGCATTCTAATCATATGCAAATTTGTAGTAGAATGATAGGTACAACCCCCTTTCTGAATTATCACATGAGTAAACTAAAGGTTTAAAATATACTGCAATGATTAAGTAGAGATTGATTTTATGTTGAGTGATTAAAAATCCTACAGAAACTATAGCTTACTGATATACCAGAATATATGCTGTCTGATATGCATGCCTTGGATGATAGAGTTAAATAACCTAGACAAGTTATACATTTTCAGAAATTTCATTTTCAAGTTAAGGAATAAAAAATTAGTGAAGGAACAACCAATGAGTAAATAGACAAAAGAGTGATAAGGAATGGTAGGTGCTGCCATTGAAACGTCAAAAACTAATAGAAGAAGTAAAGGTAATTATATGGTTGCTTATATGTTTTGATAATTAGAGAACCCAACTTAAAGCTAAATTCAGAATAAAAAGAACAATACAGTCACTGAGAAATGTCTTCCAAATTATACCAAGACATAGAGGTAGAAATGTATGCATCATGACTGAGGGTAAAAGAAAGTTGATATGTATGGAAGGCAATGATACACGGTTAAAGCTGTTATATAGATTCCTAAGTGATAGACCCATGAATGGCTTAGCAGCTAAAGCTGTTTGGTACCAAACCTGGCCACTTGAATTCAGTTGTTAGGACCCACATGGTAGAAATATTTAAGCCTATGTAGTCATCAAAGAAAGGGAAAAGGACAAAATGTAAAACCCAACAATTAGAGATAAATCAGAGAACTTGACATACCCCAAAGGTGACTTGAAAATGAGCAACAAAGGAGGAGAATTCTGGAATATTGGACTGTGAAGGCCTGGAGAAAAACATGTTTAAACTATTGTACATACTTGCAAGAGACCAGTTGATAAAGCAGATGCTTATCACCAAGCAGATGCTCATGGAGAACGTTTTGGGGTTTATTCTTTCACGTTTGTGCTGAAGCAAAGCTCTTTTACCTGTTTTCCTTTTCTTCCTTTCAAACCCAAAAAAAAGCCACAGTTTCTTTGATTGTTAGTTTAGGAAAAAATATGCCATTAAATAATAGAACCCTACATGAATCTGACCCTCAGTTTTAATGTAATTCTAATTACCATTGTGAAAAATCTGCTAGTATATTAAATATTATCACTTAAAAATCTCACTGTTATTTTTTATTTTTAAACTTATTTTAATACATTAATCAAAATAATGTTTTGTTTTGAAAAAAAATCAACCTTGTGTACTTTTAATTTGTGTTCCTTGTGATGTGTTCCTGGGAATTCTTCTCCCTCCCTCTTCTCTTCTTTTTCATTATCTCTCTCACATGCACATAAATATATTTACTCACATACATACACACACACACACACATGCACACACACACACACACGCACACACACACACACACACACACACACAAACGTTGTTGTTTGACTGTTTGGAGAATTGGGTGTCATAGCGTAGCTGTCTGAATTCAAATTTTAGGGGATCTGGGTATCACTTTATATCCAATTTCACATTCATGATCTTCCAGCCTTAGCTTTCCAGTTGCTAGGTATGTACTACCAGATTTGGCTTGACTCATTATTTCATTATTGTATTATATTCACAATGTAAATATCACAGAGACCATTTTATCTGATATAAAAGTACCTGAATAGGGCTTTTCAATTTTGTGTCTTGTTTTCAGAGAGAATCTTTTAATACATATTATTTATACATTATTTTGTTTAATATATAATTATTTTATCTGGTAAATTTTATATTCATATGAAAATTTATATATTTATATATGACTATAAATTTTCCAGGTAAAAGAAACAAACATTTGTGACAGCAGGGGATCTGATTATGTTGCTGGGGTTGGAGCCAGAGCAAAGTTTCTAGACAGGAGATGAATAGAGGTAAGCTGAGATGGTGCAAATATCAGGTAAGATGAGAGGGAGTACGTTCTAAACAGAAGAAAGAGTGATGCAAAAACTCTGAGATGAAGAGCTAACAGTCTCTTTAGGAAGTGAAAGAATAGTGAAATACATGGAGCATAGAAAGGTACAGTGAAGAGTAACCAGTTGGTCAAAAAGAAGCCATAGAAACAAGGGTAAGTCCTATTAACATTTTAAGTATTGTGGCAGTGAATAGAGAACAGGTTTGAGGGAAAAATGGACACTGAAACATTTCTAGAGGTTGTTACCATCATGTGGAATAAATGACATTTTTTTCCTGGTAAGAACAATATATAGAAGATAAGTTGGGCAAAGTCTTTGCAGTAGACCATTTGTGTCTCTATTAAAGGCATAATGTAGCACTATGTTATGTATTTCTTCACTAAAACATGAATTCAGAATATGTGTAAAGATTACATGTTAACTCTTTGATTCTTGAGGTTCTGGAGTTTCAAGAAGATGATACTGTCTTCTATTCCCCTCTCGAGATGTTTATTTTGCTGTAATCCACCATGGCATTAGGATGAGAGGAATGTCCTTAAGAAAAAAAGCACACTCTCACAATGCAGAAAGAGAATATTAGGAGCTATATTTGTTGTTTGATTAGAACTAGTACTTGGAGAGCCACTGTCTATCTGTGTGAGACTAGCCTTAGTCTCTTTGAGGGAAGTACTGTCAGTGACTTAATTTCCAGATCTAAGCTCTACCATATTAGGGGAAATCTACTAAGGCATGTATCCTTGACAGACAAAACACATACAAATGAAGAATTCTTGTGTTTTGATGACTACTCTTTTCCAAATAACTTATACATCCCATATCAGGATCCAGTAACTTGCCTTATATTATGTCTAATTGGCAATTTAATGAAAAAATTTCTAGTTTCAAGATTTATATTTGGTGGTGCATGCCTTTGATCTCAGCACTTGGGAGGCAGAGACAGGTGGATTTCTGAGTTCGAGGCCAGCCTGGTCTACAGAGTGAGTTCCAGGACAGCCAGGGCTATACAGAGAAACCCTGTCTCGAAAAACCAGAAAAAAATTTATATCTCTTATATCTCTGTTCACAAATTGACAAAATTCAATATAAATGCATAAAATTCAGATGTAGGTTAAGGCTACCTCCATCCCGAACCATTTGAAAGTGAGTTTTAGCTTTAATTTTTATTTTACTCTTATTTTACATTAAAAAATCTCATATTCTAGATTTATTAATTTTCTCAACACATATGCTGCAGCTGTTAAAATAAAATAATACCAGAAATATTAAGATACTGGTAAGCTTTCCTTAAGTATTTATCACAAAACATTTGAGTCATAGTATTAAAATGTTTACAAACAAGAATAAGATTGTTATTCTGTTTCTCCTTTGGTCACTATTAATTAAAAGATGCAATGTGCTCTTGGCATCTTGGATACATTTAATGACATAGTCTGTCGTTAAATCACCCAGGTTTCACCTTACCCAAGAATGACTTTCCCATGAAAAGAATGGTTCTAACTTTACCTTTACAGTGCTAGAGTTTTATACAAGAGATGTCCACTGGAAAAATCAAGTCAACACAGTGGTCAGTATAAAAAGTTATGGTTTTCTTGAAATAATTTCTTTTTCTTTCTTTCTTTCTTTCTTTCTTTCTTTTATTGAATCAGCAGAGAGTATACATGTAAGATAACTCATTCAAAAATTCGTGGTGTTTGTATGTTTGCCCAGACTTGAACATCTATATTCAGTCATTGCTGTAGAAAACATAAGAACAATAGTGTCATTGAAACCAAATATATTCTTTAAAGTAACATAGTCAACAAAATGTAGTCAGTATGAGACTTTATTTACCCCCAATTCTCTCTGTAACAAGGTAGATCCAAACTAAGCAGATGGCATTCTGTGGGCTGGGGATGAATGACTAAGGACCTATGACAGGATTGTATCACAAGATTATGTGTAATTGATGCGTTTACCTCTAAAAGCTTTTAGTTCTGCAGAAGCTTAGAGCATCACTGAAAATACAGTGAGTGAACGAACCAGACTGATTCAAGTTACACCATGTTCATAACTGAGGGGTTGTTATCACTACCATTCTTTTTATTTTTTTTTTGCATTTGGTAATCATTATGACTTTGGTAATTGGCAGTACAATATATCATGACAGTGACATAAATAAAAACATTGGTGAGGACATTATTAATTTTCTATATTTGTTTTGATCCTTTTCTTTTAGTTCACTTAGATTTTATGGTTATGTGTTAGATACTGCCTAAGCCTTGGAGTTATCAAGTTGAGACTATTTCTACATTCAAGGGAGCTATAATTTCGTGATACAAAATAAGGGAATAGTAATGAATCCTTTGTTCATGTAGATCATGTCATCTAATAAAATATAGTAACAAGACAGCTTTTATTATTTATTACTAAAATTCTATATGACCTTTGATCCAATTATTTCAGCAAAAACCTTTGTAGAGTAAATATTAGTTCCAATTATTTATCTTGTCCAATTAAATATATTTAGGACATAATTTCAGCTCAATTGTACATACTATATTGCTAAGCTTCTGCTTCTAAGGCTACAAATTGGTTTAACAAAACAATACTAAACAATGTCTCTGAGATTTAATTGACTCCAAAAGTTGCCTTTGGAAATATGAAAATAAAAAAAAAAATGAGAGAACACTGATTTACAATAAAACTTTATCAAAAAGAAGAAAATAGATTAACTTTTTAATTGAGACAATCTTTTTCTTGCTCTCAATTTTAAAATTTGAGTTTTCTTGTGGGAAAAACTACAAAATAGAATCATTGAACTGGAAACTCATTGTTTTGTACTTAAATATATAAGAATCTAATTATATAGTTATTTCTTAGAATGGTTCTCAATAAAACTTATAGTGAAATTATAGGCCTTATATATCTGGGAATAAGAATTTACATGAGGATGGAAAAACTATTGAGGGATACCAAATCCCAGTGATTCAGAGAAATATCTAAAAAAATAAATAAATAAATTAGTTTTGAGAGCATGAATAAATATCTTTACCTGAACTTACTGAAGAACATGCCTAAAATACTAATTAACCCAAAGAATATAAAAAGTAAAAATAATAGGAACTTTTACCCTTAACTTATTTTAGAACATTTTGCTATCTGATTTCTTATGATGTTTGCAGAGAAACTGACCAAATTTATATTTCCTAGTATGTACCCGAAGGCCTCATTCTCCAACTCACGAGAAGAACAGATGCATTTGCTATGTGTTTGCTTCTCTTGTTTGGAGAAATAATTTATCAATATGGAAATACATTCTCATTTTATGACAGGAACTGAGACTAAGCAACTTGTGAGGTTATTAGTGAAGGGTGATGGTTGATATTAGAGCTGAGCCTTTCAGTTATCAAATACAGCCCAGATATTCATAACCTACCATATCATGAATCTAAACTTTTTTTCTTTAAAAGTATTTACTTTTTCAGAATTATATACAAGTATTTTGATCATAGTCTCTCCCCTCCTCTAAATACTCCAAGATTTTCCCCAAATTTCCTACCCACTACCAGACTTTCTCCAACTTCCCTACCCAGTCAACTTCACACTATTTCTCTTTCTTTGAAACAACATGACACACACATACAAACCATGTACTCCAATATATGTTTGACAACCACCCCTGAGCATGAGGGCTACTCTGAGATTTTGGTTGATATATCCAGACTGATTTCATTGGAGAAAACTGTCCCTTAGCAAATAGCAGTGCCAAATAACTTCTTGACTAGAAGTGAGTATTTGTACCCATTCCATTCTCCATGTTGGGATTTTTGTCAGGATTGAGCTTTTGAAATTCTTGTATATGAGCTGAAAGAGTTCCTTATGTCCCTCAGCCCTCTTATATGTAGAAAGTGCTATTTTCTTGGAGTTGTTTGCCATTTCTGACTCTTACAACCTTTCTACTTCCTTTTTTTACACATATCCCTGAACATTGAGGAAAGAAATCTGATAGTTTCTCACTATCCAAACATAGGTCTCTATGTCCATTACTGTCAAATACAAGAAGCTGCTCCATTGGGGACTAAGCTATGCATGGATCTATGAGTTTAACAATAGGTTTTTAGGAGTTGTTTTACAGCTGTGTTCATTTAGCAGAATATTAGTAGGCTTCCCTCATGGTCCCTGATATATCTAGCATCATGGTCTTAGTCTCATTAACAGTTTCAGGTATAGGTCTTATTTCATGGAGTAGGCCTCAAATCCAATCAAAAAGCAGTTATTTCTCTAATCTTCATGTCACTAGTGCACCGATGAGCAGGTCATTATACTAGCTCACTGTGTTTACTTTTGTCCTCCAGTAGTGTATATAGTACCCTCCAATGATACCAGTGTTACTCAGGACAGTGAAGCTTCCAGTTGAGTACTGGCCTAGTTTCTCCATGTTCAGTTATGGGATAACTCCCATACCTGAATTTTAAAGTGCTGTTTTTCTTAATATCTAAGTGTTACTCTATTGTGAGAGTGTGACACATAGTCATTATCCATTCATCAGTTGATGTTAATCTCAGCTGTCTCCGCTTCCTTGCTACAGAGAATGGAACAGCATGAGTATCTCTATAGTAGGCTAGAGTCCTTTGGAAAGATGCTGGAAATGGTATAGCTGGATGGTCTCGCAGATACATTTCTAGCTTTTTAAGGAGCCACCACACTGATTGCATACTGCTGCCATAATTTGAATCCCACATATGGTAAATAAGTGTTTTATCGTTCTATATATCAATGCCAGAATTTGTATTCATTGCTTTTGTATCATAGCCATTCTGATTGGGGTATGATGAAATCTCAAAGTAGTTAATTTGAATTTCCCTGATGGTAAGGATGTTGAACATTAAAAAAAAATATTTCTCACCCATTTGCATTTCATCTTTTGTGAACTCTCTGATTAGATCCATGTCCTATTTTTTCTTTCTTGTTTTTTTCATACATTATTTACGTTTCAAATATTTCCCCCTTTCCAAATCTCCCCTTTGGAATCTCCCTATTCCCTCCCCTGTCCACCTACCACTATGGGGATATTCCCCTAACCACCCACTCTCGGCTTCCCTCCTTGGCATTCTCCTATGCTGGGGGATCTAACACCCTCAGGCCCCAAGGACCTCTGCTCCCCCTGATGGCTAACAATACCCTCCTCTGCCACATATGTGGCCAGCACCATGGGCCCTCCATGTGTATTATTTGGTTGGTGATCCAGTCTCCAGGAGCATCGAGGGGTCAGGCCAGTTGCCATTGTTGCTCCCTCCCTGGGACTGCAAACTCCCTCAGCTCCTTCAGTCCCTTCTCCAACTCCTCCACCTGGGACTTCACACTCAGTCCTACGGTTGCTGTGAAGTGACTCTTGGGTATCCTGAACTTTTGGGCTAATAACCACTTATCAGTGAGTACATACAGTGTTCATTCTCTTGTGACTGTGTTACCTCGCTCAGGATGATATTTTCATGTTCCATCCATTTGCCTGCGAATTTCATGAAGTCATTGTTTTTAATAGCTAAACTAGAATCTGTGCAATAAGATTTTGTAAGTCTGTGCTAAGGTTGATGATGCCTGCAATAGGTGCTTCTGTTTGTGCCAGGGAATATAAGACAATAGTGGATAACTTAATTATATTCTCACATTAAGACCCCAAGTGTCACATTTCAACATGTAATCACATCCCAAAGGAATTTATTAATTAATAACACAATTTGTTTTAGGGACAAGTTTTGACCGATCAGGAATTAAGAAACAGAAAGTCCTACATGTTTTGACATGCGTTATACTGAACCTAAAGTTTTGAAATAATCACCATGAAATTTCAGTCCTTTCCTGAGACACTTTCAAATACTCTGTTGTCATCATTTTAAAATTGAAGGCACTCTAACATCGTAACTGACAGGAATATTAAATATATCATATGTCTCAAAGGAACTACTAGGAATAATAATATTACAGTTTCTAAAATAGAAACTTTAAATGTGGTCTTTTTTCCAGAATAATTTTACTTTGCTATAATTTAATAATTCAGACAACGCTTTGTTAAATTATAGACATATTATTTTACAGCAAGATACACAAATAAAATTCCTTCTGATTGAGATCTGTATTAAATTTTACTTTCTATTGTTTTTTTTTTCAAGTTTTTTCATAACTTAGACAAATCATACAAATACTTATCAACTACTGGAATTTAATTTACAATTATATAAGGAACTAATTTTCCTACCCTACATTTTGTTTTCTGAACCCAACAAATACTATATTACATTGAAATTTGGTAAGTTTAAATTTATATTTTTATTTTAAGTAGTTTGACTGAATGGATATTTGTAGACCATATGTGTGCCTGCTGCCCATAGATAGCAAAAGAGGGTCTCAAATCTCCTAGTGATAGATAATTCTGGAGCAACAATGTGGGTACTATGAATGGAACCTAAGTCCTCTGTAACAGCAGCAAGTGTTCTTAGCTACTGAGCCATCTGTTAAGCCCTAGAAATTTAATAAAATACTTTGTTGAATCATTATAATGCTTGAGGTGTATGTGACCATCTTCTACAGTCAATTGGCCACATCTTTAAACTTATCAACTTACCTTTTAACACTGTGTAATAATATCTTAACATGACTTATGTGAACTTTGATGTTATTTTTTATCCCACACACTCTTTGCTTTTGTAGATAACCTCTTCCATGGACACGAAATTAGAACCTGGACAGGGAGACAATGACAGCACAATAGTTATATGCTTCAAATTTTAAAACAGCAATAGTTGTGTTTACAACCCTCTTAATTCCTCAGATACCCATATTTAGCATTTTATTGCGACAGTTTGCAAAGGCTGTAATACTAAAGAAGCAGAAATGGAAAAGAAACTAAGAAAGCAATGAAACTTGAACAAGAGAGACACATTTGCCTAAACTGTAACTATAATCTTAGTTGGATCATTTCAATATGGATATTCAATAATTTCAGAGATGTGTAAGTTGTCATGCTACTGGAATGGAAGAGGACATAAACTCACATGTTATAATTCATTGATGAAACATTAAGTATAGAGATTCTTCTGTAGAACCAGTCTAAATATTTTGGGCAGCACATTACAGTCACCATTCAGTAAACAGGGATTAGAGCTGAAAAATGCACAGGTTTTACTTATCAGAAGCAACACTTTCCATGTTAAGTTAGGCTTCTCACTTACTGTCTGGCCACATGGTATTTGCATGGAAATTTTAAAGAGAATATCATTACCTCAATTGTGGGGGACCAGCACATGGTCTGTATATCATGACATTTATTGTACAAGCATATGGAGATAATTGAGTTGTGTTCCTTTGCTTTGATTTTGCAGACAGAATCTGAAATGATAACCCAGACTGACCACAAATTCACTGTGTAGCTCAAGCGTGCTTCACATTTGTGACACATTTGCGTCAGCTACCTGAGTGCTGCCTTCATTACTTATTTTAGTATTTTTCACAGTTGAGCCTTTTAAGATTTATTTCACTTCTAAACCATATTTCTAAGAGAAAAAAATAGATGAATCTGTATGCTTTGAAGCAATCATTGGCAACAGAGACAAGCGAGCTAGTCAACAAAGTGCTAATGTGTTTATTTTTTTTCATTAGCTTTCTGTTCTTGAAGTGTTTATTCTTCTTAAGGGAGAGAGTCCTATAGGCCAAAGACATAGTTCTAAAAGGAACAGGAATCACAGTCTGCTCTTCAACATATACTCTTCTCTTTATATCACAAATAGATTTTACACTGGGAACTTTACAAGCTAAGCTTCAAGTATCTTTAATCATTTCAATATTTAACTACTCTTTTGGTTGTCTAATAGATAGCATCTCAAAATTCCCAATATGAGAGAGATAGTCATTTGAGAGATAGATGGTTGATGGCTAGGTAGAAAGATGATAGATGGATGGATAGATAAATAGATAGGTGGGTGGATGAATGGATGGATTGATGGACAGATTGAGAGACAGAAAAATAAGAGGGTATATATTGTCATTCTGGCAGTAATATTTGAAAATCTTCCTTAAATGTTTATTGCAATGGGTGAATAAGAAATAAAATATTAAAATCAGCTAGAACATGCTTATTAGCAGTAATATAAACTATAGCTCTTTTTTTTCATTAATTAATCATAGATACCTTCCCAACTAATGTATTTCATTTGCATTTATTCACAATTCTTAGTTTGGAGATTATGTCTTTGAATCCCTAAAAGCATATCACATCAAGTGACAGAACCAAGTGTAAACCACTGATCCCTAAAATCAGAGTAACCTTCAAATAATTTTTACTAGTTTGAATCACGGTGTGCCTTCCACTGAAATTATTTTCTAATGTTAGATTTCATAAGTTCCTGGCTGATACACATTCATCTAATAGTTTCAACTACATTTTGGAGACAAGTACTACCTTAATGCTATCAACTCATTCCCTCCCTCCAAATCCCAGATGCTTTGCTATGGATAAGAACTGTGATTACCACAGAAGAACTAACGATTCAAGTTTCTCCCATCAAATGATGAGGTCCTTTTATATGACAGTCTCACTAGGAAATGGGCTAGGGCACTATAATTAGGGTTCAGATTTACTGCCTAATTCAGCAGATAGAATTGTAACATCTTTAACCAACCATTCCATATTGCTCAGACTTACAGTATGGCTTATTAGCTGTCCATCTGTTTTTACGTGTGGCTCGCTCCCTAATCAAGCAGTTTGAGGACATACTTCTTGCACTTGAACTGGCTGGAAATTATCTGTATGCATTGTAAGATAGTCTAGTTGTTATTTATAGTTAATTAGAAAAGACGAGTCAGTGTGTTCTTGTCTCTATGCATAGAGTGAGATATCATTCTAAGGCTGGCACATTATTTTCCTTTGCTTGATGAATGTTTACTGTCACTGCTCAATAAGAGATGAGCTACAGTCTGCTGGTTTTGGCAGTGTCTGCATAGTGGGGCTGTTTAGCTTGTCCTCCCGAATTACAGCTCCATTTATTTCTTCCAGTTTCATTAATCTTTTGAGTACCTTCATGGCTGATGGTGTGGCTATGGCTAGTGTTGAGTGGAGGATTAATTACAAGTAGTTTGGAGCAACACATCTATGGAAGCCAGCCCCCCAAATGATTTGGATGTTATTTTAATTAATGCAGAATAAACCTGTAATAGACTGCAGAACTCTGTGAAAGGACAGCCTCCAGAGAGAAGGTCAAGAGAGGGGTAGGAAAACAACAAATATGACCCTCAAGAAAACCATAGAGCATATTGTATATTGAAGCATCTGTGAACACATGGTGTTTACTGGTGGGTCATAGCATACAATTTATCTCACATTTGAAGGGATAAATGATTTGAGTTTAGAAGGTGCTTCAACACAAACACAGCTAGCCACCAAGTTGATTTTTTTGTGGAGTAGAGTTACCTCCCATGAAAGAAAAATACATACCTAAGGTGATGTTTTTAAATGCAGTGAATCTTAAATCTTTTTTCTATTACTTCCTGCTGACATGTAAAATGTCATTTTGATTTTGCTCATCTTTTCAACAAAATCGTCAACATGTCAAATGCTGTAGAATCATCGAAACACAGTCAAGAAACCCAAGTTCTAATGCAAGAAAGAAAATAACTGTCATTGTTTTGAAAAAAAAAAAAAAAGCTGTTTGCTAAACTATTTTTTTTCTTTGTAATGGTTCTTATTTCCTCATCAGCTTACATTATAATTTAAAAGATGTGCTTCTAGGAGAAAATATTTGATTCCTAGAAAATTTTATGTCTTATTCCTAATGCACTCATTATGTTTGTCAGACTGAGAGGTGAGGATGAGAGTGGAGACAGCTAATGCTTATGGTGCACTTCAGTTGTTCCAGATACTGGTAAAGGCTTTAAATCTGGACCATATTTACTCCTCAAACCTTTAATGTAGGTGGCATTATTGCCTTAACAAATACAGAAAGTCTTTGTAAAGTACACAAAAATATCTGTTCCAGGTCTGCATTATTTCTAGCTCTCTGATCCTATGCCACCCAAGCATGTCACCTTTTCTGTTTGTATTTCTCTGGTTTCCCTAGAAAAGAATCATTATTTTTTCCATACTAAATTGCCAAAAAACTTAGGACAATTTAGTCTTCTCAAGATATTTCTTTTATTGCTTTTATTTTATTGCTTGTTTGTGACTGTCTGCCTTGGATGGCAGGGGTCCCATGCACCCACCATTTATATAGGTGTCATTGATATATCTTTCATATCACTGGGCTACATAAGACCCTGTTATTCTTTATTTTGTATCATTGTTGCCCATTTCTACTACCCAGGTAAGAAGACTTGAAGCTTGTGTCTTAGATTACACCACCCCTACCCCTCAGGCATCATACCCCAACCATGCTTTTTTGTCTGATTCTCGTTGATTTCCTAAATGTCTTCTATACTGGGGATCCCAAGTTCTTCACATTCTCCATGCTGGTCTTGGTAATATCACATCTGAATACTCTCAGTCATACCACAAGCTTTGCCATTACCATTATTGTAGGTTTTCCATGGCCTCGGGTCATTCCAATCCCCTAACTAATTGTTACTTCTTTTTTTTTTTTTTTCTTTTAAAAAAATATCGTTAAATTTTATTTATTCTTTAATTTTTTTTTACAGTCTAGATGTCTTCTCTCAGTACACCCACCAACTGTTCTACATCCCACACTTCCTCCCCCATCTTCAAAAGGACGTCCCACCCTACCAGACTTCCCCTCTACCTGGGGCTCCAAGTCTCTTGAGGGTTAGGTGCATCTTCTCTGACTGAGTTCAGATGCAGCAATTCTCTACTCTTTCTAACCTCAATAATCTTCCAAATTCAAATAAAGATCTAGAGCGTTACTTGTTCAAAATCTCTGTTCCTCTCATGCTTTAAACGATTATTTCCTACCTCCTCCAGATGAAGGTCAGCACTTGTTATAACCACTTACCTTAAAAGACCTGAGTCATTTGCTTTTGGCTTGCTGAATTTTGGGAAACAAACAAGCCATGATTAAAGCTACCTTTCAGCCTTCCCTGGCCAGCAATATTACAAATGAATGTGACCAGAAGAACATGTGGAACCCAGTTTAAATTGAACAGCTTAAGGTTATATTTTACCCATTAATCTCAAGTGAATGTTTAACTCAGGTTTTCTTATTAGTATAGCTTATATTCATCTCTTTTTTGCCAGATTAATAGCTACTTTCTCAAATCATGGCTTTGAAACTTATATATTCAAATTAGCCAGTTGCCACAAAACCCCATCTCAACAACCACCACCAGCAATTCTCATGTAATTTCTATCCCCTGCTTCATCAGGGGGTTAAATCATGTTAATAACCTCAGCCAACTTCTGTTTATATCACTGGAACAAAACTCTCTCACTGACTGAAACCTGCTCTTTCATAATCTGTACTCTTCCTGCATTATTAATTTTCCCCATCATTCCAACTTGCAACATGCTATTATTTATTTAAAAGAAAACAAAAATTCTGCTATTATTTAAATTGCCTTATCAGCCAGCAACCTCTTCTTGCCTTCCTTAACAACTGAGTTCTATGAAACAATTATCTATACTTAAAGTCTCACATTTCTCTCTTTAAACACATAAAATGGAATATTCACTCCTGTCATTTAACCCAAAGAGCTTTTGACAAAATTACTTTTGCTGAAGCCAGAGGTCACTCATTTTTCTTTATTTTACTTAATCCCTATATCTTACTTTATTAAGCTCACATTCCTTATTCTACTATGTTGTAAGTCTTTTACATTACCTTTAAATATTTAACTGGGATCTCTCCCTAAACTAGATGCTCACATATTTAAGATTTTATTTGGCCATATACTAGGATATAAACTTCAACTCGCATTGTCTCTCAACTTTATTATACCCTTTAAACAAATTTCCCTAGGTAATGGTAATCCTGCATCAACAGATTCATAAAGTATTTTGGTCATTATTGATTTTCTTCTTTCTTGACAATATCGCATATACTATGATACTTCAGTAGAACATATCAATTCAGCCTTAAGAATACATGTAGTATCTAATCTCAAGATGACACCAGCTTCAACACTGCTGTATTGTCTAAGACTACAAGAGTTCATGCAGTTCTTTTCTTCCTTCTTATCCATTTCCTACCTCTTACTCCTCTCCCCTGCACCATCCACACCCATGTGTGTAGACTGAAAAAAAAATGTAATTTTTTTTAAATTTTTTATGTACTGTGTACAAGAGTCCAGCATGGTTCCTAGAAATTTGGTATTTAGTCAATGTATCATGAGTGAATGACCTGAAAAGTATATTTACTCAGTTACATAACATGGTTATTCAAGGTCACTTTTTTATTATTATTTTTATTCTTTCATCTGTTTTTTTTACAGTCCAGACTATATCCCCTTCCTAGTCCACCTTCCAACTATTCCACATCCCATACCTCAACCCACCATGTCTCCAAGAGGATATCCCCACCCCGCAACCAATCAGACATCCCAACTCCCTACAGTCTAAAGTCTCTGTAGAGTTGGGTGCATTTTGTCTGACTGACTGCTGACCCAGCATTCCCCTGCTGTATATGTGTTGGGGGCCTCATATTAGCTGGTGTATGTTGCCTGGTTGGTGGCTCCGGTGTCTGAGAGATCCCCGGGGTCCAGATTAGTTGAGACTTGTTGTGAGAAATACTAAAAAGAAAGAATATATCAAGTTCCCACGCTACACTCTGGTACTCTCAGCCCCATCAGCTTGGCTGGCCAATCACTGACAAGCAATGGCCAAGCTGCTTTTATCTCATAGAGCTCTGACTCAGAGCTCCACGATCTCTCCTCCCAGCTCACTCAGTTCCCACTGGTAGGTTAATACCATGCCAGCCTCATGCTTCAAAACCCCCATGGCCTTTGTGGGGCACATCAGGCAAGCCCATGCTTTGCCACCGTACCTTTCTCTCTTGAACTTAGACTAGCCGCCTTGTGTTGTGAAGGAAAACACAACACAAGCTTAGTTCAGAAACAATGATAATCTCTGGGCACAACAACTAAAACCTAAACTGATAAGCCTTATTAAAATCTTATTCTTCTGGTGGTGAATCCTTGCAGATTCTAAAGGTTCCAGAAAACTCTAGCAGATACATCTTACCCCTTATGCTCTCTCCATTCCAAAAGGACATACCACTCTCTCTCCTGCTTCCTCTCTTCCTCCCTCCAACCCAGAAGTTCTGCCTACTCTCCCAGTGATTGACTCCTTTATTCATTAGGGGATTGGTTCACAAGAAGTCACATGGGTATTTAACTCACTCCTTATCTGAAGCCACTCCCAGGAGGGTGGAATTAGCATCAAACTACAAACAGCCCAGTGCTATCCACAAAAGAGACTGACTGCTGGTCTTCCTATAGGGTCACGTTCCTCCTCAACTTCCTCCAGCTTTTCCCTAATTAAACCACAAGGGTCATCAGCTTCTGTCCATTGGTTGGGTGTCAATATCTGCATCTGACTCTTTCAACTGCCTGTTAGATCTTTCAAGGGCAGTCACGATAGTCCCCTGTTTATAAGCATACCATAGCCTCAGTAGTAGTGGTCTTGGGGCCTCCTCCTGAGCTGGATCCCAGTTGTTGCCTGTCACTGGACCTCTTTTTCCTCAGGCTTTTCTCCATTTTTGTCCCTGAAGTTCTTTCAGATAGGAATAGTTCTAGGTCAGAGCTTTTGACTGTGGGATGGCAACCCCATCCTTCCACTTGATGCTCTGTCTTTCTACTAGAGGTAGACTATACAAGTTCCCTCTCCCCACTATAGGGCATTTCATCTAGTCTCACCTCCCAGGTCTCTGGTAGATTCTAGGGGGTCCCCACACCTCCTACCTCCTGAGGCTGCCTGTTTCCATTCTTTCTTCTGTCACTGAGGGCTTCAGTATTATTCCCCCTGAATACCTGATCATGTTCCCCTCTTCCCCTCCTTGTCTCCTTTCCCACTCAGATCCCTCCTTCCCTCCAGCCTCCTGTGATTTTGTTCCTCTCTCTCTCAAATAGGATTGAGTCATCCTTACTTGGACCTTTTGACTTGTTAACCTTCTTGAGTTTGGCTTATTGTATCTGGGTATTCTGTACTTTTTTGTACTCCACTTATTAGTGAGTACATACTATGCATGTCCTTTTGGGTCTGAGTTACCTCACTCAGGATGATATTTTCTAGTTTCACCCTTTGCCTGCAAAACTCGGGATGTCCTCATTCTTAAGAGGAACCACATTTTCTGTATCCATTCTTCTGTTGTGGGACATCTGGGTTGTTTCCAGCTTCTGGCTATCACAAAGAAGGCCACTATGGGCACAGTAGAACATGTGACCCTGTGGTATGGTGGGGCATCTTTTGGGTATATGCCCAAGAGTGGTATAGCTGGGTCTTCAGGTAGATCTGTTTTTCAATTTGCTGGGGAACCTCCAGATTGACTTGCAGAATAATTGAACCAGTTTGCTCCCACCAGCAATGGAAGAGTGTTTTCTCTCTAAAAATCATTTTTTCTTTACTATGATACTGTGATACTTATTATTCTATACAGAAAATTATTCATGATAGCTGTGCTTTTGGTTTTCAAATAACTGAGTTTATTAAGTATACACTTAACAGGAATAACAGAATAAAGAGCAGATTAAAAGAGCCAGCAGATGACAAAACATCATCAAACCAGAGCTTCAAAGCATCATGTACAGACAACTGTGGTACATCAATTGAGAGAGCAAACAAAACATAGCATTATTAAGGCCAGAACTTTTAAATATAACTCCTAATTAATAGAAAAACCCAGTCCAATTAGTCAACTGGATTTTTCATTCCAAAAGTTCAAGATAGAACAGATAATGACTGCAGGTGAGACTTATAAGTATAGAATGAATCGCAGCAGACAGGTAGTGTCATCAAATCAGATACTTAAAAATAAACCAGTGGAAACTGATGGAGCAGTTTGGCAGGCAGTAGAAATACCCATCTGAGATATTCCCCATGGATATAAATCCCATGGCTAAAGGGCTTCCTGCTCCTATTGTAGGTATTTTTATATGATGTATTAAACACTAGTAATAGGACTTAAATATTTTACCTCCTCACTGTTCTCAGGGGCATTTTGTTTTCAAGATCCTTAGCAGCTTGTTGTTTCTCCCTAAGCTCAAATAGGGTCAGAGGAGCAGTATGACAAAAGACAGATGCCTTTTCAGAATATTTTGCATTAATATGCTTGAGACAGAAGGTAATGGAGCAAATCAGCTTTGAGAGACCCTTCTTAGCACAGATAATACTTATAATGTATATTATGCTTATTTTTAATACTGTACTCAAGTTATATTTTCTATATACAAATCTTTAAAAGTTTTTCAGTAGTTATTTCTTAGAAGCAATTTGCATATATATTTTTGCATATACATACAAATGTTATCTTTACAAAGTTTGGTCTGCAAATCAATTGTCCAAGTATATGCCTATACTGCTTACCCTGTAGAGATTTATTATTCCTTAACTTAGTGAATCAAACATTTATGTACTTTGGATTTCACATTTGCACATGTAAAAATATGTAAATCATCTCTCTGGCTCCTCTATAAAGAGAGTTAGACTGCACAAGTTTTCTAATTATATTTAAAGAATATACCTTACTGGCAACTCGAAAAGTTGTGCTGAGCTCCTGGGAGTTATATTAATTTCCCTGTTGCTAGGATAAAATAACCTGGAACAAACAAATTCGAAGACTGAGTTTAGTTCAGGATTGAATAGCACAGTCTATCACAGGTAGGAATTCCTGATGTCAGGAGCTTGAGGCAACTGGTAACGTTCCATATTCAATCAGGAGACAGATCGATGAATACAAATAGTCAGCTTCTCTTTGTGTCATCCAAGATCCATGGCAATAATGTGGAGAAGCCCACTTTTAGAATGGATTTTTCCAATTCAGTTACTCATCAAGTTACTTTCTTACAGGCACTACTAGAGACGAAGGTAATAGAGATAACCCCTCACAGGGATGCCTATGAACATTGAATCCTAGGTGATAATACATTTTCTTAGGTTAACAAACAGTATTAGCAATCACACTGGTATTCATAGCAGTGGATACCCTGTTATATATTCATAATAACTACACCTTGAGTGGAACAGGCATTTGATTCTGATGGCACATTATATCTACTCTTCTGATCATATTCACCCCACATTCCAGAAGAATAATTGCAAGAAAGTATTCAACCTTGTACTTGTTTCTGAAGATCTTGCAACTATTTTGTGTAGTTAGAGGTTAGCACACAATAAGGTGCAAATAAGTAAAAATGGTATGTACTATTAAAGTGCTGTGAGCTCCAGCAATGACTGGCACTGGTGCAAATGTTATAGGAGCCACCAAACCCTTTATGATTGGGTTTAAAACCAATTCTAAAAAATACAAAATAAAACCCATGATTACTACTATGAATAGACCAAGAACCTGTCTTTGGCAATATGAGAGGAATGTGTGTGTGTGTGTGTGTGTGTGTGTGTGTGTGTGTCTGTGTCTATGTGTCAGTATGTCTGTGTGTGTGTTTCATCTATATGTTAGTCCAGCTTTCACCTTTATCCAAGAATATTTTTATTGTATAGTAGATGGCAATTAATACAAAGACTGACAACTTGTCAATCTTTTGAGAATAATATGCTCAGCTCTAAGAGGGACAAATATCTAACACATATACTGCTTTGTTCAGATCATCAAGGAAGAAGACACATGAAAGATTGTTAGAACCAACAAGAGTGGAGGATTCCTTGAAAATGATATTTTCCTAACATAGCTGATTCATTACCCATGTAAACTTATTGTGGCTCTGACTGCATGGGCAAGACATGAGAATAGGCAAAGCCTGTAAAATGTTGCAAGTTGTATTAGAATGAAAACCAGAAGTACACAAAACCTGTAAACGAGATGTTGGAGCAACTGCAGGAAATATATTCTAGATTAAGAAAGAGAGGGTGTGTGTGTGTGTGTGTGTGTGTGTGTGTGTGTGTGTTTGTGTGTGCCAGTCTTGTTTGATTGTATCCTAGGGCTCTGAGTTCTCCAGCTCCTGGTTCCTGGACCTCCAGGCAGTACCAGGGGTGGGCCATCTCTCAAGGCATGAGTCTTAAGCTGGACCAGTAATTAGTCGGACACTCCTACAAGTTTTGCACCATCGTTACCTAAGAAAATCTTACAGACAGGATATATTTGACAGTCAAAACTTTTATGGCTGAGTTGGTGTCCCGATCCCTCCACTGGAAACCTTATCTGATTACAGAAGATGGTCATTTCAGGATCAGTATCCCCCAATACTAGGAGTCTTTGCTAGGATCACCGTCATAGATTCCAGGGAGTTTCCATTGTAGTAGTTTTCTGCCTTACCCCACCAAATGTACCCCCCCAATTCCAGTCATCTCTCCTATCACTCTCTTTTCTTTTAACTTTGAATAGTTGTTGTTCCTAGGTAAGTTGCATGCCCTCCTGCTATAGTAGATTATCAAAAATAAACTTTAATTTAAAAACCTCAGATATTGTCACATTTATTTCTGTTAAACATAAAAGTACAAAATCAAATTCTTAGTAGTACTTACAATGGTGCTGCTCAAAATCATATGTACAAATTGAGAACATACATAAAAGTACAAAATGCATGAGAGGAACAATTTCTGTCTTCAGGGATGAAAGAGAACATTATCTCACCAATGTTATTTTTATACAGTATTTAATAGTTTATATGTTTCAATGAATATAGTAATGGTATATGACTGGAAGAAGGTTTAGTTAATAATAATTTATCTTACACATATATTTACATATACAACAAAGTTCAGCACACATTTCTTCTAATATATAAAATCCTTTCAAAAGGATATTCAAGGATATGTGTGATATTCATTTGCTTCCATTTTCCACCAGTATTGTGAACATGTGACGACATGTGCTCTTATGGCAAAAAGCAATGTAACTGACTGCTTACACGTTTTCAACAATTCTTATGGTCAGCATTGCATCTTTAATTGAGACAAGTAGTGCTCCCGTAAAATTTCTGAGAATAAAATTATGTATGGAATTTGGTCAGCAGTGACTAGTGTCTGAGAAGTTGAATCTAACCACATTTATTAGAGTTAAGTGGTAAGCACCTAAAGCTTTGCATATTATCTCTGGTGTCTTTGCATTGTCCTTGTTATTTGGGTTCCAGGTAAAATAAGCTGCTTTTCAGTTATTTAGTTTGCTTTCCAGAGCATTATCTATCCAGTAACTGCTTCAGAGTCCAGTACTTACCAGTAGGGCATTGTGACTGGAGACACTTATGACATGAGTGTTTGTTTACCAAACAAACAACAAAAAGGTGAGCCATTCCTCTTTTTTATCCCAAACTTTTGAAATCTGATATGTCCATACTGTCTCTTTATTTTCATATCTAGTACCACAAACACCAAGATAAATATCAAAGTCCTCAATGCAGTAGTATTTTTAAGAGGAGAAAACTCACTCTAAGCTAATACAAATTTAAAGTCAATATTTTATTGATGTTTTATCAAAATGCATGAATGTATGTGTTTGAGTTTATATTATTTTATTTTCTAATAGTAGAATAGTTTTATGAGTGGGTACTATACATTTTATTTTATGAAATCTTATTTAATTTTATCCTAAAGAGCATTTTATTGATTGATTAATATTATAACCATATCTTTACCTTTTACTAATGAAAGTTAACTATAAGTTCTATGTGAATATCCATTATACCATTACAAGATTCAATCTTAAAAATGTAGTATGGTATCTTTGAGCTTTATCATAAGTTCTTTCTGTTTCTTATTCTTTGCTAAATTGTTAAGATGACTTCAAATATGGTCTATGACTACAAAATATGTTTTGTTTCATACAGTTTATATGAAAGGCAGTAGACAAGGTTGATGAATTTAGACATTATTTTAAAAACATTTGTCATGTTAAGGAGAGCATAGCTTTGTTGTAGAGACAAAAAGTAAGCATTTTAAAAAGCAAGAATAAATATGCTCCCACAGTACAACTTAAAGTCAAAAGTATAATAGTCTGAAAAGCACTTGTTGTAACCAGGGACATAGCTCAGATAGTAAAGTGCAGACTGTGCAAGCTTTATGACTTGAATTTGGGTTCCAAACACCATGTAACTCAACTTTTTTGGAGAGAGAGAGAGAGAGAGAGAGAGAGAGAGAGAGAGAGAGACCCACTGCTTGCTAGCCAATTTCTCTTGTTGTGTGAGTGAGCATCAGGTTTAGTAAAAAGACACAGTTTCAAAATACAAAATCTAGAATTAAGGAAGACACCAAAGTTGATCTCTATCCTCCACAATCACACGCAGTCACAGTGTACACAGTCACAATGACATGTCAGTCACATACGCACACACATACATGTGCACATGCACACACACACATGCACACACACACACACACACACACACACACATCTTATCAATGAATCTAGATTGACCATAATAAGAATATTCATAAAATTTATTCCATAGTAAATAAGAGGATTTAAAACTACATAAATATTACCTAAAAAGAATGTAGTGGCCTTGGGAGTTTTCCAGTAGAGCTACATATAATCATTCCAGAGAAAACAATTCTACATTTGGAATAGCATTTAAAAGACTTGTAAAGGGCACCTGCCATTTGCAAGTTAAATACTATTGAGCTTGAAAGGAGTGCATTGTAGTCATTAGTTACTCATATTTATAAAATGATAGTATAGTCAAAAAAATATTTCCTACTGTAGAAAATAGGTATTTTCTGAATTCTGCTCTCCTCATTTACCATGTGAAAGATTTGTTTCACATCAAAATCCAAATAACATCTAGTATAAGTAGCTGATTACAATACAAATGTTTAAAAGTGAAAACTGGTTTCTTAGCAAATGTAATAGCAAGTGAATGCATAGTGAGAATTTCTGTCATGAGTGAGACCACTTATTCCCTGTGATGTTAAACTCAGATATTTTCCTGAAAACAAATAGTGCTGGATATATCCTCCCACCTCCAGACTCCATTACTGCACAAGGTATCTGTATCTTCCCAGGTCTAACACCATTAATGTCGAATAGCTACTCTAAACTGCATCGGGATCTGAATACTAAGCACGTTAACATTTACTAAGACAGTCATACATGTGTTCCATTGGAAACTTTCTTTTCATCTTTATCTTATGTCAACTGCTTTTGTCAAAAGCCTTGCTTACATTATTCATCTTAGGACTGCTACAAAGTATCAAGAACAAATACAGGTTGCTTTGTAATATGAAACTCTAGAATCAGAGAATCTTTTGGTTTTTGTCTTTCCCCATTACACCTAGTATTCAAATGTCTCAGCTATTTTCATCAATGCAGCTGTACATTTTTATAGATCCTGGCTCAGTCAGTTAGTCAAAAGGTTTCAAATATGGACTTTGCAGGCTATTTGGGATCAAAGGAAAGGAAAGAACAAATACCAACTGTTTTTGCTATTTCCAACTCTGGCTTTCTAGTGGCAGGAGCTGTAAAGTGTCCACCTCCTCACCAAGTGGTTATCTTCACATTCTCAATGTCTTCATCTTTACAATAAACTGTGAGCAGCTAGCCGTCAAGAGGGTAACTCTAACAAGACCTGTACAATAAGAAATCTTCAGTATGCCTCCTATGGTACAGTTAGTTATATAGATACAGAATGCTCCTATATCTTACCTTTAGTTATTTATTCCCTTCTGCTTTATCTTCAATTCCTCTCTGTCCCTTAAACATATAATTTCAAATTCAAATTGAGCAGGATGCAGTTGTCATCTTACAAGTTCCTCTACTAGTATACAAGAACATAACTTTCACCCATGATTTATAGCAGGAAGGGTGAAAGTATACACGATATATAAGAGAAGAAGGAGGAATTAATGGTGGTGAAATATGACAGCTATGGAAGAGGGAAGGTATACTGAGGGAGATTGCATTAGGCCAAAAATGTACAGGTATTTATCTTATATTTATTTTCTCTGTGCTATTTCCATAGAATTTATTTTGTATATGATATTAACTATAAATAAAAAGAAAGGAAAAAATATTATAATAATATAAAATCATGCTAAATATACAAAAACTTAAATTTAAACATTAGTCACTATGTGTTTAATGAACAGGTCTTGAGGATCGTGGTGAGCTGGAGAATGATAGATTGCAGAAGAATGGCATGTGGGTGACCAGAGCTGGCTCAGTAAAGTCTTGTAAGAGGTTGAGGTGGACTCTTTTAGGCCAGATAAATGGATTTGTGACAGAAGGTAATGGTTTAGTAAAATTAGATCCTCACTAAATTATATGAATTTAGTGTACATTTTTGGCATGAAAAAAATACTGCGATAAATCCATAGTTGAGGTGGCAGGACTGAACTGTTAGTGCCATGACAAGCAGGGTACAAAGCTGTTTGGAGTTAGGCATAGTTTCAAGTCCTGAAAACATGCCTTTAATGCAAAGTAACGGCATTCTTACTTTCTTGAAAACAGAAGGCAATAGGTTTTGAATACACAAAGCAATTTTCTGCATAGTGTGATACAGAGAGGAAAAGTCTGCCTTAGGGAGGAATTAGAAGTGCGTGTGGCTGTGAGGTGGCAGTGGTAATAGGGGCTCAGTGTGCAGCCTACTGTGGTCCACAGCACCACTGCTGTAAGGCTGAGTAAAGGTGCTGTCAGTAATGCTTTGCAGTCCTGAGGTTCTGATCCTGGCCAACACCAATTACATGCCAAATGCATTATTCTAACTTCCTCATATCTTTGTAACCTCTGTGCAGTTTTCAGTTTTATGATGTCTGCCCATTGTATTGATGAAAAGAGTACTTTATCTCTTTTAAATTAGCTACAGAGGGTCTCATCATTTTACTATTGGCAACCCTGTCCTTCGACTACAACTATGCTTCTCTCTGCAGGTAACGTGACTGAAACTATTGGATTCTTTTTAGATATAAGCTTTACCTCCATAAAATGGGTTAATGATGAATTTCCTTTGATGGATAAATTAGTAAAATATACAGAAATACTAATTTCTGCTTAGGGAAACTAGGTATAACTGCTGCCTCTGCAAAGTTATGATATAAAACACAATGGAGTTATCAAAAAATCATTCCCTTTAACATTCTGGGAAGGGGCATAACATTTGAAATGTAAATAAGTAAAATAACCAATAAAAATGATTGCCATTTCAAAAAATCAAAACAAAACAAACAAGTAAAAAAACAAAAAAGCTTCACTACAATAAAAACAACAATAAAAAAATCCATTCATTATTTTAAACTGTTCATGACCCTACCCAGTCATATGATAAGATACAGTGTGATAGTACTGAGAGAGGGGAGCTTTGGAAGGTAACTCAGTTATCAAGGTGGGGCTGCTGTGAATGAGGTCTGAGACCTCAGAATGGAATGAAGTGGTGAGAGTAAGCTCTCTCCATTATGCAAACACAATAAGGCTGCTCTCTAGAAACTACAGACACTAATATTATTTTATTCTTAAACTACTTATCTTCCAGAACTGTACAAGCATTTCTTCTTCTCTACTTTTTATTGAAAAGATTGTTTTAAATGTCAGAGAATGGCACAAATTATATATGTATGTATGTATGTATGTATGTATGTATGTATTTCTACCCTTCCGTCTAGCTCCCCAAACTCCTCCTGTGTTTGCTCCACAAAATCAAGGCCTCTTCTTTTATTGTTGTTACATATATACATGTGTGTAAATATGTGCTTTTGCATATGTTTGTAAAAATATGCAGGCATATCCAGAGATGTGTGTGTATATATGCACATATATATGTGTGGCACAGGATGGTGCAGAGCACTCCTTATGTTCTTAACATAAATTCTTCTTTATTCTACATGTTCTTTCTCTGGGACTAAACTTTACACATGGTGAGCACCATTTGATTATAGTCCATGTCAGTATCCTCTGCATCTGCAGTGGTAACTGCTGTATAAAATATGATGCTGAAAAGCAGAATAAAGTCAGAATTGAAAAGAAGAAGGGAAAGAGAAGGGGGGGAGAAAGAAGGCAGAAGAGAGTAGAAGGGTAGGTACTGATACACTGATTTTGTTCATTAATGACTTTTTTCCTATATGGGTTTTACATTGTAGCTCTAATAGTTTTCCAATGAAATTTTATTTCATCATATATTTATAATTAAATTTAGACTCAATCATTGAGTCATGTCAGAATGTATTTTGTTATTAATTCCATAAATCTGGACAGAGACTGTTGGACTTAACTTGTAAACTATTCAATGATTTACAGAGTGTTAACTATCTAGGAAAAATTGAGTAACTTCATTGAAACATTTAAAAGAACATGTTATACGTCCAATTTTCTGTAAAAACCGTTAAATTCTCCTTGGGGTAATTCAACCTTGAGATTTAAAAATGTTTGTAATCATGTTTAGGGGTAAACATAATTGAAAATATAGTGTTGCTAATAAGAAATGAAGTTCCAAGGGAGTGCACGTTTCTAAGACTTTTATTTATCATGGAACAACTAGATTTATTTCCTCCACTTATTGGTCATTCTCTGAAGACTGTCAGATACATTTTTTTGTTTGCAGATCTTAACTGTAGCTCCCTCAATTGAGTGGAAACTGGTTTTGGCAACATTCATTCTTAAAGCTAGATGATGCAAATGAAGTGGAGAATTCTCCATGTATTTCCTGTCATGAATGGATTAATAACGTGATGACTTTAAAAGAGAATGAATTTGGGAAAGACTGATGGTTTATTGTTTCTAAAATATAAAATATTGCCAAGATAGAGGTAGAATACAAATCATCTGGTTTGATTGTATTTCAAAAGAGACCTTTACATTTTAGCATGTTTCTTTGGAGTGTTTCTTTGTATCTTTTTACTTCATCACTACAAATAAATTCAAATACAGATGACTAAAACCATAGGCTTCAAATGCATGCTTAGATACTGCATGGTCTCCCTCTTAACCTATATAGGAGTCTTTTTCTTTATTTTTTTATTGTTTATTTTATTTACTTACATTTCAAATGTTATCCCCCTTCCCCCTCCACAAACTCCCTATTACTTCCCCCTTCCTCCCCCTGCTTCTATGAATCTTTTTCTAAATAGTGCAATAGTCCTGCCTCTGGCTCTGCAATTTGTTTTCATGCATTGTTACCTCATACTTTTATAATAGATTTCAGTGGTGTTTGGACATTAAGAACGGATGGTTTTTAATTTTGGCTTTGTTTATAAATCAAGTTATGACAAAGAAGAAGACAAAACTTGCTGTGTATTCTACATGTAAAATGATGGAATTGAAACACAAAGCTATCAAGGTCACTTCCTGATTGGATCTCCACATGAACACACATAGTTCAGTCCGGTGTCTGTTGTCATAATTTCCTACTGTCTCCATTTTTGTTTTGCTTTGTTTTTTGAGACAGGGTTTCTCTGTGTAGCTCTGGCTGTCCTGGAACTCACTCTGTAGACCAGGCTGGCCTCGAACTCAGAAATCCACTTGCCTCTGCCTCCCAAGTACTGGGATTAATGGCATGCACCACTACTGCCCAGCTCTGTCTCCAAATTTTAAGGTGCCATCAACTAATCCACTAGCTTGTCTTGAAACATCATCTAAATAACCACTTCATATTTGATAACTCCATCTATATTCCAAGTGACTTTTATTATTCCTCATTGCTGTGATAATGCACAAAAGCAACTTAATGGAGAAGGGATTTATTTTGAGTTACAGTTCCAGAGGAAACAATTTATTATCGGGAGAGGGCCTGGAAGCAAGTGAAGAAAGCATGCATCATCACATTTTATATTATCTCAGGAAATAAAAATGGAACAGGATATGAGGCTAGTCAGAAAACCTTGAGATGGTCCACTTTTCTCCAGTAAGGCTCTCCTCCTGAAGGTCTGAGAACTTTTCTAAATGACTACTATCTTGGAACCAAGTACTCAAATATATGAGACTGCAATATTTCATATTCAAACCATATTTTGTTCCTGGCTCTTGTGATTTATGACCCTGCACATTCACTCCAACTTCAAATGCCCCATAGGATATACTAGTTTCAATACTGTTCGAATATTCAAACTCTCTTCTGAAATTGAACACAATCTCCTAACGCTGACATTATGAATATAGAATTGTGTACTTCCAGCATATAATAATACATCATAAATGTTCTCATTCTAAAAAGGGAGAAATAGAGATAAAATGCAAAGAATGATCAGATGAAAGCAAGTCTAAAATCCAGGAGGGAAAATGCAAATGAACTTACCTCCCTGCCTAGTATTTTGAGGCTTATATTAATCATTTCAGTTCCAAAGGCCTTATATAACCCAGCCCTTCAATTCTGTATCCTGTAATACACTTAACCTTTCTTTAAGATGATTCTACTTCCTGTATGCATTTTCTTTTCTGACTACATTTTGGTTCTGATATCTCAGACAACCTTGGGTATCTATTGACACATGTTGTCTTCATCTTCACAGCTGTACCTAGTAGTCCCTCCTTGTCTCCTTTCATGGACTCCAATTCTGTCGCATGTTGCTTTGCCTCAGAGACTCTCTGGAATGATGGTTTCAGACTAATTTACACACTCCCAGTCATGATTCTTTCATACCTGAGTTAACAATACGTATAGATATCACTGCCAATTTATGTTGCCACTTCAGGATAAGGGCTGCCCACCCTTAGATTTCATTTGGACTAGCTCCTTTTTGTTGGCTCTTGGGAAATATTTCCCTAGCGTATGCTCCCCAGGAGAGGAAAACATCTTTTGAATTCTGAATTTAGACTATGACCTTTCAAATGAACCTACCTTTTAACAAATAGGAGCCATTGATAGAGGGGGTCTGGGGTTCAGGACAGCTGTTTTATGGTCCCAGTTCACAGCTGGAGGTATAAGGTATCTAATCTCTTAAACAATTCTGGATGTTTTGTACCCTGCAGCCTCCTAGTTCACAATTCTAAACTTGCTCATGTACCTTTTCCAGTCAAAGTTCACATTTTTATCTACTAATTGCTCTCTCACACTGAACTTCATAAAAGCATTTAGCAAAAGTCATATCACAGACTTCATGTTGTCCTTGCCTTGGCATTTCTTCTGTCAAATTATGACACTATGTTTCAGTTCAACATAATCCACAATCCAAGGATGTTAACAGAATCACTCAGATACTTTGACACAACAAAAACTGCATGGCCTATAATCAAGTTACCAATACAGATCTCATTCTCTTATAAAATCTGGGCGAGCCAGACCTCCATGGCCTATGTTTTTTTCTACCTATTCTTTCAAATTCTCAACAGACGATCCGGGTAAAGGGAGTAGCATGAGAACGATTTTCCAGCCTCAAGTTCCAAACTCTTCCATACCCCTTGGCAAATCGTTCAAAAGATTAAAAAACACATGGTTAGGCTGAAAATTGTCCCACTCTTTGGTGCCAATCCCTGTCTTAGTTACTTTGTCACTGCTGTGATAAAATACACTGGCAAGAGCGAAATAAAGTTAAAAAGACTTGTTTAGTTTATAGTTCTAGAGGGAAGCACTCCATCATGGCTGCAGGCAGCTTAGAAAGAATGGCTGCCTGGGAACATTGTATCTACACTCAGGAAACAGAGTGAACAGGAATGAAACTCAGAGACCTGACCAAGAATATATTTTCTCCGGAGAAATTTACATCGTAGACATTCCACAAACCTTAACAAACAACACCAGCTGCTTGGGACTAAGTGGTCAGGCATAGAAGCATAAGGAGGACTTTTCCCATTCAAACCACAACAGAAATCTTAGTGTCAGTGATATGTTTGGTAACTTGTCAAAAGACACAGCAATTGGGAAGAGTTTAAACTAGCATGTAAACAAAATAAAACACAGAACTATGATTAAGGTAATTATTATCACATTGACATACACTGATAAAAGTAAAAGACCCAGTTACATGCAACTATAATTTGTAATAAAACTAGATATCATAAGGGCCTGTTTGAGGCTTTGAAGAAGGAAGCTAAAAATAAATAAAAAGGGAGCAAGAAAACCAAATAATTTGTAGATATTATTTCACAAAAACTGAAAGAAAGACCTTAAAGAATTCTTGAATGCTGAAAGAGACTTTAAGGATGCCCTACACTCTCACTTTGATCATGGTATCAGTAAAGTTTTTAGCTTTCTTTTAGTCACTTTTAGTTAAGTGTAGTTGTCACATGATGCTAACACATACTCTTAAATTTCATTTTAAAGCACAATTACAACAGAACCTTTCATCAACTTTATTTGTTTCTAAATTACAGTGCAAAATGTATTCACTCACAAAACACTGTATGTTTTAAATTACAATGACAAGGTATTAAATACCAAACTTAGAAGTGTCATGTCTTAACTCAAAGGCAACATGTAATAGAGACATTGCAACATTAACTTTTGTCATAACAATATTCGGAACTGAAAAATTATGGAAGGAGCCTTGGAGCATGTGAACAGGCGAACAGATAAAGGAGTGTGGAGAATACATAATAAGGCTTTTGTTTGTCTGTTTGTCTTGCTATGAAGAGTGGAATTATAGTATTTCCTAGAAAATGAAGAGGCCTGGATATCATAATGCATGTTTTTCTACATATATATTTTAAATAAAGAAAAACTCATGGAGGTAGAGGGGAAACATTTTGAAAAGAAAAGTGGAAATGTAGGAAGGAAGAAAAGGGAAAATTATGGGCACTTATCATAATACATTATCTACACATGCATGATCATGCTGTAATGAAGCACATTACTTTATACAAAAAAATACATGAGAGTAAACAGTGAAAAAGAGATATAACTGTTAAGGTTAACATTCTGAATTTGATTAAAACAGAATCCAGAGACATTCTAGACTACTGATTTTGGTGATGATAATAGCTCTTAAATAATAGTTCACATATCTCATTTTTACTCAGCTATTTTTACTTAAAAATTCTAGTTAGATTTTCTGTGAAAACACTATAAATTGTTTGAAATCCTTTTACTAAGTGTGTAACCCGATTTAAGCTATGCATATGGCACAAAGCTATAATATTAAATGATCTGAAAGGTTTTATTTTAATGGTATGAAAGAATAAAAGTAGTAACTACCTATTTTGCTTTTAATTTTTCCCACAGTGCATCTATGTATGCTGTGAGTAGTGAACAGGGTAGAGGAGAGCAAAAAAATAGAGGGGAGTGAGACAGAGGGGCATGAGAGTGAAATTATCACCCATACTTGAGGAAGATTTTCAAATGCTGAGGGCATGTTTAAGAAAAATAATATGTACATTAGAAAGATCTTCTGGATGGTCAAATGGCTCAAGAGGTAAAGTGTGTGCCTCACAAACATGAGAATAGAAGTTTTTATCTCTGGTATTATGTAAAATGTTCTCAGGCAATTGCAAAGCCGAGAAGGCAGACATAAATGGATCCCTGGTGGTCATTGGTCAGTCAGCTCAGCTGAGTAGTTGACTTCCAAGATCAGTGACAGACTGTATCATAGTGAGTCAGAATAAAGTAGAGACTGGCTGGGGAAAATAGTCAATATTAACCTCTGGTCACCACATGCTCACAACTCCATGTATACATATCTCTACTGACATAAGCATACACATACCATGCATGCTCTACACACATGCACATACTACACATGCTACACATAGACAGACAGACAGACAAACACACACACACATACACATGCACTTCCTACAAAGTTTAAAATAGCAGTCATGAAGCAGTGTGCAACCTGCAATCAGTAGCTTCAGAGTCTTAAGATCCACAATTGAAGATGATAACTAAACTCATTTTTCTCTTATTGTGACTAGGACAGCACAGTCGATGGGTCTCTGGTTCAAAAGATGACTTACTACCCTGAAAATAAATAACCAATTAGCTGTCTTTTCAAAGGAAGCAGGCTATGTATAGTTCAAAGTATTGTTGAAAGCAGTCCTCAAGAAAAATCCCAAATAATCAATTATCAGTTTTGACTTGCTGTACTATACCAGGTGGAAGAGAAAACATAGGAGGAAACTATCCTTAAAAACTAAGCTAGTTATAAAGTTGTCCCAAATGAAAATGTTCATCTGCCATGAAAATGATGTTAGTGGTAATAGTTGTGTTTTCCTATCTGACTACATATAGAGTACAAAAACAGGTCTATTTTCCCTAAGGTGCTATTGTGTAATCATGGATTCCTTATAGGGTGTCCTCAATAATCTGATGGATCTACTTAATTCTGTGAACTAAGGGTCAGAATAGGACAAATGTTGTTGGCAGCCATTTGAAGATTTAAAGCACATGTATTTTTTAAATGCAGTGCAATGGAGCATTTAGTGCTCTAAGGATAGATCTAGGCTTGATAGCTCACACATTGAGTCTATTTCTGTATTATTTTAAATGAAATTAAATTTATCTTCCATGTACAGGTATATATTATCCATATACCAAATATTTAATATTTTTCACAGTCAATGCTTTGCTGTATTCATTCTTTTCAGATGAAACAGTTTTGCATTTTCAATAGTTGTCTCTTCTAGCTCAAAGCCACTTCATAAGAAAATGGTAAATTAAAAATTCCTTTTCTACCTACCAAAGAGTTCCTTATCAGAAAAGCATGGAGACATTTTATTTTGTTTTTGTAGAGGAAGTTCAAAAATTCTAACTTCAGCCCTAGGGTATGTCATCAAGAGTAATCTCAAGTAGAAGCTAGCTTTTCTCTTTTCAAAAGAAAGAATGTCCCTCTGTTCATGCTCTGGCCTTTATAAACGAGCTGAAAATAATTTGTATGCCTTTCTCTGCTTTCTTTTAACTTACAGTGTTTTATCAGGACCTAGTTCTACTTTAAAGGTACCTTTGAGAGAATTAAATTTGGAAAATAGTGTTGCAGTATTGACTCATTCCTGGTGTTCAGTAGCATCTGCACTAAAGTAGAGAAGTGATAAGAAAGCACAGTACCCCTCCCTTGTTTCTCAGACCACTTTGAGTTATGACTTTGCAATGATAATTTTGTATTCTGAGTTATTCTTAAGCCAATTCTCTTATGTTGTTTACTCCATCCTGTTCCTTGTTATGCTTGAAAATTTTGCCCAAATCTCAACTAATATAGCAGAACCAGCATTGTAATATAATATTGAAAAATAATAATATTAATGGGACTATATACAAGTAGAAGAGATTAAGGAATGCAAGTTAACACTAGAACTACTTGCTTAAGTAAAAGTCAAAAGTGTAGAATCACCCTTGGCCATTATCAGGTAGATATTGAAGCAATCAGTCTTTATATGTTGAAGACCTCGATTGCACAATCAATCATATCAAGGTTACCCATATGGATACCATACTATAGAGAAGAGTCCCCGTAGTGCTTATCAAAATGTGACACTCATGATTGTCTTATAATATAGCAAGAAGCCTAAAGGAACTGTTGGCTGTGCTGCCAGAAATAGACAAATCAGGACTTTAGAATGATATGAAAGTGGGCTCAATACCTTAAAATTACAAACTGCCAAACACGTTGAAGTCATTAGCTTATGAGACAAAACTCAAGAGTACAAATGCATGTGTTCTTACTATATTTGTGTGTGTGTGTGTGTATGTTTGTGTGTGTTCACATACATATTTAAATATAACTTATTCAGTCCATATGAAGTGACTTGTATGTATGTACTCAGAGACATTTGGCACTCGACAATCAAGAGGAATGCTCTTCCCAAGGGATGACCACCTCTCCCACCCCCAACTTTCTTCAACTGCATATAGTTCTTTGTGTAAGGTTGAGGCTGGATGGGCTTTTTCCATTCTCGTTTGGCATGTTCACTGGTGTTGTCTTTGTTCAGGTCATGTTGGTGAAGTGTTATGGGTGTACATTTTTCACTAGGAAACACAATGTCACACAAACTCTTGACTTTCTGTATCTTAAAACCTTTCTACTTCCTCATCCACAATATTGCCTCAGCCTTAGGTACAGGAGTGTTTGGAATGTATCCCAGAATCCATTGGTACTAGGTCCCACAATTGTGTTTTAATTGGTTGTAGTTTTTGGTAGTTGTGTTCATCTGTTGCCAAGAGATGGGAAATGGATATTTTGGTGCCTATATAGTTATTTTTATATTCCCCAGAGATAGAGTCTCTTTTGTGTTTTATTTTTGTATGCTGAGTTATAGCCAAACATTTTCCCTTACATTTCTGCATTGGCAGATACCTTCACAGTATCTGCAATCAGGTATCAGTGTTCGGTAAAGCCACAAAAGTTCTATTGTTATACTCCATACTCCAACATTTTACTTTAATTTTTAAGTTCATAAAATCTTTGAATTCCTTCATATATAATATATAAGTGTGTGAGTGTATGTATGTGTGTGTATTTGTGTGTGTGTGTGTGTGTGTGTGTGTGTGAGAGAGAGAGAGAGAGAGAGAGAGAGAGAAAGAGAGAGAAGAGAAAGAGAGAAAGAGAGAAAGAGAGAAAGAGAAAGAAAATGTATTCAGTGCCCAGGATCTCCGAACCTCATGCAGGCTTGGGAGCCACTGAGGATTATTCCCATCAACACACAGGATTCATTATATCTAAAAATGTACACACTTAATATAAAGTATCTCACTTAAGTTCCTATTTGACTCTCTCTCCAATGAATTGCTCTATGTATCTTCTGCTCCACAATTTAATTTCATTGTTCCAGACATTTGCTATGAGTTACATTGCCAACTAAATGCCATCTTACTGTTTGGCCTAACAGTGAATGATCAAAAGTATTGTGCAAACAAGCATCATGAATAATACATTAACCTAAAAGCTTAAACATGCAGCTTCCAGCAGTGGGATTTGGAAGGAATTATTTAGTGTGGAGCTAACCATTAAATGAAGAAATGCTTTAGCCTATTAGCTATAAAGCCTTCCTTCTTCTACACTCACAATTTCTTCTATGAAAAATGGATACACTCTCCCACCCTATGTAAGTGATATCCTTCAAAACATTCATCTTTGTAAGATCTACGTTGCAGCTTTTACTTATATAAAATAACTGAGATGTGAGTTTTGTTAGATAATCTTTCATGATATATTTTTGTTCCTTTCAAAGATAATTTGATATCATAGAAGGAAGTTTTAATCAATCAATCTGAATCTGACCCCATTTCAATAGCATGCCATGGTAGGTAGACTGGTTAAAGATAGCTTGAGTTGTTGCTTCAGATTGTATTACCCTCTTTCTGTTATTACTGATCTGAGTGTATTCACTTTTCCAGGTGTATTCATCTCCATGAACTGCAGCTTTAAGTGTTAACTTTTACAGTTATGAAATGGATGGTTTTCTAGATAGATACCACATACCAAAGTTAAATGAAGACCAGGTAAATTATCTAAACAGGCCCATATCACACAAGGAAATAGGAAAAGTCATTAAAAATCTTCCAACCAAAAAAAAAGCCCAGGGCCAGATGGATTTAGAGCACAATTCTACCAGACCTTCAAAGAAGATCTGATACCAATATTCCTCAAACTATTCCATAAAATAGAAACAGAAGGAACGTTACCTAACTCATTCTATGAAGCCACAATTGTTCTAAACCACACAAGGACCCCCCCCAAAAAGAGAACTTCAGACCAATCTTGCTTATGAATATCGATGCAAAAAAATACTCAATAAAATCCTTGCAAACAAAATCCAAGAACACATCAAAACTATCATTCATCAGTTTGCATCCTGTAGGATGATGTAACCTGTTTGCTACTGCCATTCAGGCAAACTCATGATACCAAAGTAAGAAAATATATGAAGATCCAAATTAAAGTGAAGAAAAACTCTAGGCCTAGGAGAAATAAGGTGTACTTTCAGCTCCAGTGGGCAACTTTCAAGGGCCATTTAGTAATATCAATAACTGCCTAGAGCGTGGTTTCCCATTCATTTACTAAAGAATTGCTGAGCTGGGGTCTCATTTTACTGCTTATTCATGTGTGCTCAGAAGTAACCAAAAGTGATGGTGATGTTACATCTGTGCAGATGGTCCTCAGTGGAACACTGCAGAATTTGATATCTGATTTGCAGGTCAGAGGTAGGGAAGACAGAGATTCTCAGGCAGCACCTCCGGAGGCACACAGATTGAGTACATTCTCTGAGACTGGAATCCAGATGGGTTTTCCAAGGTTAAGAACTAGATCTCTTCAGTTATTCAAACTCTATCTGTGCATTGTAACCAACTTTATAAAACTCAAATGTATTAGTTATCTACTACTATTCTAATTTACAAATGAGATCTATCAATATTATATTCCATATCCAAGACATCTCCTCTTTTTCAGATTTAAATGTCTGTGGGAAAAATGATCTGTTTACTCATTCATTCAACAAATATTAATAGAATGCCTTGCATTATGTATTGAAGATGAAATATACACACATTAGGAATTTTTACACCTTCCTAGAGCATTGAATGTCTGAATGAATATAAATGGAAAATATAGTCACAATAAAATATACTAATTGCTATGAAGAAATGTAAGGCAAGATTTGACAAACTATAGTTACAGAAAATGTATATACCAAGTTACGTTCAATAGAGAATTATAGAATCTAAAGATCAAATTATAAGCATTTTAATAGTTAATTTTTACTAAGTGTTTGCTTAGTTCTATTTTAAAGTATATGGTGTACATGTGTGTATTTCTCTCTCTCTCTCTCTCTCTCTCTCTCTCTCTCTCTCTCTCTCTGTGTGTGTGTGTGTGTGTATGTGTGTACGTGTGTGTCTGCTGTAGCAACTGAACTATATCCCTAACCCTTTGCTAACTATTTAAAACACATATATAATTTGAGGTAATGGATGGATAGGGCTGCATATAAGGAGTAAATGGGAGCAAAGTACAATTATATGTACTTATGAACATGTCACAATTAAACAAGTGATTTGTATACTACAGTAAGAATAATTTACAAATATGTGCTTTAAAAAATCGACATCTGTAACACTGTGAGTATTAAGTATTATTGTTATTACTTCCATTTCACTCACGAGAAAACTAAAAATAGAGTGACTTAAAAATTTTGCTTCCACACTCAAAAATATCTTACTGACATTCTAATTAATGTCTGGTTGAGTCTAAATCTTGTAAATTTGACCCATATGACCTGGCCTTACAGAAAAAAATAAAATAGAAAAGGAAAATTAATAGGAGGAAATGCTGAGATGTTATATCTCAGTTTCAGGAGGAGACAACCTGCTCACCTGGGATTTCCCCAGACTATAATGGTAAATTCTAAATGAGCAATGTTAAAAGTATTTTTGGAAAAATTTTTGAACACAGGAATTTTTTCCTATTGACAAACGCCTTAGAACTTCCATAATTTTTTTTATTCCCATTAATTTTATATTATGAAGCTGATCCTTTTAAGAGCTGAAGCATGTTAGTAGGGTCATTCAGCACACAGCATGTCTGTGCAAAGTGATCACAGGAATTCAGTGGGAATAACTTTAGTGTAGGTAATAAGACAAAACAGTCTGAGAGTGTTTCCTTGTGAATTGTAAACAGGAGGTTAGACCTTTTGTGAAGCTTAGTGATAAGATCAGGTTGATAACAAATGTCCTAGAACATTAGACTAAGAAGAACTTCAAACCAGGTAATTCCTGTGTATACCTAAAATCAATATCATCTAGTTTACCATTAAGCTCAAATTCCTGGGCGCTGCTTTCACCCACTGTATAACTAGTAAGATATAATGTTTGAAGGGCAGTTCATTCTGTAGAGGATGTACAGGAATAAGTGGAGTTTGGCTACTTCTTGGAAAGTACAATTCATAATGCAGATTATTTTATATGTTCTGTCCAACAATGACTTCCTTGAAAAAGTTATTAATTTTTCTTATAAAATAAGATGAAAGTGACAGTATAACTTCTAAGTCCCCAAGTATGTTTTTTATGTTTTTATTTTACACGTACATTCACATGTGCCTGTTCTCTCTCTCTCTCTCTCTCTCTCTCTCTCTCTCTCTCTCTCTCTCTCTCTCACACACACACACACACACACACACACACTAGCTTACTAAATACAAGATATAATGTACACTATAATTTACACTAAGAAAATATTGGCATTTATGATTTTCAGAGAATTTTCCTATGTAATGATTGTGGTGGTGTGAATGAGAATGTGCTCCATTGGCACAAATGTTTGAATTTTATCCTAATTAGTAAAAATATTTGGGGAAAGTGTAGCAGTGTTTTGTTTTGTTTTGTTTTTTGTTTTTTAATTTGTTTACATTTCAAATGTTAGACCCCCCTCCAGGTTTCCCTTCCATGAACCCCACCCCCACCCCATACCCCTCCAGTTTGCCTATAAGACGATGCTCCCCCAACTCCCTACCCACTCCTGCCTCACCCCTTTAGCACCCCCCTACTCTGTGGCATCCAGCCTCCACAGGACCAAGTGCTTCCCCTCCCACTGATGCCAGATAAGGCAGTCGTCTGCTACATATGTAGCTGGAGCCGTGGACCAGCTTGTGTATACTCTCTTCCTTATGCTCCTGGCAGGTCATACACTTCCAGCCGTCTTCCCAGCATCCCAGCAGCTCTTTGGACCCACAACTCTCTCTCTCACACACACACACAGACATACATACACACACACACATACTAGCTTATTTTTGAAATGCCTTTGCTAACTCAATGACTAGGCTCTTCTAATTCTCTGCATGCTACCTTAGGCTTACACTCTACTGAGGAACTAGCCAGTTGCCACTTACCCAAAATCTCACATGGCTGGTTGACTTTATCTTCTGCAGGTCCAACATCCATCCACGTCTCTTCTTGGAGTCATGGATATTCACTCTCTACCTCCATCTCACCCTCTCCCCTGTGTCCTAGCCCGCACAACTCTAAGGGTCCTGCCTTTGCCCAACCATTAGCCTCTGGCACCTTTACTGACCAATCAAAAATGAATTGCGGACAAGGACCTGCAGCATTTGGACTCACAGATACATGATTGAATCAAAATATTAGAAACATTCTCCAACATGAAAGCTATAAAGAGTCTCTTATACAAAGCAAGTCAGTTTAATACGTGAACTCACAGTGGATGTGACAACCCACTTGCATGATGAGGAACAGTGAATACAAAGCCTCTCCCTCATTCAAGGAGCTATTGACAATTGGTAGCTGTTGTGAAAGAAAGAAGCAATTTTATTTAAGAGTATAGGGTCCTAGTAGGTTGACGATGATCCAGTGGAAGGTCTCACATTTAAGAATATATGAGAAGCAATTATTGCACTTCATAGGTTTTTGTTTCTGTTTTTGTTGGTAGTCTTTGTTTCTTTGTTTGGGTTTTTTGTTTTGTTTTTAAAGAGGACAGAAAGATGAGTGGGTAGGGAAGAGGTTTGCATCTGGGAAGAGGGATGAAATTATCAAAACATTATATAAAATTCTCAAAGAATTAATAAACCTTCAAGACTAATAAAAGTCTGCCTAGCAAAATACAGAGAAAAGTGGTAGGGAGTATGAGACCCAATAGGAGGAGAATATCTATAACTAGAGATGTTTCCCAGAAGACAAAGTGGGTTAATTTGAGAATTGCTTCTGAAAATGAGAGAGCTTTATCTACTCCAATCACAAATAGAGTAGGAGTGACTCATAGAAAGATCTACAGGGACAGCCACCTTCACCTAGTGTATTCTGAATATTTGACCAATTCCTTGGAAATACTCAACACTGGGAGAAAAGGAAAGAGAAATAAATTATTGTTAGCTAAATCAACATAAAACTAAATAGAAACAATGGACTTAAGAGAGAGAATTAGCTGGATTAATGTGGAAAATACAAATAGAGTTGCAAAGTACTCTGATTCTATGTTTTATATGACCTAAACAACTTAAGTTTAAGTGAAGAAATGGAGCTTCAACAAAAAAGAAAATTACTTACTAGCGTTCATATAAAAGGTATGATTGTGGCAAACAAAAGAGGATTATAATCAAAGAAAAAGAAAACCAAGCAGGGAATGAATTACATTCTGTAGTTCACTCCAGTACCAGTAGCACATGCTGAGGTTTGCTCTCCAAAGAGTTCAGGCAACTCTTTCTCCAGTCTCTTGCCATATGTAGCTCAATGACCTCTCTCTTAGGTTGCGATCATTATCCCTCTGTCTGTCACAAACAAATATTCTATATGCCTGGCATATCAGAGGTCTTCAGGTCTCTACTGAAGCTCAAGTTTCAGTTCACCCTTATCGTTTCACACATCATCTTTTCAAGGACTGTCTGCAGTGATCTTGACCTTATCATGTTTTGTGGTGATTCCTGCACATTTATACTCCACATGCCTGCATAAGTGTACCACATGGATGATATCAAAGATCTGTTCAGAGCTCAAACATTATCGACACCTTTTAGCCCATGGTTTTAATGATCTCCAAATGCCTGTATGGTTGAATTCAGGCAAACATTTCTCTAGATGAATTTGTGTGTGTAAAGCAATCTAGGTACTTCAAAGCTAAGTTGTCCAAATAGGTTGAAACCTTTGCGTAATTCATTCTCTGATCAGTGGAATATGAAAATTCTTAAGACATCTTCATGGAATCTTTTCTTTTATTGTGATTCAAGGCAATCTCATTTGAGTAGTAATAATCACACTAATAACCACTTGCTGCTTTTTTTTATAACTTTGAATATATTCAATTTTTGTTTTCCTTTTAACTCAATTTGTTTTTCAAAGTTTTCTGCTGTTTTTGACTCCTAATTCATATCCTGAATCTTGCAAAAAGCAAAAAATAATACCAATGCATGAATGCTGGCTTAAAATTTTTGTATACCAATTAATTTATTTCACCAACTTTACTCATTTATTTTCATTTTTATTCATTTATTTATTTACATGTGATGGATGCTTTTCATGCATTTACACATCATGTATGTACAATGCCCACAGATTCCAGAAGAAGTTCACAGATCCCCTGAGACTGGAGTTACTGCTGGTTGTATGCTATCATGTGGGTGCTAGAATTCAAATCCAGATCCTCTGCTAAAGCTGCCAGTACTTTTAATTGTTGGTCCATTTCTCCAACACTATCTTACCATCTTTAAACTATGCTTCATTAAAGTCCCAGAAGCATAGGCAAAATGTAGACAAATTATTTCCTGGAATGTAGCACAAATGGCCTATAGTCCATTTCCTAGTAGATTCCTCTCTTCCCTCAAAGACGAAATGAACCTTCACTTTTCTTGTTTGTGTTTACATTCTACTGTCCTGAACTCTGGCACATTTAATTCTGCTTAAAGCATTCTCAGATTTGTCTACTTCATTTCTCCAAATTATGACACATTCAACCAACTCCGAAACAAGTTACAAAGGTTTCACAGCCATGGGGTCACATGTATGCAATATAATGATTCTATTTCTTTGATATGTTTATTTCTTCCATTAATTGTTTTTCTTTCGTAAGTTCATTGAGTTTTGTTTCTTTTTTGCTGTATGGTTTCCCCAATACTCTCTCCAAGATATATATATCTCGTATTAGCTATATTTGTGTTACCATCTGAAAGTATCTGATATAAACATGTTAAAGGAAGGAAAGATTTAATTGGATGAACTATTTCAGGGGGTTATATCCATGGCCTCTTGACTATGGATACCTAGGCAGGACAGCATGGCAGGGGGAATGCCAGATGAGAACTTCTTTACCTCACTGCTGACAGCAAGATGCAAGGGACAGGGCACTCCAGGGAAGATGCTGCCTGTTCCATACTTCTTGCTAGCTAGATTCCACTATGTAACGTCTTCAGAACTTCCCAGAATAGTCCCAACAGCCAGAAGACAAGCCACCAACTGTAACAACAAGTGCCATAGCTCATTTCTAGTTATACCATTATATATCTTGGAGAAAGTATTGGGGAAACCATACACACACACACAAAAAAAACAAATATGAAAACCAAAAACATTGCATTTATTCAGGTAAACTTTGAACTGAGAATCAATGCTTTACTTTCAAAAACATAATCAACCTCCTTCTTTCCATATCTCTCTCCTTCTCTCTTTCCCTTCTTTCCACTCTTCCATCTCTACATCCCTTTGATAGTTTTTCTACCTTTCTTCTTTGGTAACACTGGTATCAAGAATGTATCTACATGCAAAAAAAAAACCAATAATAATTCCTAAAAAGGTGTATTAGTTTAACAATAAAGTTGAAATTAATAGATAATAAATTACATTAATGACATATTTTAATCTACCTCTATTTGACAGAAATAATTTTCCCTTCCACTTCAGAGAGAAGGAATTCCTTTATCAAACATATTTTGGGCAATTAGAATTAAAGTAAAAAATCTTCTCTCTCTTTTTTTAATCTCTTCTTTTTTTTTTTTTTTGATGTTACCAGATTTTATTTATTTTTTATAATTAATTGTTAGAAAATATTATAGAAATATTCCATATAACAGTACAAATGAATACAGTACTTCTAATGAACAGTTAACCAACAAATACCAAAGTATAAATTGTGCATAAAATTTTATCTAGTAAAATTATTTCTAGGAATTTATATTGACAAAAATATGCATATACTGTGGGATATTTATCACAGTATTATGTACAATGGTGAATTATGAGAAACATGTCAAAATCTTCTCTTAACCCAGAACTTTAATGTATGTGTTCCAAAAGAATAACAATTGTTGCATGTGTAAGAAGACTTGACATCACCGTGGCACATAGCTAACGTTACAAAAATCAGATGCTCTTCTACATTAGCTAATTGGCCTCATAATTGGTGGCCAATTTTTCCAATCTTAGTAATAAGAGGTAGTGTTCCAAGGCAGAGCTAGGGGCAAATCAATTTGACCCTCTCTCACACAAACAATGGTAGGTACAGATATATGCTTCTTGATGTTTGCCTTTCTCATTGAAACCCCTCAACTTTGTGGAGAGAGACATTTTTAAGCTATAAGGTGACCAAAAGATTATCTGGTTTTTAAACTTTCATACAGATTAGAAAAGGACGATATATTTCTAATCTTTCTAATTTGTATGCTAACATGAAAGAAAGAAAGAAAGAAAGAAAGAAAGAAAGAAAGAAAGAAAGAAGGAAAGAAAGAAAGATGTTTCTTAATTTCAAAAAACAGAATTAGGCCACTGTACTAGCTAGTTTTGTATGTCAACTTGACACAAACTGGAGTTATCACAGAGAAAGGAGCTTCAGTTGAGAAATGCCTCTATGAGACACAAGTGTAAGGCATTTTCTCAATTAGTGATCAAAGGTGAAGGGTCCTTTGTGGGTGGTACCATCTGTAGGCTGGTATTCTTGGGTTCTATAAGAAAGCAGGCTGAGCAAGCCAGGAGAAGCAAGTAAGTTACATCCCTACATGTCCTCTGCATCAGCTCCTGCTCCTTGACCTTCTTGAGTTCCAGTCCTCACTTCCTTTGGTGATGAACAGCAGCATGGAAGTATAAGTTCAACAAACCCTTTCCCCCCAACTTTCATCTTGGTCATGATGTTTGTGCAGGAACAGAAACCTTTACTAAGACAAACTGGTACCAGGAGTGGGGTATTCCTGTGACAACCTGACCATGTTTTGGGGAGGACTGTGGAATGATTTTGGATCTTTGGGCTACTCTGTGGGATGTTGTATAGGAGCCTGGAAGATAGTGTTGAGAACAGTGCAGAAGATGGAGGCCTGGCTTATGAAATTTTAGAGGGAAGATTAAAGACTCTTAGCAGGGCCATTGCTAGTTTGACTATGAAGATTCTATGGTTTTGGTTAGCTGGGGCTAAAGGATCAGCTGTGATCAACAAGATACCAGAACTACTAAAGCAAAACCATTGCATTGCTGGGACTATTGATGCTAGTTACCTGGAGCTAAGATATTAGTGGTGATTAAGAAGAGGCCAGCATCATTGGGATAAAATCTTCTGGAAAGTGTTTTCCGAGAGCACAAAGAGGCTGTATTCCAGAGATAGCCAGGGTTGTACCTTGTGCTGTGACAAGACTTGGTAATATGTAAGAGTCACCCAGGTGGTACTTGTTTTGAAGGCATGAAGGAGTCATGAAGAGCAGCTGAGGTCTGGGCACTGTGAGAGGCTATGGAAGGCCAATGGTGAAGGTGCAGCCTCAGTTGCAATTGACAGCCCAGGACTGAAGGGTTCATGCAAAGAAGGTGAGACTTGGCACTATGAAGAGAGCCTATGAGAAGCTGTTGGTAAACCAAGTTGCAGTGGAAGACAGCAGTGTTTTGGAGATGCCAGTACCATGAGATGACTACCAAGAACAGCAGCAGCAGTGGAGTACAGGCATCTGGAGCCTAGAAGACAAGCTGTGTGCTACAAAGGGCAGAGCTGGAGAAGTGACTCAAGCCCTTGGAGGAATCCAGAAGATCGTGAGTGGATCCCAGATATTGGACAGTTGGAGTTTGATTTTGCTTTTGATTGTGACTGTGACCTGATATTTTTTCCTCTTGAAGAAACAAGGTATTTTAATGGAGCCCACATTTAAGAGACTTTGAATTTTTGAAAGACTTTGAATTTTAAGAGATTGGATGTTTAAAAGGAAATTTTTTTCTTGCTGGCCTAGAAGTTTTGGTTCCAGAGTTCCAGGAGCCACAACAAACATTTCATTGAACTGGAAGGTCAGACTTCCCCCTGGTCATTTTGGGCTTCTAATGCCCTTAAACCAACAGGCTAAGAAAAGAATAACAGTGTTAGGAGGGGTGATAGATCCAGATTACCATGGGGAAATTGGATTGCCTCTCCACAATGGAGGGAAGAAGGATCATGTCTGGAGCGCAGGGGATCCCTTAGGGCATCTCTTAGTACTACCATGGCCTGTGATTAAAGTCAATGGGAAACTACAACAGTTTAATTCAAGCAGGATGACAAAGGATGCAGACCCATCAGGATTGAAGGTATGGGTCACTCCTCCAGGAAAAGAACCAAGATCTGTTGAGGTGCTTGCAGAGGGTGGAGGAAATACAAAATGGGTAGTAGAGGAAGGTAGTTATAAATACCAGCTAAGACCATGTAACCAGCTGTAGAAACAAGGATTATAAAGTACTCTGAATACTTCTGTTGTATTTTGTTAAGATCATATTTATCTTCCAATTTCTTTAACATCAGTTGGTATTAAAGTTGAGATACGAAAGGATTGTTCCCAAGGGACATTGTCCCATTGTAAGTTTATAAATGTGTTTGCGATTGTATGAGGAATAGTTATATCAAGTTAAGTGTATTTATGATTTTGTTATTGTTTCATGTGGATATGAGATATTATTTGTGTCAGGTTGGCAATGGGTGGATTGTAGTGGCTACTTCGTATTGTCAGCTTGACTATATCTGGAGTGAATTACAATCCAGAATTAGAAGGCTTACTTATGATTTAGATCTTGAGTCTGGAAGACAGCAGTTTCAGGTGTGGTGGTATGCACATCTGCTGCTGGAGATCTACATAAGCACATTGGAAAGAGGAAGATTCAATCTTCTTCGACTGTGAGCCTTGTGGGACTAAGTGACTGCTAGATCCTTGGGTTTTCATTCACAGCTACTGCTGACCATTGTTGGGGTGTTTGACTACAGACTGTAAGTCATTAACAAATTCCCTTACTATATAGAGACTACCTATAAGTTCTGTGACTATAGAGAATCCTGACTAACACAGCCACTTATATTTAAAGTATGCTTTTTCTTACCTAAATGGCACACAGTAGATTATAATTTCCTTTAAGATTATGAATAAAAGGTGTTCCTTTAGTATTTACTTTTATCATATTACACCATGATAATATGGGATTCAAACTGTTGAAAGTTGCTTTTATGGTTACTTTGGTGTGTGTGTGTATTTTCACTGAACACCCATTTGTTTTGTTAAACTTTAAGCTATTCAATAAATAGATCATGTTGACTTTTTGTAATCAATTTTCTCAAGTTATCTTGTATAACCCTTTTAAAACCCAGTTAATATTCCTAGCTATTACTCGTCAAACTGGCAAATAATTGCTGTTTTTCATGAAGAGTGGTTGATAACACAAATAAAGTCACCTTTGCTTGAGAAGTATCTAAACCTATTTCCCTTGTCATTTCCTTTTTCATCATTAAAATTAAGTATATTCTAGGATTCAATTTTTTTTATATGAAGATTTGTTATATAAACTTTTAGGGTAGAGAAAAATCACATTTCTATGCTTCAGAATTTCTTATTTTGTTTTTCCCCCTAATTTAGGAAAGATAGCTATAAAAATGCCTCAATGATGGCTGAAGTCTGAGATGATGGGTATAAAGCACATATTTAGTATCAAGTAGTGACTCAGAAAGCCCCCACTAAGCTCATCCATGGATGTATGATCAGCTTTTGCTATGTTGAAAATAATTAGCAAATATTTGATTTACTGAAAAAATACTCTATTTTTATTGCATTCATGTCTTTTCTTAAGAAATAAACTAACATAAATTCTGTTGGGATTTTATCAGTGACAAAGATGTTTGAATCACTGCATTAAAAGTGAACCCCCTAGGGGGTTACTAAATCTGTATTGTAGATTTTCACTGTGGCCAGACATTTAGAGTCATTGCCTGGACTTCAGCAGCCTAACATTCTTCAATGTACTAATTAAAAAGACAAAAGAAGTGAGGAACAAAGAAGAGTTTATTTGAGAAATCTACACTGGGAGGAGGAATAAATGGAAGTCCAGTGGCCCTTAAGTCATCTAATGGATGCTGAATATAGTTTGGGTGTGGTTAGAGAGCAAGAAGTAAAACTCCACCCACCATTGTCTTACTGCTGCTCTGCTTTGCAAGTGTCAGGTAGTCAAAACTGTGAGAGAAGTCCTTGGAAGAAATGGTTTTTTTGTTTTGTTTTTTTGTTTGTTTGTTTGTTTTGTTTTGTTTTTTTCTGCACCTAGATCTAGTGATTTATGCTTTCCTTGATGTGGGAATCATCAAAGCCTTATTGACCATTGTTTCAATAGTCTGATAATGCAGGAGGGGCATGCTGTTTCTCTATAATATGTTTGTATCTACCCGAATGTATACCTTACAACTATGCTATAAACCAATATCTTGAAGTGACTAGTAAAACTATGAATATAAAAATGTTTATGAAACTCTGTATAATTTCTTAAACTACAGTTTGGCAATTTATCTTTTTCCCCCGTCCAATATTTTTACTATGTCTGTGGCTAATCCAGAACAATGTTGATGTCCTCTGTGGTGATTAGGCAAGACTGCCAGGTACCCATCAGGATGCAGAACTTCACTGTGCTACAGAGACTTGTATCTGTGGGCCAGTTTGCTGGAGGTCCAGAATACAAGTATTTCAGGACATATTTCTGTTTGAGTTATGCTCAGAAGCCCTGTTTGCCATTCTTCTGCTGTTCTTGCAGGCTTTCTATAAAAACAGATTTTAAAGTATTTGAAGGGCCTCCCCTCTAGTTTCTGTATTCCTTGATACAATGTCCAAGGAGCAGCTGGGAGCAGAAAGATTCAAATATGCAATCAATCAAAATAACACTCATGTAGGCTCTCTCTCGGTATTTGACATTTTGTTGACATGCTATCAGAGTACTTCACAGTTGACTGGACAGCCCTGAAAACAATTACTGGGTCACTAACAGGAACTGAAAAAGAAGAGCCTTTCAAAAACAGTGCCCTAAAAATTGCTAAATCTGTAGCATCCTGAAATAAATGCAGGGTTCTTGATGGGGGTAATGGAAATTACACAATGCTGTAGAAAGGCTACTTATACTAGAAAAGGAAAGTATTCCTCAGATTTGAAAGTAATCTTGATTTTTATAATTTTCATTAGTCATTTAAGGTTTATTTGAATATTACTGTGTCTACAGTAGGTTCCATACAGGAAAATTATTATATAAATAAAAGTTATTGATAGATTCTAGCCTTGGTAACCATATTTTCTGTGATAGCAAATAATTATATCATTAAAATCTGAGTGGAGGCCTTTCAAAGAGAAAGCAGTTTTCTATTTTAAAATATACTAAACATACTCTTTCTGATGATTTCCAAGGATGATTGAACAGAAAAGTGGAAATCCAGGAAGCCAGAGAGTTTAGAAAGGGTATTTTATGGATATAACCAGTTACTTTCTGATTGATTGAATTCAAGGCCTACTCCACAGATTGGAATTTATTTCTGGCCAAGAACTTGTGGCTGGGGAAGTCATAGACCTTAGAGCAAAACATACTACTTATAGTTTGCTAATAAGCAATAAAAAATGACTTTTAAATATTTATTCGCATACCCATGGTTAGTGTAGCTCTCCATTCTCATCAAAGATGCTTCATTTTTCAGTAAGTGATAGTTAGATCAAAACCTCATAATTTTCAAAGTACAGAAAATTGGTGTTTAGGATAAGCTCAGCTATAAGTTAGAAATTATTACCTTCTCCCTACAAGCCTGGAGACCAGAATGGAAGAAGGAGCAGATGAGCCAGGGTTTGGAAAATCTTCTCTGAAACAGTTTCTCCTGGACATGGCATGGTTATTGAACTCATGAAGTCTCAGCACCTGTAATAGCCTCTACAGTTCCTGCACAAGAGCAAACCAGGGAAAAATCAGAATGGATAAGGGAGAGGTTCATGAGACTCCACCTTTATCTGACTATTGACTACTAATTTAACTAACCTATTGACTACTGGTTTGGAGAAAGGCCAATAAATAACTCAGCTTTCTTCAAGAGTATGGCCCATGATAGGTTTCTTATGTTCCAGAAGATGTCATTCAACCTTGAGGACACAAGTAGCAGCAACTCAACACAGTGAGTTATAAAACAAAATTTAAAAGCAGAAATGATAATTATGTGATCAAAATACATTGTTTACATGAAGAAATTCTCAGAGAACACATTTGTGTGCATACACTTACACATGTATATTTAAGAAACATAGTACAATGTTGGAAATGTCTTATTTAATGCTGCTCTTAAAGCTAATGAAAAGTTGAGAAGTGGAAATAAAAGGGAGAAAAGACAAAGTCAAGAGTTCCATTAATGCACTAGCCAAATAAATGTACAAGTAAATAAGTCAGGAGCTAGAAAGATATGGCAATGTAAGACTGTCAGGGGTGGGGGATAAGACACATATAGAATGCTTCTGTAGTGGCCTAAAGACTCCATGATTCAACTTTCTGATTAGAGTAAAACAAAATTAACTTAAAAAAGAATTACAAAGGCTTCTCTCTATCCTTTGGCGAGGAAACTGGTTATGAACAGGCTAATGATTTTCTTTAGTTTTCACTGGTGGCCATGTTCTATTAGGCCCTTCAGAGGCTATAGAGAGGATCCAAATGTAGCTTCTGCTGATTCTCCTAGCCAGATTCCCTCTTTTCTTGTTTTTCATCGTCTTAGGTCTAAAATTCTTCCTCTATTACTCCATCCCACCAGAAAACATTTTATCATTGTCCTATGAAAACATATATATGGAGTATAAATGGATTTACCACACAACTAGGCATCATATGCTATAAAATAAAATTTCTTATCCCAGGAATGATATATATATCTATAACTGAATTATAGATATATATATATAATTGATATATATATCAATTCAGATATATATATATATATATATATATATATATAACTGAAATAGTCCCATAATCCTCCCCCAAACAAAACATTAACTGTTGTTAATGGCATTGGTTAATTCTCAACAACTTGACAGTGAAGACCCTGTTTCTGAAGACACAACATATTTACATCAAAGAAAATGGAGAACTGTAGCTGGTATTCAACTGTATACATCACACCTACTGGCTAGCATTCATAATGCTCAGTATTATACAGGATACTTTGAATATAATTACCAGTCTCAGCTATGAACCCTTTAAGCTACAATAATGTCCTGCCTAAAAAATTTTACCAACTGGCATAATAGTAGAATAAATTTCACTGGAATAACCATCTACTATTTGTAATTGGTTTTAAACCTTTATCCACAAGATGCAACCCATACTTGATACTGTCAATTAGGCCAAGAGCATGAGAGTAGATAGATCATGGTCCTTAAGGAAAAACATATGACTACTATTCTGCTCAATAAACATAGTAATAAAGCTTCTTCTAAAGATATAATGCTATACCTGTAGATAGGTACATGTCTCATTTATCATAATAGAAGTTTCTTTTTGCAGTAGATAATGATTAACTTTGAAACCTACAACTATTCATTATGAAAGAATAATAGATTGTGGACCAATCAACTCTATACAGAATGTTACACTAACTGCTTCATCTCTAACTTCAGAGATCTATACGAAAGATTGTGCAGAGCAGAATGACTATAGGAGCTACAAGTGATGTACTGAGGAAGGAAAGCTAGTTTTCAAAGACAGCAGGTCTGCTGTGCATATTAACTCACAAAGACCATTGATAGCTTGCAACAGTTCACAAGTTCAATCCAAGAAAAATCCTAACACAGAGAAGAGGAAATGGCCATTAAATTGCACTGCTAGGCAAAGACCTATTCTCAGGGTGTAGTTGCCGGAAAAGAAAAATCTGTTTTCATAAATGGAGGGGCACTACCTATTTCAACCACCCTTAAAGACAGGCCCTGTGCTCAAGAATACTCAGACTAGACTCCATGTGTGTGCTTATTTTTCTTTAAGAGAAAACATGAGTTTGGGAATGTAGGGAAGTAGGGGAAAATCTGGAAGGAGAGGGGGAAGAAATTAAATTTGATGAAAATATTGTATGAGATTCTGAAAAGTATTCATACAAACCTTCTTTATATTCATATATATATATACATATATATATATTCTATAGTCAACATATATGTGCTATAGTTGATATATATGCATATATGATAAGTGATTTCAGTGTCACATTTTGCTTCCAAAGTCTACCTTTGATTAATTTTCTTCTTCCATACAGTTATTTCTATTATAGTTCACATTCCTTATCTTATATCAGTATAGCAGAATTGGGAATAGATAAGAGAAAAATGCAGTGATGTACATGTATAAAAAATGACATAGTGAAATCTCTTATTTTTCCTGCCAACTCACCAACTAATAATAAAATAACTATGTTTTCAGAGAAAATGTAAATTTTTGTTCTTGGTATTTAAGGTGTCTAAAGCCATGTCTCGAGAAGTACTCAGACATTGTTTGATGATGGCTGAGCTTGCATAGTTCTTCTGTAGTTAACATTAGAAGGAATAGTTGTGGAATAGACATTCATTGCAGACATAGAGAAGAGATTCCTGAGGCCACTAAGAGGATGAAGCTCTCTAAATTCCTTCACTAAAAAAAGAAAGAGATTCTCACCATAGTCCATGGCAGTCTCACAGTCTCTCCAATGAATCAGCTCAGTTTCTGCCTTTGTGAATGTCTCTCTCAGGTATGTAATAAACACCTAGTAGATGTTCCTGAATCAGAATTGGCAGAGAAAGAACAGCCAACTTCCATGGACGTAGTAATATTAAATACCACACATTTTTTAAAGTTCAGTGTAAGAGAGCCTTATAGATTATTTCTGTGCACATGCATGCTCATACACATGTAAGTGTGTGTGTGTGTGTGTGTGTGTGTATGCGTGTGTGTGTTTAATTCATACAGTAACCCAGTGAAAAACATTATTCCATGTGTTCATTTGGTAGATAGAGGAAATAAGACTCAGAGAAGTTAATTTCCAGGATGCTGAGCTAGCAAGTTTCCTTTTTTGATTCTCCAGGCATTGTTGTCTGTGCAGTTCTTTCATGTGTCTGAATAACCACCCCTACTATACTTATGCTTCATTTTACAAAACAGCATATTTAAGTATTGGCATGATATTAAAACTTTTAAATTTATTCTAGCTAAAAATATAAAAATCAACCTGTATTATTGACCTTAAATATTTGACTCTATTTACTTTATTGTTGAAATTCTTATAATTAATAAAATGATATGTCCTCATTTTATTTAGAACTGAGAATCTTTTTTATGTGTACAATTAATATAAGCATATTATTATGGGTCTCTGTTTCCTTCAAAGAATTGTACTGGAGGAATTCATAGTTAGAAGGAAGTAAACGTCAGTTTAGCCCAGTGATCTCTATGGCCTATGATGACATTTCCCAGACTCGATAAAAGGCACATTCCCCTTGGAGCACAGCCTGGTCCAGAGCTGCCCAATATTCTTTCTTGTAGACTTATATTTGAATTAGGCTTCTAAAATATATATTTCAAGCAAGTAAGTCACAGGTTTCTAGTCAGTCATAGACATTTGTGAAAGTATTCTCTGTGGACTTTGAAGTGATCTCTTACCTCCATGAAGGAAATGTTAGCGCTGGAGTGTGGTATGGTCAGCATCAAGCTGTAGAACTCATCAGTTGAGTGAATTTCTGTTTTATTGTTCATACTTTATTTATATTTCAAATGTTTCCCCCTTTCCAGATCTCCCCTTTGGAACCTCCCCATTCCCTCCCCCCTCTCCCTGCCACTATGGGGGTATTCCCCCAATCATCCACCCATCCACTCTCATCTTCCATCCTTGGCATTTTCCTATACTAGGGGATCTAACACCCTCAGGCCCAAGGGCCTCTGCTCCCCCTGATGTCTAACAAGACCCTCCTCTGCCGCATATGTGGCCAGCACCATGGGTCACTCCACGTGTATTCTTTGGTTGGTGGATCAGTCTCCGGGAGTATCAAGGGGTCAGGCCAGTTGTCATTCTTGCTCCCTCCCTGGGGCTGCAAACTCCCTCAGCTCTTTCAGTCCCTTCTCCAACTCCTCCATCTGGGACCTCACACTCAGCCCTAAGGTTGCTGTGATGTGACTCTTGGGTATTCTGAACTTTTGGGCTAATAACCACTTATCAATGAGTATATACCATGTTCATTCTTTTGTGACTGTGTTACCTCTCTCAGGATGATATTTCCAAGTTCCATCCATCTGCCTGCGAATTTCATGAAGTCATTGTTTTTAACAGCTGAGTAGTATTCCATTATGTAAATGTACCACATTTTCTGTATCCATTCCTCTGTTGAGGCATCTGGGTTGTTTCCAGTTTCTGGCTATTATAAATACGACTGCTATGAACATGTATCATTATTACATGTTAGAGCATCTTCTGGGTATATGCCCAGGAGTGGTATAGCTGGGTCCTCATGTAGTATTATGTTCATTTTTCTGATGGTCTGCCAAACTGATTTCCAGAGAGGTTGTATCAGCTTGTAATTCCACCACCAATGGAGGAGTGTTCCTCTTTCTCCACATCCTCACCAACATCTGCTGTCATCTGAGTTTTTGATCTTAGCCATTCTGTCTGGTTTGAGGTGTAATCCCAGGGTTGTTTTGATGTGCATTTCCCCGATGACTAAGGATGTTGAACATTTCTTTAGGCTTCAACCACACATTTATCCAGATGAATAACTACTTCCTATTTGGGAGATGTGGACAAAGTCATTTTAGAAAGTAAGGAATACATGAAGTCACTTTTAGAAGAGCAGCTACCCAGTGCACTGCTAACTCTTGGTGGCTCCTCTCTTCCTGGTGCCTGTAGAATATTTCAGAAATACTCAGGGAACTGTGAGCTCCTTGTGTAAAATGAGAAGGAAGAGTTTTTATGAAGAGGAGGGGTCAGTTACAATGGAGAAAAAAAATGTGTAAAAGTAAGTAATTTGGGGATGCAGAAAATTTTACTCTAATTTTATTCCATGTAATATTCTTCTGAGTATACATTAAATGTCAGGTGCTGTATGCCAGCCCAGATGGTACTCTCATGAAGTGTTCTTTGCTCCATTTGGCTGTGCACATAACAGGATATAGAGAGTGTGGCTATTGCCAAGTTTACTCTCATTCAGGCAGTCTTTAGTACAATTCTAGAGTCAAAAGCAAGTCTTCATCATAATCTGTGAAATTTCTTTTTACTTTAGCTTAGCTTACCCCAAAACATTGTGTGCTTCCTTCCTGACCCCAAATTCACTTGGCTTCTTAAAGTTAATTAAATCGGAACAGCCACAAATGGAAGGCCTCCCTCACTACCTCTGTGTCCTCAGGTCTATTGTCATTTGTTCTTGGAGTAACAGCTCAGGCTTCATTGCTACAGAAGATATTAACTGCTTTAATTTAGGACATAATTGTTCTTTGAGAACTGAGCTTGAAGAGAGTAGCTAATTTTTACTTCCTCAACAGAAAGCTTCCAGAAGTGCTAAGGCACTGCAGCTTCATATGTGCCTTGTTCGCTGGGGTTAGCTCTACTGGGCTAAGTCCTCCTCCACCATCTGTAAACTCCTCCTAAACACACACACACACACACACACATACACACACACACAAACATATACATACACATACACACACACAAACACACAAACACAGAAACACACACGTGCTCATGTCCCAATGTACTGCCCTGTGGTTTGTCTGAGTAACACTAAATTTTGAGCCATAGACAGAAACACTTCCTGATTCCTTATACAGATCCCAGTCGGTTTTTGTTTTTTAAGTTCTTTTATCTAGGAACCTGAGACCATGAATCCTATACTAAGCCCCAACCAAACTGGGAAAATGGTATTTTCCAGAATGTATCATCTCTTTTTTTATATATCAGAAATAAAGGATCACAGAGATAAAGTAACTTTCCCCCAGTGGCAGAATGGTAGACTAAGCCTATAATATTAGAGTCTCGTACTCTCCAATCTTCTTTTTTTCCTTCTCATTATAGTAGTTAAGAATCTCTGTAATCTTTAAAGGGGAAAGAAAGATGAGTGATATTATAGTTGGCTGACTGAATACGAGATTTTGAAATTGTCCTACAGTCTCATGACTCACATTAGTAAATATACAAAAGAGCATGTTAAATTGGTAAGTTCTGATTATGAGCCAGAGAGAACTGAACTCCATTTTGTATGCAAAGTATTTTATAGGTAAGTTTGTAGTAAGATCAATCTGAACAAAAACGTACATCCTAAATTATTATCATGTGAAACTATCCTCATGTTTCCCTCTAAGTCAAAGCATAAATGGTATATTATCATCTATATCAAAAGAATTTCTGCCCTGGTGATGATTCCCTTACTAGACTTTAAGTGCATGTAAATATAAAGGCACAGCTAGCTTTTGCAAAATCAAGAAGAAAGGTTTTTCAATTCTGCTTGTGCATATAATATCTAATAGATTCTCACTTCTGAAGCTACCAAAATCTTAATAATTATACAACAGTCACAAGATATTTATAACAAGGGATCAACATTATTATTTAGGAAATTATTTAACAATATCAGTATCATTATATATTGAGTTAATATAATGAGGTAGTCAGTCCATTTTACTAATTGTTTCACTGTGTATTGTTTGGTGAAATAAGTAAAGACAATAATATTTAATGATTATCTTTTTTTGAATGTAAGTGATAATATAGATCTTACACTATTAAAATGTTTGATCACATTGACTAGGGGCAAGCTAGTAAGTTCCATGAATACTAAATATTAACCAAGCTTCCGAAATCAAACACAAGGAGCTTCATGATTCACTGCAGTTATAGCAAGAATTTTACTACAGTTATGCTGGTTCCCCAAGCTAAGATTTTCCCAGGAGAATGTAGAGACAGAGTGGAGATTACACAAAGAAAAAATATTTCTTTTTAAAAATTGTTTTTAACTATTAATTAAAATATAATAAATAATCTGTGCCTTCCCTTTTCTTTTTACAATACCTCCCATTCCCCCCATTCTCTCAAAAAATAACGGCCTCTTTTTCTTTGATTATAGATGCTGCATAAATATGCACTTACTTTTATAGGTACAATCTGTTGAACACATTGGTGCTCCTTGTACATACATGAATTCAGTGCTGAATACTTGTAATTTTAAAGGCGAGACACTTGAGCTGAGGAAATTGACATTCTTTTAAATTTTTTAATGTGTCAGGTGTTTACCTGAATATGTCTGTGCACCATGTACATACCGGGTGCCCACAGTGTCCAGGGGCATTACTAGATTAATTAAAATAAAATTCCATCATTTTCCCGTATATGTTTCTTCCCTCCAATCCCTCCATTATTTGCCATGCATCATTTCGATTCCTGGGATTAGGAAAGGTCATAGTGTTGTGATCTAGGCCTAATGAGCAAGTCACTGAGATGTGCAAGTGACCCTCAGCAGACTGCCACCCAGAAGCCATATGTGCACTTCTGTTCAATTTGATATACATTGCTTCATTTGATTCTGTCAAGAAGTGCCTTGTCTTGAGTTAGAAATGGTTGTTTCCACAGTGGATGAAAAGTGTGAGGCTGCTCACAGAACTTAACTTCCCCAAGATACGTACCCAGCTAGACTCTGTGACATGTGGCTCTAGTCTGCTCTTTTCTCCACTGTAATGCTCAGGTTTGCTCTTTTCTCCACTGTAATGCTCAGGTTTTCTCTTTGGGGAAGTACTGCACTAAGAAATGTAACCAGACTGACAAGTTAGGCCCATCTGAGGATGGCCTCATGGATGGACTCATAGTTTTTGGTGAGAGTTCCATGAAGGACTGCAGAGTGCTCCGAGTTGGTGATTAGAGCAGCTCATTCTCAGTAATCTCTTCTTGTCCTTCCACTTCTTCTAGGTTATGCTTCTATTCTTACTAAACCTGAGTTTGAGGTTCCCTGGGAACTAAATCTAGACTTGCTCCCCCTTACTGCTGTGTCTGGAGAAGATGAGCCCAGGATGCTGTCCATAGAGTGAAGATTAGAAAGTGTATCTTATGTTCTCAACTCCCATCCCTGATAGTTAAGCTTCTCTCTTGACAGATAGGCAAGTCTGAGTTCTATATTTTCAAGGGAAAAGAAAGAAAATAAAATAAGGATTAGTATGAAAAATGAAAACTTTAAATCTGCTTTGAAGTCAACTCACCCAAATAGATTAATTTTCTTTTAGTCCCTGCTCTTTTATTAGGAGTTACAGTAATAGACCTTTGTCTCCCACAACTTTTATTTATTCAGTGGGACATTAGGACAACCCAGCAGTTCAATAGCCTGTCTTTTGTTGTTTTCTACAGGCAGCCCTAGAAACACTTAGCTGGACTGGATGAGAACAATATCAATTAGAGCAACATGTGTGGACCTCTCAGCAATTATGATTCATCATTCTGAAACACAATTATGGTTTTTCATATCATCAGAATATATCAGATTAGCTTGATTGTGAATTTCCTTTGATTACTAAATTCTCCTCACAGGTTCATTCTTTAGAATCTGTTGCCCATTGCTTGGCAGTTGTTGCTGGGGTGAAAAGTATTGCAGTTCCTTTGCAAAGTGAGTTCCTTAGTGTACTCGGTGGCCATGGACTGTCACATCCTCTGCAAGTTCAGATAAATCATATGAAAAATTCTTTAAAGTGTCAGGGTTTATTTTTTTCTCCCTATAGTTATTCCTTTTAGTTTTTTATCTCTTCCTTATTTTTCCTGTTATATTTTATTTTTTTAAATTTAATATATTTTATATTTTTTATTTTAGTTAACAAAATTTGGTTTTAAAGGTTAAAAAAACAAAGCATGTTTATTTTTCAGTAAGGAAAAATGTATACATTTTAAAAAATTACCAGACAAAAGTCATCAAAAGCTTTTATTTATATAAATGTTGAGTGAACATTTACTATATGCTTACATTTTGATAAAATAAACTCAGTTAGCTGTAACTTCATCCTGTAAGTTGGGATCCTTTAGAAATACTTCACTTGCAGGGGTTGCAGAGGTGTCTCAGAGTTAACAGCTCATACTATTCTTCCAGAAGACCAAGCTCATACAATCAGTAGCTCACAACTGCTGTAGTTCTGGAACTGCAGGGAATATGACATACTTGGCCTCTCAGGCACCTGCACTCATATGTAAGCCCCTCCCCCAAACACACACACACACACACACACACACACACACACACACACATTGAGGCATATAGTGTTTTAAAATCATTTTCTTTAAAAAATAATCACTTGACTTTAAAGGAACAAGTTTAGTTTTCTACAGATACTATCACAGCTAGAAATAGAAATTTTACTTGTATTTCTACAGTTTGAACACTAAAATCTATAACACACTCCTTGATATAGCTACTGTGTAGAATCCCGAGACACTATAAAAATTCTTTAATTACCAGGGAATAGACCACTAACCAGGGAGTGTACGGGGAGGGATCCATGGTTCCAGATACATAGGTAGCAGAGGATGGTCTTGTCTGACATCAATGGAAGGGGAGGCCCTTAGTCCTTAGTAGGGGAATGCTGGAGCAGTGGGGCAGGAGAGGGTGAGTGGGTGAGGGAGCACCCTCATAGAGGCAAAGGGGAGGGAGGAGAGGGAGGTTGTGAGACTATTAGGCACATTCTCAAATACCAGGCAATAAGTCTTGTGATTTGATCCCCCTATTCCTGAGAAAATATGATTCTCTTCATTTAAGAAATGAGAAAAACAAAGCACAGGCCAGTTAATTTGTGGATGTCACAGAGCTAGTTAGTGTGCAATGGGGCCAATAATGATGACATCACATGGTATCTAGTGTCTATCTGAGCCTTGCCTTTTGATTTTATATATAAAATATAATAATGTAATTCCTACACATAGAAATAAAAGCTAAAACACAAGGAATTTCAATAAATAGCCTTGAGATCTTCTTTCTCTAAAATCCAAGGTGTTTGTAATTATATTTTATTCTATAATATACATTCTTAATTAACTGTAAAAGATGAAATCACAATAAAATATTAACAATCTAATGTGAAAAGCTTAATGTATTCTAACAGGACTAGCTTCCTTAGTTGCAGATGAACTCTAAATGAACTAAAGAACTTGCCTCTTGTGCCTTATACTAACAGTGTTCTAAAATATTATGTAACATATCAGGAGGTATTTGGAATTATAATTATAATTAAAATTATATTTTTCTCTGAGACAGTGGCTACCATTTTGGAAAATATTAAAAGGCAAAATTGAAAAATGCTAAGAACTATATATATAGTATTATTTATCATGGTTATTAAATAGCAGGAAATGTGTTTAATTTTTAAGAAGTAGATATAATTAGCCAAACTCAAAATTTACACTTGTTTTACCTCCAGAAAAATCTAATAAAACACATATTACTGATTATCAAGGACACTGTCTAAAATGGAATTTTCGTTTGGTTCCTCTGATAGTTGGTGATGCTAAATGATAATTAAATGGCATATTTTTTATTGGTTATTTTATCTATTTACATTTCAATTGTTGTTCTACTTCCCAGTTTCCCCTCCCCAAATCTCCCATCCAGTTCCCCCTTCCCTTTGCATCTAAGAGGGTACTCCCCACACACTCCCACCTCACTCCTTTACCATCTCCCTACACTGGGGCATCAAGCCTCCACAGTACCAAGGGCCTCCCCTCCAAGATAAGGAAATCCTTTGCAACATATGTAGCAGGAGCCATGGGTCCCTCCCTGTGTATTCTTTGTTTGGTGATTTAGTACCTGGGAGCTCTGGGTAGTCCAGTTAGTTGATATTGTTGTTCTTCCTATGGGGTTGCAAACCCTTTCAGCTCCTTCAGTCCCTTTTAAAAATAGTTTATTTACTTTTATTTTATGTACGTTGGTTATTTGACTACATGTATGTATGTGTGAGGGTGTTGGATCCCCTGGAACAGGAGTAAAAGCAATTGGAACAATTGAGAGCTGCCGTGTGGGTGCTGGGAATTGAGCCCAGATTCTGGTAGAGCTAAAGGGTATAATTTTAATTATTTTATAATTATGAAATGAATTCTTCCTATATACATGCTAAAAGAACTAGTGAAATAAGTTAGTCAACTTTTTCCTATTATTAATACCATCATAAAATAATATGCCATAGTAACTAGAACATGGACCTTTAGTAAGACAAAAATAGAGCTGAACTCATAATTTGCCCCTTCAGGTTGTATAATTAATAAACCATTTAAGTTTAAAAATAAAATGTTAGCAGTTCATGAGTGAAATTATTAATTATGTGTATACAAATTGAATTTTTAATAATCTATATTTAATACATTTTCAAAATTGTGCTAAAATAATAAAGTATAGGAGTATGGTTTTGGTTTTTGTTTGTTTGTTTGTTTGTTTTTGGCATTTTAGTATGATCCTTTTTACTCCTTAATAACTATGGAGGGTTTCTATTCCGCTTCTTGTTTGTTTGTTCCCAAGTAAATTACGCAGAAACACTGTAATTGATGAAAAGTCCATAGGCACTGAGCTGGGAAGGCTCTGAGCTATACCAATCCCTCTACCTATTAAGACTCATGCAGACGCCAATCACTTGCCAGTTTGATGTTGCCAAGGCTGTTTTTGCTCCATCAGTCAAGTGCACTTCTCTGGGCTCCTGATCTTTCCAGTCTAGTGGCAATCTCCTGCCTGCTCTCTCTGTATTCTATCTCTTTCTTACCTAGCAGACCCTTTCAAGATCCCCTCCTCACCCAGAGCCTCTGGCCTGCATTCCTACCCTTTCTTCCCAGTCCTAAGCCCCAGACCATTTGTTGACTAATTAGGAATATAATTGGAAAGCAAGGTTTACATAACAAAGGAAGAACAACAATATCAACCAACCAGACCCTCTAGAGTTCCCAAGGACTAAACTACCAACCAAAGATTACACAGGGAGGGACTCAGGGCTTTAGCCACATATGTAACATAGGATGTCCTTGTTACAGCCACATATGTAACATTGATGTCCCATCAATGGGAGGAGAAGCCCTTGGTTCTGAGAGAGCTTGATGCCCCACTGTAGGGGAATGCCAGGGCTGGGAGGAAGGACTGGGTAGGTGGGTGGGGGAGCACTCTCATAGAAGCACAGGGAGGGATGATGGGATAAGGTCGTTCTGGAGGGGAACCCAGGAAAGGGGATAACATTTAAAATGTAAATAAATAAAATATCCAATTTAAAAAAAAAAGAGGAAAAAAACAAAAAACAAAAAACAAGCAAACAAACAAAAACAAAGTCTCAGTGTTACATTAGAATTCACTCATCTGGACAACAACCATATCTTGGTGTTTAGAATTTAGCATTTGTATACATAGCACCTGACATTCTACTTTTTGTCTAAATAAAAAGTGTTCTTTCTCTTATAACAATAATCTATAAAAAGACAAAGAAATGTAATGGACAAAAAGTACGTGAATCAAAGGTTTATGAGTACTAATCACCAACAGGATGCAATTAAAACCAATGCAATGACTACTGTCAATAGATAAGTAGGAAGTGTAGTCAATATGTGCAGAAGAGAGAACATTGGCATATGTTGATCAGAATGCAAAATAACACAGCCATATGGAAAGCAGTATACAAATACTAAAAGTTGAAAAGAGAGTAGCCATATAGCACAGCAAACTACCTACTGGTAAATCATTAAAAAGAAATGAAATGAGCCTGTTAGGGTCATAATTCCACTGCTGTGTTCCTTGCAGCATGATTCACAATGATCAAAATATGGATTCAGTCTATACCTAAAAACATGAATAAAATCAAAAAGTGAGGTTTAAACATTCACTCATAAATTCAACATTCCATGAAGTATGGATTAATAGCTGTACTTTAAAAGAAAAGAAAAATTTGCCATTTGTGACAAATCTGTAGTCCATTTTTTAAAATTTTTAGTCAGATATCTAATTTACTCTCTATAATTCACTTTGAATCATTTTGCTTTCTTTTTTGAGAATGTATTTTAATTAAATTTGTCTCTTCTCTTACCTGTTTGCCAAAACCTTGCATGTAATACTGTACACTCTACCCCTAATCTATGGCCATATTTTATATCAATTGTTATTGCATGTATATGTATTCATATATACATACATATTTCTAAATAAAATCTGCTGAGTCCATAGAATGTTACTGGTATGTATGCTTCCAGAGCTGAGGTTTGACACTAGAAAATTAATTGGCATGCTCTTTCCTATGGAGGACCGCCTCTTCCCCTTCCGGCTTTGATCAGTTGTCTGTAGTACTTTGTATAGGTCTGAGGCCTTTTGAGCTTTCCCTTCACAATTTGGCATGTTCAATGGTGTCAACCTTATTCAACTCATATTTGGAGAGTCATGTTCTAAGACTTTATAGGAATTGCTTCTGATGTTACTAGAAGACATAATCACAAAGCAAAATCTCTGATTCTCTGTTCTTAAAAATCTTATGTTACTTAAACCTTATGTGTGAGAGGTTTTGGTATGTTTCCATTGGGACTGGGTTCCACAACTATTTATTGATTGACTGTTGCTTCCTATAGTAGTTTCTATCTGTTGAAAAAAGAAGTTTCCTTTATATTAGATAAAAAAATGTACTCATCTATTGTTATAAGGTCAAATATTTATTGATTGTGGTTAGGGATTTTGCTGGTTTCATAAATTAGTGGTTGTGGATTCTCCTCTAATAACCATGACTTTAATAGCACTGAGTAGCTAGCTATGTTTCCAATATCAGGCATCATATCCTTCTTGTTAAGTAGGCCTTAAGTACAGTTAGAAAACAGCTGGCTAACACCAAGATACATATGACACTACTGCACCATAGGGTTATGATGCTGTACTAGTTTTTGATGGAGTTTGTAAGTATCATAGCTGGATAGGACAATAGGTTGCATCTCTTCATTGCAAGCTTGTATATAACTTCTGATATCATGAAAACTAGTCCTCAGACAGGCAGAATTCAGCTTAGTTCCAGCTCTATGCCCTTTTTCTGAATGCATAGAGACTTCAGCCATAGGGACTGTACCTTCCACTTCTGAGGGGTGACCAATGATAACAGCAGCATCTTATTCCTGAGGCTCTTTTAGCAAGCCAAATGGTTTTTACTTACTTACCTACCTACCTACCTACCTACCTACCTCTTCCTCCTGCATTTATCTTTCTCTCCCTTCCTTAATGAGTCTTCCTTTTCCCTTTCCGTTCTTAGATCAATTTTGTGCTTCTATTCCCATTTCCCTCCTTCCACCTTCTTCTGAACTAATTTCCCCTCAGTTCCCTACAGAACCCCTTGTTGGTCCACTTCCTCTACTATTGTCCTCTATTACTCTACAAGCCCCCATACTTCTAAATATTTGGAGGTAGGTGCTTCCAACAAAAGAGAGTATGCATTGTTTGTCTTTCTGAGTCCTAATCATTTCACTCAATAAGAGGAGATTTTTAGTTTCATCTATATGCCTGCAAAGATTATGATTTTGTTTTTTCTTTACTGCTGAATAATATGCTGCTCTGTGTGTACAACACATTTTCATTATTAATTTATTGGTTGTAGGACATTTAGGTCAATAGTAGATGAACATATCAAGTCCTTTGGACATATGCCAATGAATGCTATAGCTATGTGATGTGGTTGATTTACTTACAGCTTTTGGAGAATTCTCCACATGGATTTCCATACATGTAGGCCATTATTTTAAGAATACTAAACCTGGTTACTAAAGGTATAAAGACTGCATGATCATGTAAATTCATAAAATCTGGAGAGCACTAAGCTGGATGAACCCTAGAACTGTACAGGCTTTTATTGTCTTTTATTCATAAACATAGTTCTGAGATAAAACCGAAAGTTGAACTGCATGTAATAAATTAGGATTTTAAATTTATTTGCTAGTGTGTGTGTGTGTGTGTGTGTGTGTGTGTGTGTGTGTGTGTGTCTCATGTAGCTGACATTGGCCTCCAATTCAGCATTTGGTTGAGGATGATGGACTTCTGATCTTTTTCCTTTGATCTTTTTAGTGTTTGAATTATTGCCATGCACCACCATACTTGGATAATTTAGGACTTCGAATGCACATTGATGACCTTATTGCTTTAAAAATATGCTACATTATACTTTTGCTAAAAGTCAATGTAACTTGAGCAGTACTTCATAGTCAGAGTTGTGTGTTGTTAAGTTTTATCTTTCTCAAGTTGATAAAAGTAAAACATTTACTATTCTATTACTATCTGAATTCTATTGAGATTAAGCGGTTTTAAAATTGCTGTTAATGGTTGGGTTTATGATTATGAAAGCCAATGTGCATTGTGTAGGGATACATCCTTGACATTCTTGGCCATAAATTTTCTGAAGACTTATGAAACTATTTTATAATAAATAAAACTTTTATAATGAAATGAAACTCTTTTCTTATAGCTTTAAACTTAGTGGTTTTCATGTTGTGGATTCTAATTACTGTGCTCAGCAAGAACAAATATTTCACCAAATATTTTTCAAATTTTTTATTGGATATTTTCTTTATTTACATTTCAAATGTTATCCCCTTTGCCTGTTCCCCCCCTCCCAGAAAATCCCTATGCCATCACCCCTCCCCCTGCTTCTATAAGGGTGTTTCTCCACCCACCCACTTCTGCCTCCCTGCCCTTAATTCCTTTACACTGGGGCATGTATCAAGCCTTCATAGGACCAAGGACCTCTCCTCCCATTGATGCCTGACAAGGCCATCTTCTGCTACATATATATACAGCTGGAGCCATGTGTACTCCTTGGTTGGTGGCTTAGTCCGTGGGAGCTCTGGGGGATCTGGTTGGTTGATATTGTTGTTCTTCCTATGGGGTTGCAAACCCCTTCAGCTCTTTCAGTCCTTTCTCTAACTCCTCTGTTGGGGACCCTGCACTCAGTCTAATGGTTGGCTGCAAGCATCTGTCTCTATTTGTAAAGCTCTAGCAGAGCCTCTCAGGAGACAGCTATATGAGACTCCTTTCAGCAAGCATTTCTTGGAATCCAAAATAGTGTCAAATTTTTATACTTCTTCAATCTTTTGCATCTTGAAATTTGTGTGAAAATTATCTGTGTGTAGGCATAATCTAGAGCTCCCACCTAAGTTGTTTCACACCAATTTAATGAATGTCATCATTGTATTTGCTACTTGAGCTACCATTTTATAAAATGTTTAATTGGTTAACACGTTTAATCTGGATAGATGTTCTGTCTCTTGGCTTTCTATCTCTCATTTACTATAGTCTCACGTATTTAAAGTTTCTCACCTACTTTCAGCCTTTCCAGTCATGTCATCCAATTCATACAGCTTTTGTTATATCTCAAACTTTGTATTATCACACAACTTGGGTTTTTGTGTTTCTATGTGTAGAAGAAAACTTGATTTAAATATTATATGATTTTATACTATTCTAAATTAATATGGAAACATTAATAATGAAAATATAAAGTTATATTTCTATTTTTTAATAAATTTAGTGGGATGACCTTGTTATTTGTTTTAGAATCTGAAATGCCATCTAAACAGTGATAAAGGTGACTTTCCAGCAGTATAACATGCTAGATCTCAGAAGCACTAATTTGGCACCATTTTTAGAACCAAAAGGTACGGTTTTATGTGAAGAACATGAATAGACTATTATACTATTATTTTATAAAACTTATCAAGGAGATGACTAAATTGGTAAAGGCCATGGTTGCCTAAGCCTGACATTCTTATTTTGACACCAAGAACTCATAGTGGAAGGCAAAAATAATTACATGTTGTCCTTTGACCACCATGGAAACTCTATGGTAAATGGTATACGCACACTTACACACACACAGAGAGAGAGAGAGAGAGAGAGAGAGAGAGAGAGAGAGAGAGACAGAGAGAGAGACAGAGAGAGAGACAGAGAGAGAGACAGAGAGAGAGACAGAGACCACTCACTGATAATACATATAATTTAAAGAATAAAGAAATAAAACCACCATTTCCAAATTAAATGTTAAAAAATTTGACAAAACATGATCTGGGGAATGGTACCATTAATTGTGCTATTCACTTCTACTTTCAGAGTAATTTCCCGTATTAGGAGATTGGGTTTGATCTTTAATAACTGAAAGTTACTTTTAAACAATGAATAAGATATTTTTAAAAATAGCAGTATTTTTTGTTAAACACTTCTGAAGAGTATTGGATGTCAATTTTGACCTTTTGAGGTGAGACTTCATATTAACCCATTACCTAATCTCAATAGCCCTCTCTAGGAATAAATCAAATTTTGTCAGGTAATGATATTTGACTTAGGGTTTTTCTGATGTACTGCTATGTAAGATTGACATGTTTTGATTTTTGTTTCTGTTGTATTCATACTATCTTGTCAGATTTTATTAAGAGGTTTATACTTACCTTATGGCTTCTCATTTAGTCTTACTTTCATTCAAACTGTTCTGAATTTATAGCAGCATCCTAAGGCTTCAAGAACAATAGGTTCTATGCAAAGTTTGTGTGTGCTAAACTGTCAAGTCATTCGAATTTAGTCTAGACTCTTAGATGCATGATGCATATAACTGTGTCTGCTTTGGCTACTGGCTTCAAGAGATAAACAGAAGAGGATGAAAAGGTTAGTCATTTAACTTACAAGACAGATATGACTGATATTGTGGGAAACAGCTAGCAAAACTAGAGGTGTTGGTGACTGGGATTACTTCATACTTAATTAGTGTATTCTTAACCTCCCTCAGCCCTGCTGCTCAAGTCAGGGAATACAGAATCTTTCCCCTCAGCATGAATTACTGGTCCCCATTTGGTGGAAAAGACAGGGGAACTGTTATCAATTCTTTACATTCTTTCAAATGCACTAGGGGATCTCCATAAAGAAAATGATGCATCCTTATAAAAGAAAGTTAGAATGTTTTCATGTAGCCCAAATCCTGAAAATATCCATTAAAATGAAACCTATTACTGCCAGGGTCTACACAGTATCCAATTCCTCCCAAGAAAGGCATCAAATGGGTATGGAGTCTGTGATGGGGACAAAGGCTGCTTACTTTTTGCCAATTTAACTCTTTCTTGTTACATCAGGGCCAAAAGCTGTTGGCTTCTGGCAATTAACTCCCTCTGAAAGCAGCAGGGGATAAGAAACTTAGTTACTTGGGTTCTTTTCTTTCTGACTCAGGCCTCTTGGTAGCCAGGCAATAGGCTTGGAGTTTAACTCTACTTGAGCCAGAAAGGTAAAAAATCAAAATGAAAAAAAAAAAAAGAAAGAAAAAAAAAAAGAAAAAAAAGAAAAGCACACATAGACAACACGTTCTGGATGAAGCTGAAGAAGGCTGCACCACTACTTTATTGTTGTTTTCTACTTTCTCAGGACAATTGATTACATGTTTTTCTATGTCATTCCATAAGTTCATAGGAAGTTTACAACAATAGTTCATGTCATAGAACAAGTAGGACTTAAGGAGTTTCAGTAGACTTCTTTACATGTCATTCCCTTAAGACTAGTACCTGACTAAACATTCATTCTCTGTTACTAGCTCCATAGGTTTAAAGCAATAACTTTTATATCATAAGTTAACATGGTTTTGTCAAGGGACAAATCATCTGCTTGTGTCTTCTTGTTTTGAAGTCTTGAATAGATAGACTAGTCCATCATTTATTTTCTGTCTTTGCACCTTCCTTTCCTATTATAATTAGCCCATGACATATGAAGGTTTACTGAACTCTGTTTGCAGCTTTTATTCTATAGAGGGCTTGAGATTACATGTATTAGTTTAGATATTTTTTAAAATCATTATCCGGAATTATAAAAATCATCAATTTATCTTCACAGCATTGCTACAGGAAAGTACATCTTGATGTTGATTCTGCAGGAATCCTGTCCAATAGGATAAACTGATTCCCCGGAATCGTTAGGCTATGTAATAGTAGCAGGAAAGGCATATCATCCACAAGAGGCAATCCTGGGATGTAACCTCTGGGGATCCTGCATCTCAGAGTGCACCCATCACAGCCATGCCAAATGATAGGCCATCTCCAGAAGATGCACTTGCTTAGCATAGACGTTCCTAGATGGCTTCAGACATATTACTATGTCTTTCTCTTTTGGAATTATGTATTTTCCTTCTTGTTATCTAGTTTCAAGTTTAAAGTATGTGTACCACTCTCCTGTGTCCTGTGTCCAACAAGAATCTGCAGAGAAGAATTGATTTCTGTTGGATTCCACACAGATACCTGTGAAGACTGAATGATTACAAAGCTGGTTACCTATGCTTGTCCTTCCAAAAGAAAGAAAAGAGATTTCCCCAAGTTCAGATATGCTATTTACTGTAATGATCATGTCATGGGCAATAACACCAAGCTGCCTTGATATAGAATCCTCTGGATTAGATGTATGATCTCATATTATGTATGTGTTTCACTGTATTTTGTTTATGGGTAAAATGGGAACCATAAAGCTTTTCTTATATCAGTAAAGCCTAGAAGTGAACTGTCATTTTAAAAGCTACTACAAAACTGTATATTAGAACACACAGTACTGGCCTTTTTACACAGGCTTAGTGGGCCTCAGCTATTACATTTGTACTCTTTGAAGCTCCTTGGGCTAGGGTTTCCAACAGTAGCTTTACCATGGCCAGTGGTTATGATGATAGTGACTGGGGTCCATCAGCCATGTCCTCACTTGTTCCTTTTATCCATCAATATTTTACACTATTTGTATGGACCAGTCCCAGTTCATAGAGTCTGGCCGGAGCATCAGTGAATAGCATTGTTTCAAAGCAAGAGGAAAAGCAGAAGCTGCTAGCCTCTTGTATCCTTGGTAATTTTATGGTCTTTGGTTGCCTTAAACAGTACAGATTCAGTGTGCACAGGTACTACATAAAGTTTGATGTGAAGAGTTAGAATCTCTCTAGGATAATTTCGTGGTGACTGATAAGTGTCTAGACTATAACCTGCACAGGAAATACACAGAATACATTTTTCCTGTTTTAGCAATGTTCACTGAACAACCACTTAGAGAATTATTCATCTTATATAATATTTAATCATAATGAGCACCTCTTGAACAGAGATTTTAAATGAGGGGCCTGATGCTTAGAGAGGTTATGTAATGTACTGAGATTTTGTGGCTACTTAGTTAAAGATCATTTTCACCCTGTTCTGACTCCTGTTATGTGTTTTCTGGTTTTCAACTTTATTTTCACGCAAGGGGTGAAGAGGAAAGTCTCAGTAAATTTATAGGCCTGTGAACCTCAGTAGGCTCCCCCTGTATTCTCATTTTTCTACTTATTCTTGAGTGCTAATGAATATTTTTCCCTGTATATCCATGAAGACAATAGGCAGGTTCTAACCAAGTCTGTTGAGTTTTGTATAATTGCTTTCGTGAGGAAATTTTTGTTGCATTAAGACAAGCTAGCAGAGCTTTAGCATCTCTTGTGCTATGCAGTCCTGCATTATTGATCCTTCTGTTTCTGTTCATTGTCTTGTAAGACATTTTAAATTTTCACCTAGCACCCATTCCAAACAGCTCAGTGGAGATGACAAAAATCACATATCTCAGTGGAGATGACAAAAATCACATATCTCATGTGATGATAGTAACTCTTAGGCTGTTTAATTATCATCTGGGATCTGTATCATTATGATAGATAGATGTTTATATGTCTCATTCAAAAACTGATTGGTTAATAATCCCTGGAAACTCTTTGGCAAGGCATTTTGTTTTAATAATAAGATTTTTTCACCTGTGATAAGAAAGCAAATGTGATAATGAAAGAAATGTTGTGACAAAACATAGAGTGTCAAACAATGTGCAAAAATATTTTAATGATTCTTCAAGGTACTTAAATATAAAGATATTTGTTATTAGAATATGTTGTTATGAACCACGTATAGAATTTCTTACATGACAAATAACATTAAACTATGTTATAATAATTATAATTACTTTGCGATGCAATAAAAACCTACATGACTCCACCTAGTGGACATAGTCGTGGTTTAAACTATTAAGTATACTTAGAGAAAATCATATTTCTAATTAATAAGCAACATTAAACAAACATTTTAAAAGTTAGTATGCTTATGTTAATTAATGATGCAAAAATTGTGAATAAATACAGATTAACAATTAGCAATATATTTGGAATTTATAACTGATCGAGGAAATAAAATTATTGCTAACATTCACACTGAGATACATCCACAGCGAGAAGGGAAGATTTATTCTCCTGTCCCCCTCCAGCTTACAGCTCTTGGCTTTCCTTGTATCCTCCAGATATACTTCATGTGTTTTCTGGTGAAGAATAGTACAGAATGGGCCAAATGTAGTGTTGTGTGCCTACAACTTAGGAGCTCTGACAAAATGGTCTTGAGTTTGCTCCAGCCTGGATTCCCTAGTGAAACACCGTCTTAAAAACAAACAAGCAAACAAACAAACAAGAAAACCCAGTGCTGTACTAAACATATTTGAAAAGAAGGGGAAAAGTGAGAAAGGCTAAAAATGTGTAACCAGGTTCACCATCAACAGGAATGGGCAAAGTAGAACAGTACTCAGGATCAGGAAGCAATATTAAAGTAATTTCAAATGTTTGCTTCTTGGAAGGTGTATGCTTCTTTCAACATGCTTCAAATGTATGCTCTCTTACAAAAGGAGCAAATAATATGTCATTTAATTTATGTGAAATATAAAATATGGTAAAATTAATCCATTAAGCAAAAATATCAGGGTAGTAGTTCCTCTTGTGTGAACAGAGGGTTTCCTGGAGAAAAGTAAGAGACCACCTGAGAAATGCTGGGATTGAACATGCTATGAGAGTGGTTAGGGTTACCTTAGTGTATTTCTTAAAATGTCACATTCAAGACATGGTTACTTCATCACTAGTTAAGTTGTGCATTCAAATAAAAGCTCCATACCAAAAATGATGCAGATTTTTGAACTTAGGAAAAGCAAAAGCAGTATGTTGGACTTCAGTTCATGTTCCTCCTCTATCTTCTTTCAGTTGTGTGACTTGGGAAATGATACACCTACCATTCCCTCTCTACTTAAGTTAACCCCAGAAACACTGAGATGACAGTGTTTGCTTCTTCATCTCCTCAGAAGTTAACTACTTATAATGTTTATCATGCTTCTGGGTCATAGTGTTTAGGGCATGACTGTTCTATAAATGTATAATAACTTATACTTCTTAGAACCAGTCCAGTGGGACTAGACAGCTTTGGGATGTAGGTATAAGAGGGCAAAGTGGTCACACAGTCTCCAAAATCCACTGTGGAGAAGGATGTGTAAAGGCTGAAATCAACTCATGACTGCAGAAGGAAGAAGAAGGCATTAGGCTCCCAAGGTGATGTGTCTTTAATGTGTTGGGTGATATGCTGCTGAGCAGATGGTCATATACACTGGCATTTACCTCTAACCTGAAAATTACAGAGGGATATGCGGGAGCTGCAGAAGAAACACTCATCAAATGTCTACAAGTGCACTTAATGTAACCATCAATTTTCTATGATATTTTTATGTGGGACTTTCCAGTAAGTGATATAACCTTTTTTAGCTAAAATAAAAAGCCAATGTGGCATTACCTCCTTAGAGACAAACATGGAATATGGCTCTTTACATATGATCTTTTGCACTCAGATGAACTGAAATATAAGAGGAAGAAAATTACAATGAAAATAGTTGATTGATTTCTCAACCCTGATTTTTCTCTCTTATGCAGACAATGTACGTGGAGAATAAGCAACAGAGAATGTAATTTTAGTCATCTAAGGCTAAAGTTAAATCTCTAGGGTGCTGTACTAATAGCACATATACAATGTAGCACAAAGATTAATATTGATACCTTCTAAACAACTTTTATTTGGAGGTAAACTTGTAATCATTGTAGGTGTAGAGATAGAGGTTACTTGTCTTAATTCAATATGTTCATGGGTAATACATTAGAAAGGTCCACAGCTTAATTTTGTTTTTCAGAAGCAAATAGTGAGCTCAAATTAGGGTATAAGCAATTTCCTGAGCTGTACAAAGTATAAGAATATTTTCATGAAGAAAGTGAATCAATTACTAAAATTCTCTTATCCCTTTTTGGGGTTAGCAAACAAAACATTGGACTTAACATGGTGCCCTTTTTTCCCCCCATTTTGATCCTACCTTTGCTCCCTTTTTTTTCATGTATTCCATTACATTATTTTTCTACCCCCCTTAATGTCTCTTCCACCTCGTTCTTGATCCTCTCTTTTAATATTGTGTTTAACTCCAGACACTTAATGTTCTCTTTGCTTAGACTTTAGCAAAACAACAACATACTAGTACTTGAGAGATTATTCTCAGTCACTGCTCATGTTTCTCACTATCTTTATGACTAAATAATAGAGCAAGAGAGGGGACTCAGAGTCTGTGTCCTGGGACAACAGAGCTGAAGAAAGCTCTGCAAATTTTCACTACTAGTTAGAATTAACAACAGTCACCTCTAACCCATCAGTGTTTATGGATTACATATTAAGTGTATATTCTAATGCTATGTATTTTGTAGATACTATAAATGACACAAATAATAATTTGGTGCAACTGCTTTAAAATTCCAGAGGACACCAATGATGAATACATTATCCCACTTAATTGACACTATAAGTAAACATACTATTGAATATGTACAGAATTCATAGCATAGAGTATATTGTATGTCTCAGTAGTTGTTTAAACTAGATTCTATTCAATGAAAAATTTCAGATCTCATCCTTAATGATTGTGGATTGAGACTCAAATGCTTTATGAATTTGAGATATTAGTCTGATTTCTTCCTGTCATAACTGTTGAAGCATAATGTATTCTGTCACTGGAAGTGACTTGCCTTTTTTCTGGGTGTTTCTCATCAATTTGTTCTTAGTGGTCTCTTTCATGGTGCTTCATCAAGCTGCCAATAGGTTTTAGTTGTACTGGACCCTGAGTTTCATAGAGCCACATTATTTTGTTGTCATTTTTGTTTTGCTTTTATAAGACATGATCACATTAAGTGGAATATGCTAGTCTGACACTCATAAGTGGAATATGCTAGTCTGACACTCACTCTGTCGCCCAGACTGGCCTTGAGTTTGTGGTGATCCCCCTGTATCAGCCACCTGACTGTTGTGATTACAGGTGTGACCCACCATACTCAGTTCTCTTGAACTTCTTACCTATGAGTTCTGGAGTGGGTTGTTAGGACTTTGCATAGCACAAGTCTCCCCGTCTTCATTTTTATCCCTTAGGCTCTACTCAACATATATTAGAATTTTCATCTTGTCTCATTTATTTTCTTTGACTCATATTTTGTATCCTTGTCTCTCTGGATTGTATAATTTATAAATACATTAAATCTCTTATTCTGTATCTAGTTCTGACTCAGCTGCTAGCTGATATGCTTTCAAATTGTGGTTTGGGTTGTTTTGGGTTTTTGTTTCATTTTTTTTGCTTGTTCATTTTTTTTCTTAAATGGATAGTTCTCATTTTATGTTAAGCCTTGTCATTCCTCATGCTATGGGGTGAAAATACATTTTAGGGCTCAGTGGATTCTGTTCTTGTGTAGTTTTTAATTTTCAGTGATTTTTCTTATGTAATTTTTAAACAATGTAACCCTCTTCTCTATAGATATTTACATAAGTGATTTTTCATCCATACTGTCAAACATCTAGTAGAAATTTAAGGTGTATTCCTTGAAAAGCTATCAGATCACACTGAGAATTTAAATGTAAACTGTATCTATTCAAGGACTCAAAAATACAATTGTGAGAGCTTTCTGGAAGCTTCCCCCACCCAACCACTGTCAGGAGTCCTGAAAAGAGATGGGTTTCCAGTGGTTGCCTTTGTTTCTTGAAATCAGCTATTGTTGCTACTCCTCACCCATAGCACAGCCTGTCTATAGTATAAAGCTGGAATAAGATTGAGAAATGATCATAGTTTTGTACTATTCTTTTTAATTTTGTAATCATGGCTGCACTACTATATGCAATGACTTAACGTATTTCCTTCTTTCTATAAGTACTTGTGCCTAAACTAAGCACATTATTGGTATCACTATAGATTCATATGTATTTGTAAAACAGAATCTAGATAGTTAGACACCTTTTGCCCATTCCTCTTCCAATATTAACATCTGTAAAACTATGTTGTACAGTATCAGAGGAGGTTTCCATTTCTTTAAGTCACTATTTTCTATTTGCCCTCCATTTATAGGTGAATATTTATTCCTATAGGTTCAATACATGTGTGAATTGATCATCTGTGTTCCCCTACATAGTAAGCACAAATGGCAGCCTAACACCCCAAGTATCACTTGAGTTGTGCTTTTATAACCATAATCATTTTTCCTCCTTTTCTGTCTAGCATTAATCTGCTCTCCATATCTGAGTCTGCTATTTCAAATACTGAATAAATAGAATAATATTATGAGTTTGTGATACTTAGCACCATCCTCTTTGGATGTATCTAATTCATACATATCTATAGATATTTTGACTCATTCTATGCTGTGAATATTTCAATGATCTTTTTAACTGATGTTACTATTCACCTATTGAAGATGATCTAGACTGCTCTAGTTTAAAAATAGTACACATGAATTTCCTATGAACACACATGTACATGATTCTGTATGGATGCTTTCCTTGAAACAGATGTTCAAGAGTATAAGTTCTTGCTTTAATGCTAGTTGTATTTTTAATATTATAAGTGACTTCCAAGTTTTTCAGAGAAGTTGTTTGTCTTTTATTGTTAGTGAACCAGGTTCTCTCTTTCTTTGGTAGCATTTGCTATTGTGAGTATTTTTCATTTAAACTATGATGCCAGGTGTGCAGTGACCTCACCCAAACTTTCTCTAATGGGTCAGGGTTTGGTTCAGTCTTTCCTATGTTTATTTGCAGTGTGAGTGACTCTATGTAAGCCAGGTGTAAAGCCAAATTTGTGAACCTTCACATACTTTCATGCATTTTGCCCAATGTTTATTTTTAACTGTAGTCTTTGAAAAGTCTTTATATATACTAGATATTGGTATTTTCAAAGACATACATTTTGCAAATATTTAATATTATTCTTTAGCTTTGCTTTTTATTCTCTTACATCAGCTTCTGCAAAACACTTCTTAGGTTTGTTGAGGTCAAATGTGTCAGCTCTGTCTTGAGTGGATTATGGTTTTAAACTCGAGTTCTTCTTTGCTTAGCTGCAATCCAATGAAGGTTTGGTCAGTAGCAAATCTCATCATGATCCATTTCCTTTGAACACACTTCTCTACATGCATTGCTTGCTCCTCTTTTTGTGTATGGCTCTTATTTTGATGACTCTCCTTCCCAGTCATTCCTCACATTGTCCATATCTCTCCTACTTTAGATCTTATTCTACCACTGTACCAGACTTTTGGTTTGATAACAGTATGTTTCTTGTGAAAAAAAAAATTAGATGACAAATGCCTTTTTGAGAACATTTCTGAAGTTGTCATTCTCTATTCTTGCATTTAAATTATATTTAGAAATTTAAATTAAAATTAATTTTCATCTAGAGTTTTGAAAGTGTTGAGCCCACTATATCTTTGCTGTAATCAAGATGCTTTGTAGCATTTGATTTATGATCTTCTGTGAGTGACAGATTTTTTTTTAATTTTCATATACTTTTTTATTTTGAACTCTCAGGATGACAAATATACAGTCTGACAATTTTAGTATCATTTTACTATCCTTATTTCCTTTAGCTAATCTATTTTATTCCACTTTCCTTGAGATTTCCTCAACCTTGCCTTTGAAGTTTCTTCTTATCATGAAGTCATCACTTTGGCCACTGTAATTTATTGTTTCCAGGACAGTTTTTTGTTGTCTCCTTGTTAGTTGCTTCTTGGTATATGAGTGGTGGTTTATGGGTCTTGTCACTCTTCTAACATTTTGGCACTGGGAATTGCTCAACTGTTGAAAGCTTTAATAGTATACATTTGGGATATTTTCTTGTAAAACTGTTCACAATTTAACCATTTCTCTTTGGGATCCTAAAACATGTCTTGATTTCTTCTCTTTTCTTCCACATTGCCTGTAAATTCTATTTTTAATGCCTATAAAGCAGACACAATGAAGTTTTAGGAGTTAGACTGGAAGAGGCCATATTAAAAGTATGTATTTGTCCTTCCAGGCACACCTTTGGGGCACTCTTATTTTGAGAATTTCAAAAAATAATTTATGTGTGTCTGTGTCTCCCCTGTCTTTCTTCTTTTTTCTCAAAGCCACAGTCTTATTCACAGGAAACTGATACTTCCAATGTTTAATTAGTGGAGAGAGAAATTCTTTCTGCTCTGTTCTACGTCCTTTTACCCAATTTGTCTCACTTGCCTCTTATATTGCTCAACAGCTTTTTACTATCTCTGTGTTATCTACCTTTCTGAGAAAAAAGCTATACAGTATAAAGTGCTTACTTAAATTCTGTCTCAAAAGAACTGAGTCAATAATTGGGGTATATATTACACCTCTCCTTAGACTGTGCAGGATAAAAATTCACTGAATTTTTCCATATATATATATATATTTTTTATATAGATATATTTATATATTTTAGGATCAAATCCCCTTGACTTGTCTGATTTTAAAATTTTCTTTCTATGGTGGATGACAGAGTATAGGTTTAGTTTCATTTTAAAATGTGGTATTACAGGGTTCTTATTAAAGGTTTTTAACCTCTTATAACTGTGATACTGCAGAGATTGCAGTGCAAGAAAGGAAGAGAACAGTGTTTGTTGTGGTTGTGATCATTACGGACTTACAAATCAAACATATATATGTGCAATCTAACACCATTCTTAATCACATGAAGGTATTATGTGGTCCTGGCAGTGTAGAGAAAAGACTACTCACGGTATGTACAGGAGATGAAAGGTTTGTGTATGGGAAGCAAAGAACCCTTGTTCCTTGTTATTACAATTTGTATAAATGCATTTACATGTGTAAGTACTGTAAGTACATGCATTTTTATTTCTCTGACATATTTTAAAAACAGAATTCTTGGCTTATTTATTTATATTATTTTTAACAAGTGTTTTCCTTATTTGCTATAGACCTGCATACATTTCCTTTACAGGAGCCCTTACAAATCTCAGCCCACAGGTTTAATGACTGTTGCAGACAATCCTTACTCTAACTCACTTCTTCTTCATGTCATTCAGAGTCTGCTTCCATCATTCCAGGATGAAGCATTCCAGGAGTGGTTTTTAATGCTATTCATTTCCTTCACACTGTTAAACCTAAGAAGCTCTCTTGCTGTGCTTTCATTATTCAATTTAGGTTTATCTTGTTGTGGTCAGGTGTGAATTGCACTCTTTTTACATTTGCAATTTATTATTTTCCCCGTAGGCCCACATCAGCCAGACATCTTGGTCTTGATTATATTAATACTAATAATATCGCTTTTATTTGCTGATGCCTGCTCATTTTCATAAAGTAATAAGAACAAAATAATGAAATATTCAAATTGCTTCACTAACACAGCTAGGAAACAGAAGTCAGATCACTATCATCTTAGAACATTGAGCTGAAGAAGCAGCATTTCCTCCTGAGGGCTCAGGAGGATGGCTCCTCATCTCATGAGTTAAGACAGCAAGAAAAGGCTGCTTTTCCATCAAACTAATCCAAGTCTCAAGTGGACCATAAACATATTCAGTATTACATTTCTCATATCCTTTCAATCTCATAATCTTGATTATTTTTATGATGTCATATATGCATGAACACATAAACTGACTAATTTCTTTCTTTCTTTATAATTAACCAGTCTTATTGATTCAGATTCTTTCTTTATACTATGTGCAGAAGGGCTGGCAATGTGCTCACATAGTCAATTATCAATGTGCATGATTTTGATCTTAGCCATTCTGATTGGTGTAAGATGGAATCTCAGCATCTTTTCAATTTGCATTTCCCTGGGGACTAATGATGTTGAACAATTCTTTAAGTGCTTCTCAGGCATTGTAGATTGCTGTTTTCTCTGTTTAGCTCTCTAGTAGATTTTTTTAATTGGATCATTTTTTGTTTCGTTTTGTTGTTGTATAGAATAAGTTCTTGAGTTCTTTATCTTTTGAACCTCAGCCCTCTATTTGATGTAGTGTTAGTGAAGATTTTTCCCCAATCTGTAGGTTGACTTCTCTGTCCTCTTGACAGTGTCCTTTGCCTTACACAAACTTTTCATTTTCAAGAGGTCCCATTTATCAATTCTTGATCTTAGAGACTGAGACATTAGTGTTCTGTTCAGGAAAATCTTCCCTTGCCAGTGCCTTCGAGGTGTGGAGAAAGGGGAACACTCCTCTATTGCTAGTGTGATTGTAAACTAGGAGAACACTCTGAAAATCAATCTGGTGGTTCCTCAGATAATTGTAAAATCTTCTACCTGAAATCCTGTGTATACTGCTCCTGGCCATATATGCAAAAGGTGCCCCACCATACCACAAGGACATGTGTTTCATGTGGTCATAGCAGCCTTATTTATAATATCCAGAAACTGAAAGTAACCCAGCTGTCCCTCAACCAAAGAATGCATATAAAAAATTATTTCACTTACACAATGGAATACTGTTCAACTATGAAAAATGAGTACATTATGGGTTTTGCAGATGAATGGATAGCACTAGAAAATATCATTTTGAGTGAGGCCACTCAGACCCTAAAGGATATGCATGACAGGAGCCTCGTATGGCTGTCCTCTGAGAGATTCTACCAGCAGCTGACTGAGACAGATGCACATACTTAACAGCCAACCATTGGACTGAGGTCAGGGACCCCTATGGAAGAATTAGGGAAAGGATTGAGGGAACTGAAAGGGATGGCAACCCCATAGAAAGATCAACAGTGTCAACTAACTTGGACCCCAGGGAGCTCCCAGGGACTAAAGCACCAAACAAAGAGCATACAGGGGCTGGTCGAAGGCCCCCTGGCTCATATGTAGCAGATGACTACCTTCTCTGGCCCCAGTGGGAGAGGATGCACCTAATCCTGTAGAGACTTGATACCCCAGAGAAGAGGAATAGGGGGACACCATCTCAGAGGGGAAGGAGAGGACTAGGAGGGGAGCAACGTTTGTGATGTAAGTAAATGAAGTAATTAATTAAAAAAAAATCAATGTGCATGCATGAGAATGTTTCTGTGTCAGGAATTTTAATCTAATAAAGCATACATGATGTTTCTAGATGTCGAGCATTCTTTGCCTTTCTCATTTTAATATTTTTTCTTTCTGTTATTTTAAAATATAAAAGAATTTTAATAGCTAAGTTTGACTTGTTTATATTTATTGTTTAAATAATACAATAAATGACCATGCTGAGTCTCAATGATGTCATCCAGTTTGAATGTTTCATACCCTTTACTTCTTTGTCTTTTTATGGTTTCCATATCTTGATTTTATAGCCTCCCATTTTTCTATTAGTTCACTAATAAACAATTTGTTAACTCTATGAATTAAAAATTTTCTCTTCTTCTTGAAATGAAGTGATGATAATGGTTTTCTCTTTGTGAAAGTACTTCTTATTATGGATGTATATTTCTTTTTTACTTATGTAAAAGAATAAGAATATTGTACATCATTTGTAGTCTTAATATATTTGATATCTTCTTGCATAAATCTAATTATTTTACTTTTATTTTTACATAGTTCACTCAATTCTTTCTCTGTACTAATGTTTTTCTTGCAGTCATCCTCATTATCAAATTTTAATTTTCTTACCTGTCTTTATTTATTGTGTGGAGGAGCATGCCATGGTGTACTAATGCAAGTCAGAAGACATCTGTAGGAGGTAGCTCTTTTACTACACATGAGTTCTCAGGAGTGAACTCAGATTATCAGGTTTTGAAACTAAAACTTTTACTCACTAAGCCATCAGGCTGGGCAAGATATTATTACTCTTAGTAGTTTAAATTCAAAGATTTGTCATTACTTGAGAAAGGGCAATTCCTACTTCATAGTAAGAGTACTGAAGGCTTAGAATAGGGAAAACAAAATGGTTTATTTTACATTGTATAATAGGGTATCATCCTAAAGAAAGGGCAAATATGCTTATTTTGTATTTGGCCAAACATATTCTCTTCCCTCTATATTCCTCATTGGCTGAGTTCTTCCGAGGGACACTTTCTTCTTCATCTAGCACAGTCTCTATTTCAACCTCCCCCATGCTCCTGGAACTAGACATTCCCTACTCATTTGTGGCATGTAGTTTTAGTAATATAGAAGACAATAAATTTTCAACCTCAAGAAAAACTAAGCAGTCACATAACAAGCAGAGCCAGCGAGGAGAAACAGGGACCAAGTATCTCCTACTTATTGTTTATTGATGAGCTTTCCATATAGCTCATCCTGAAAATGATAATTACTTCTTGTGTGATTAGTCTCATTTACTCCTGTAACTCATATTCATGTCCATATAATTCATTAACCCGCCTGAAGAGATAAAACACATGAACATGTCTATTTTAAAATGTAATTCTGAAATTTCTAGTCAAATTTATGGAATTAGAAATTATTATATTGAGTGATGATAACCCATTCCGAGAAAGACAAATGTCATATGCTCTTTCATCTGTGGCTTCAAACTCCAAGTCATCAGATGGGAATATATGACATAGAATAACCACAAAAGCCAGGAAAATAAAAGTGGATTATGGGTAGAACAATGGAGAAGGGAGAATAAAAAGGCAGAAAATATTCAAATGAGGAAATGCAAAAAGCAGGATGGTATTAATTGGGAAAGGGAAAATCAACATAGGAAAGGGAGGGCAGACGAATAGTAATGGTGGCTGAAAGTCATAAGTAATCATATTGTTATCAACTCACCTAAAATTATGCAAACAACATGGAACTCTATGTATATGCATATACACATACAGTTCATTTGAATTTCTTTCATCTGGGTTCATAATTTTCTCCCTAAAGAGCCATAGAGTATCCTAGAAGTTTAGGCAGTTAAGGAATGGTGAGAAATAGTCTTCTCCCAGGAAAGAGTCCCATAGTTGTTTATCCAATTCTAAGAAGTCAGCCCTGCAATCAGATACATACAAGTAACACTATTTAAATCAAGAAGATTGCGTTTATATATTTAAGAATAACATACATACATATATGCATACATACAAACACACATATATATATAATATATACATACATACACATATAATAGATAGAGATAGATAGATACAGAGAGAGAGAGAGAGAGAGAGAGAGAGAGAAAGAGAAAGAGAAAGAGAAAGAGAGAGAGAACATATTTTTTTAAGAAGTGTTGAGGCCATGATTTTGAGAGAGACTGAGGAAAGGTAAAAGGGAAGTAGAAAAGAATAAAAGGGGTGAAATCATGTTATTTTAATTTTAAAAAAAGTCACCGTGTCCTATCATTTATTTCTTTGAAAAGTAATATGGTTGCTAAAATCTTCTGCATTATAATAAGATCATCTTAGATGCATGCACATGGCTTTTCAAGTGTCAGCTGTTTTCTCCCCTTATTGTTTCAAAAGTTTTTCCGTTCTATTTATCTCTAAATCATAGTGTTTTTCCAAGTCATTTTTAAGCCCTATGCACAAGTTTTCATGGAACCCCTTCCTATTTTCCTGTATAGTCAAAGAATCCTTTCTCTTGACCTAATTTTTAAAAAAGCTCATAAAAAGCTTTGAGCCTTGAGATGGAATTTTATACTGTTTCTTCGAACGTTTTCTCTCTGGCTTTGAGTGTCCTCTACGTTTCTGGTGAAGTTTTGGATTACAGGGATGTGTTTGAGCTATTTCTTCCAAATATCCTCCATCTTTAAACCTTTTCACCGACATCAGCAATTGTTGCCTATACTGATGACACCAGTAAAATTATTCTCTTTACCTTATCTCTTTATTACTTTCACTTTCCAGCTTTGGTGCATCCTTTCCTATAAAGAGGTTAAGCAATAAATTGCCCAGAAGTCCAGATTGCATTTACCTTACGGAAATGGGAAGTATGCTTAAGTACACTAGTTCTGGAGTCCATAAGCTTACCTTGCAGTTACAAATGCAGATTGGATTGTGTAAATACATACTTTGTAAAGTACACACGTCCATTGGCCTGACCTCCTGATACTCCCAGAGGCTGGATCACCAACCAAAGGATACACATGTAGAGACCCATGGTGCTGGCCACATATGCGGCACAGGAGGGTCTTGTTAGCCATCAATGAGAGGAGAGGCTCTTGGACCTGAGGGTGTTAGATGCCCAGTATAGGAGAATGCCAAGGAGGGAAGATGAGAGTTGGTGGGTGGGTGGGTGGGTGAATAGCCCCATAGTGGCAGGGGGGAGGGAATAGGGAGGTTCCAAAGGGAAGATCTGGAAAAGGAGAAATATTTGAAATGTAAATAAAGTATCAAAAAAAAACAAAAACAAAAACAAAAAAAAACCAAAAAAACAAAAAAACCAACCCTACTTGAATAAAGGTTAATGAATGTATGGCACTATTAAGAAATTCTCTGGGGGCAGGAACTAGTTCTAGCTGATCATTTTTGACCTGACAAAATGAACCTCTTTCCTGCTTTTCCTTCCCCCATCCACGAAAGCAAATGAGCAGTATGCACTGTAGAATGTAAGAAAGATTAATGACTTTTCAGTGAAATAGTCCATTGTTTGGCACATAGTAAGGACAAAGAAGTAGTTGCTGATATGGTCATGAAAATCACATCCTGGGGTGGGGAGATGGTTCAGTGATTAAGGACATTGACTGCTCTTCCAGAGGTCCTGAGTTCAATTCCCAGCAACTACATGGTGGTTCACAACAATCTGTAATGGGATCTGGTGCCCTCTTCTGGTGTGTCTGAAAATAGCAACAGCATACTCACATGGAATACATAAATTGATCTTTTCCTTTAAAAAAAAAGAAAAGAAATTCACATCCTTCACTTTACAAATGAGAAGGTGAGGACTCAGGGCCTGAACTGAACTAATCCTAACCTCAGACTCTGAGATTAGCATTTTCTTTTTCTTTTCTTTTTTTATGATAAACTTATACTTTATGAATTTCAGCTACCTAAAATATAAATTCCTCTACATTTCCTTTCACTGTTTTTTTTTTTATACTATATTTACATTTCAAATGTTTCCACCTTTCCAAATCTCCCCTTTGGAACCTCCCTATTCCCTCCTCCCTCCCCCTGCCTCTATGGGGGTATTTCCCCACCCACCCACCCATTCTCATCTTCCCTCCTTGGCATTCTCCTATATTGGACCCTCAGAAAAATGAACATAATACTACCTGAGGACCCAGCTATTCCACTCCTGGCATATACCCAGAAGATGCTCCAACATGTAATAAAGACACATGCTCCACTATATTCATAGCAGCCACACTTATAATAGCCAGAAAATGGAAACAACCCAGCAGTCTTTCAACAGAGGAATGGATACAGAAAATGTAGTACATTAACACAATGGAATACTACTCAGCTATTGAAAACAATGACTTCATGAAATTAACAGGCAAATGGATGGATCTTGAAAATAACATCCTGAGCAAGGTAACACAATCACAAAAGAATGAGCATGATATGTACTCACTGATAAGTGGTTATTAGCCCAAAAGTTCGGAATACCCAAAAGTCACTTCACAGTAATCATTGGGCTGCATATGAAGACCCAGATGGAGGAGTTGGAGAAGGGACTGAAGGAGCTGAGAGAGTTTGCAGCCCCATGGAGGGAGCAACAGTGGCAACCTGCCTGACTCCTTGATGCTCCTGGAGACTGGATCACCAACCAAAGAATACACATGTAGAGACCCATGATGCTGGCCACATATGTGGTGGAGGAGGGTCTTGTTAGCCATCAGGGGGAGGAGAGGCTCTTGAGCATTTTCTTTATAAAGTGATCCAGTCTTTGAAGTGGAAGTTTCTGGATATGTCAGATGATACAGACTCACATGGTGAGGCTACCTCACTGGTGTTTGGCTGAGGCAAGACCCATGAGAGGACATGTGATGTTTGGAGAAATATTACTTAATGGACAGTGACAATGTGCTTGCATATTTAGCTTTGCAAAGCTTCCTTGGTCTTGCTTCTTCATCTTCACTGATCTTCACTTCTTGAAAGAGGCACAACTGAGAACTTCTCTTGGTGTGCCCTGATGGTCCTGGTCTCTCCCAGTGACTCCTACCAATTTGTCAGAGGCCTGGCAGTTTCTAATAGATTGTGCCAGTGCTGCTGGTTCATGTTTGCTATCCTGTCACTAATGAACTGGACTACAGGTATCCTGACAACAGAGATTGGAATCGGCCCAAGGAACTAGTTCTAAACAGGTCCACATCCCTTGTCCTATTTACCATCTTTTCTCCCCTACCTTTGGACAGTGAGCTAGAAGAGGGGCTGAAGCATTTCAGAACACATATTAAAAGTAGATTTTTTTAAAAAATCTAAGCCTATAAGTTTTTAGTCATGTTCCTCAAGTATGCCTGTGTACTTGTCTCTGTGTCCATTAACATACATGTACATAATAAATTTTTAAGGTGCACAAGAGAGCCCTGTTACAAGAGGAGGGGATATTTTTACATCAGCTTGAATTAATTAGTAACTTCTTTAAGAAACATATGCAATTATTCATCAAACTAAAAGTCAAATTTGACTTTTTTTCTTCTTTATGTATAATTCTGACATTTAGGATATCTTTTCTCTGCTATACAGGGAATGAGTGCCTTTTAAGATTGGCCCATCTCTGTAGGTGAGGCTTCAACTCAACTGTGCTGACATCATAAGGGTAATGTCATGTGAGAGAACCTAACTCAGAGTTTAGAGTGTTCTTACAGAAGCCTGCCTCCTCATACACATGTCTATTACACGGGAAAGGATACTCGCTTATTCAAGTTTGGCCTGTTGCTTCTGATAAGAGATATATCTGTGATTTCAAGGAAACAGTATTTCCTTTGAACATCTTGAAGCAGGGATGTTTGGTATGTACAACCATGGTGCAGAGTGAACTTAGCACTGTTTGAAAATTTAGATGTAGATTTTCACTAGATCCTGAATGGAACACATTAGAATGTCATTAAGAGAAGGACATCAATGCAAGATGTGTTTTTTAAGATTTTCAGTTGAGTAAGTATGCTTTGCACCATCAGAAACAGGATCTCCCAGAACCATAGGACTGAAGAATTTCAGATCCTATCCTGATTTGATAGTCAGAGGATAAAATCCCTACATCATTTATATAAATTTTAATCTTCATGAGTCCCCAATCTTAATTTGGTTTTAACCAATTGATACGAGTGAATGAATTACCTGTGGAGCCAACCCCTACCTCAGAGATTTTGATTTAAATATCCAAGCTGAGGCTTAGGAATAAAATATTGTTCCCTGGCTTGCTAGCTATTACTAGGTTGATTCTTACATGTTGCTGTGGTGTGGAGCTACAGACACATGTTGTACAACCAGCAGATGAGACCAGAGCTGCTGGCCATGTTCATCACATATCAAATTCAGCCTTGCCTTTATCTTCACATTTTGCAATAAGTTGAACTACAAATCTGGGGGTCCAAAGTCCTACTAAGCCCCACAGTGCCAGAATTATTTTTAGCTGAATCAGAGAGAGCATCCAGATTAAAGGTTGTCGTGTCTCATGACTACAATGCTCCTGTGAGGATCAATATGTAGTGGCTTTCAAAAGGTAAAGAAATGAGGACCATCCTTTTCTTAGGAGTCTCTATTTTGGAGGGTTTTTTTGTTTTGTTTTGTTTTGTTTTATAATTTTTTGATACTTTATTTACATTTCAAATGTTTCCCCATTTCCAGATCTTCCCTTTGGTACCTCCCTATTCTCCCTCCCCCATGGGGGTATTCCCCCATCCACCCACTCACCTACACACTCTTGTCTTTCCTCCTTGGCATTCTCCTATACTGGGGCATCTAACACCCTCAAGCCCAAGGGCCTCTCCTCTCCCTGATGGATAACAAGACCCTCCTCTGCCACATATGTGGCCAGCACCAAGGGTCCCTCCATATGTATTTTTTGGTTGGTGGTCCAGTCTTCGGGAACATCGGGAAGTCAGGCCAGTTGCCACTGTTGTTCCCTCCATGTGGCTGCAAACTCCCTCAGCTCCTTCAGTCCCTTCTCCAACTCCTCCATCTGGGACCTCACGCTCAGCCCAATGGTTGTTATGAAGTGACTCTTAGGCGAACTTTTCGGCAAATAACCACTTATCAGTGAGTACATACCATAATCATTCTTTTGTGACTTAGTTACCTTGCTCAGGATGATGTTTTCAAGTTCCATCCATTTGCCTGCGAATTTCATGAAGTCATTGTTTTTAATAGCTAAGTAGTATTCCATTATGTAAATGTACCACATTTTCTATATCCATTCCTCTGTTGAGAGACATCTGGGTTGTTTCCATTTTCTGGCTATTATAAATATGTCTGCTATGAACATAGTGGAGCATGTGTCTTTATTACATGTTGGAGCATCTTCTGGGTATATGCCAGGAATGGAATAGCTGGGTCCTCAGGTAGTATTATGTTCATTTTTCTGAGGGTGAGGTTTTTTTTTAACTGCATCATTTTTAGTTCATAGTGAGAGTGATCACTTAAAGAAAAGCACAAATTGGGATTTGTCAGCTAGGTTAGTCAACCACAGTCAGGCAAAAATTCCTCTGTGGCAAATTGAATACTTAAAAAATAAATCTTCACATCACTATCCCAAAGTCCTTACTTCTGTGACTTTCTGTAGTAATTATTGCTTGCATATTTTATTGGTGACTAATAATAGGCCAACCTACCAAATTTATTTTGAACTCATTTATGTTTCTTTATTATTTTATTTTGTACGTATCCATATTGTGCTTTCTATAAAGCTTTATACATTCAAGGCGAGAACATGCAACTCATTTTTATGCATTCTCTTAAGCACAGTAGCCTACTCGAACATACTCGAAAGTAAAGATTCCCACCCTTGGGCTTTTCAATTTTTTTTCCTTTTATGAAAACTTTTCCCTTTTTATTTAAAGAACAGTGTTCTTTTTAGGATAATTATGGTGTATATTAAAATGTTCCAAATATAATAGACATATTCTGACTCTTTTTACAAGCTTTCAAAGCTAGATTTTGAAGAAAAATACATATTACCATTTTAATAGAAATTAGTCTACCTCCTAGTTACTGAACTGTTAATGAGTAGCAGTGTACATCCCCGTTCTGAAAAGGCAACACAGCAGTCCATTCTCCAGACACCTTGAAGCTACAGTCTCGATAAAATAAAGGCAAACTGTATCATTTGATTACAAACAAAAATTTTCAGCACAGAGATGGCTCAGCACTTAAGAATACTAGCTGCTCTTAGAGGGGACTCCAATTCAGTCCCCAGCAGCCCTGTCAGGCATCTCATGATGACCAGTAATTCTAGCTCCATGAAATTCAATACCTTCTTCTGACCTCCATGGGTACTTGCACATTCACAGCCACCCATGCACACCCTCTTCCCCCACACATAATTTAAAAATAAATTCATCTTTATGACCTCTTCCATTCCTATTCATCATTTTTTAAGAAAGGGAACATGAAGTAAGTTATGTAAGTTATGGAAAAAATACACAAATTTATTCTTTCAGTTCACTTACTAACATAGAAGTTATTAGATCTACAAATTACATATTAACTATTGCTTAGATAGTTATGTTGTTCAAGAATATATTCAGACTGTAATAAGGTCAAATAATGTTCTCTTTTCCTATTTTTTCTGAAGTTATAATTATGTATTTGAATATACTTAGTATTCCAAAATAGCTCCTGACAAGTGGCAGTTTTCCTTTTCTACATTCCAATAAGTGTGTGTGTGTATGCATTTGTGTGTGAACAAGGGTCAGAGAACAACTTTCTGGGGGTGGTTATCCCTATATCATGTGTGTTGTTTTCTGAACACAGTTTATCAGATCTGGCCGCTAGTGTCTTACACATAGAGCTATCTCAAAAGTCTTATCCAGGGATGATTAAAGTATAGCTCTCCTAGACAAGGAAAAAAGAATAATGCAGATGAAGACAAGAAAGGGGAATCAGAGTGTCAGTAAAAAAGGTTTAAATTAGTAGTGAGGAGTAGCATGGTTGCCTTGTCTGAGAAACCTGACTGTGCAAGTGCCATAGAGAACTCAAGGCAGAGGACAATTGAACATATGCAGAAGATTTGGACACTGATATGTATGGGAAAAACAGCATCAAGTTGGTCACTGGGGCAGAGGGGATGAGAGGCAAATAGGAAATAAGGGATTTCTGCTGATAGCTTGTATCTCAAGAAGCAGGATAGAGAAGGTATTGGCTTGGGGTGTAGCTGTATGTTTGGTTGTTGTTGTTTTATTTATAAAAGATTGATTTAGGGAAGGCTTAAATCCTATTAAATATGGTGGAAATATAGGAAGAGAAGCAACTAAAAAGGCAGGGGCCTTGAGGATGAATAATTGGGTGTGAATCAAAATGTGTGTTACCATGTGAGAATTTCAACAGACCCTGACATATTAAGACCTCTAGTTCTCTGTGAGGAGGACTAATGTTATCACAGTTACATGAGCAGGTAAGATTAAACAGGGGAAGAATGGGAATTTGGGAGTCCTCATTGTGTAACATGAGATTGTTTATTATGAAGTACTTAACAAAGGTGTCTGCTCATGGGCAATAGTTAGAAGAAGAAGAAGTGATGAGTGTGAAAAACCTGTTTTGGGTGAGTTTGGTTGCATTGTTGAATGGACAGCAAACAGGATAGAAGACACAACTGAGTGTGAGATAAAGTATATTCATAAGGACTTAATTTAAGAGAATAGTTTAAAGTATTTTAGTATCACCAAGCAGGTCAGCAGAGAAATATACACAAATTAGTGTGCAGATTGATTTGTTTGTTCTTATTCATCAAGCAAGGCAAAGGACAGAAGGAAAAAGAGCTGTGTATCCTGGCAAGAGTAACACCATATTGACAGTAATTTAGATAGAAAACGAAATGAAATTGGGAATCTTTCAGCCTATGAACAAATGCAGGCTTTCTAAAAGCAAAGATGTTTATTAGAAATTAATAAATGTGAGAGTTGAAAGGTTATGGGGAACACTTTAGAGAGATAGACTGTAGGTTGATGATGGAGACAAAAAAGAAAATCAGGAAATGATGAAATGTCAAAGTTCAGAACAATGTAGGCCTGTGGGTATAACTTCAAGGTGACAGTAATGGGTAGAAAACAGCATGTTTGAGGTGAATGTGTAGTACATTTCATATATATGTACTTAATCTAATTTCAGGGCTTTGAGTAAATTGGTTGCTATTGCTACTGTTTTTCTAGAGGCACCACCTCTACAATATGGAGCTGGGCTATTGAGTAACTGAGCATGTCACTGATACTTTAACTTAGAGGAGCACCATCTATATTGTTCTGAAGATGTATTTGCTGGTATTAATTCAGTTCTTTACAGATTAACACTCCTCCATGAAGCTTCCATTGATGTTTCTTGTTTGTTCAAATCCTTTCATTTCATTCATGTTTATTTTTCTTTCTATATTTCTGTGCTTTGTTTCTCCTTGTGAATCTTAGTAACTTCTCTCTATATTACAGTAATTGTAAGTAATCTATTTTTCTTGGGGTTGTTGCTTCCCTTTATTCTCCATGGCCTTGACAATATTTTGTAAAAATTAAACATTTCATAAACATTCAATGAATTTATGTGGTCATTTCTTTCTCTTATACTGACAAAACATTGACAATTATGTAGCATCATCTAGATGTTTCTAGGTAGGAGATGGGCATGATAAGAATTCAGAACAATACTCTAGCACCTGAAAAAAAGTATCCCTGTAGGTTTTGAAACACTCAATGTCATATGAAATCATTGAGCACAATCTAAGTGAGGTAGATATAAAGAAGCAAGAATGATGTGTGCTCATATTCTCTCATAGTTCAGGTTACTATTGTTGTGATAACACACCATAACTTTAGGAAGGCAGGGTTTTATTTGGCTTATGCTTCTACATCACTGTTCATCATCAAATTGAATCAGCACAGGAACCCAAACAAGCAGGAAGCTGGATCTAGGAGCTGATGAAGATATCATGGAGGGGTGCTGCTTACTGGGTTGTTCATCATGGCTTGTCAGCCTGATTACTTATAGAACCCAAGACTGCCAGCCCAGGCATGGCACTACCCACAATATGCTGGGCCCTCCCCAATCAATCTCCAACTTAAAAATGTGTTACAGTTTGTGTACACCCCAAACTTATGGAGATATTTTCTTAATTTAAGTTTCTTCCTCTCCGATGACTTCAGCTTCTGTCAAACTGACATAAAACTACCCAACAGAAGATCTTCACCTATCTTACCACTTACAATGGGAATTTTTTTCTATTTATTTTCATAAATTTCTGGTTGTGTAAGAGTTAAGAAGCATGTGGATAATTGATGATAAGTGTATGAGAAAACAGGAAACTTCTCTGGAGTTTCTCTCTTCATTAGGTTACTGTAGATTTTATCCCCTAAATCTCAAACTATGCCTACTGTAATCTTTACTCATTGTCTCTACATACCTCATCCCTACTTACTGTTCTCATGTCTAACCTTGGGCCTTAATAATGCCTACTAAAAGTTCCTCCCCGGGACTGAGGGTGTGATTCAGGTGTGGAATGCTAATTATTTGAGTATGAGAATCTGAGTTAGGATCTCCCAAACTCATTAAAAATATAGAAGTGTTCATAGAACCTTAGGCTTGATGGCTATCCAGCCATCCTAGTTGAAATGGTGAACTCAGTAGTGTTCAGGGTGTAAAACAAAGTTTTATAGAACTGAACATCTGATATAAACCTATGTATACATACAAAATATCAATAATATAGAATGTCAGGCATGTCTTTTTGCTCATTTCAGATAAGTAGTCTTTTAATCAAGCTGTATTAATTGAAAATAAGTCCTGAAACTGCCCATCAGCTGGATTTCTGTTAAGTTCCATGGCCTCTCTAAACTATGGGTGGACATAGTCGTAGAAATAGATATCTCCTTTGACACTGGAGAACAGGGTTAAGTCAGCTATTAGTCTGCAGTTCCTCATGGGCCTCTGGCTAGTATTTAATCCCTCCAAGAACTTGACAGAATCTTCACCTATTGGGAAGGCTTATATTAACAAGTCAGTCAAAAGTCTCTGCTATATCAAAGTAGTGATTCTTTGGTCATATTTAACAGCTCTTACTGAATTTTCAAGATGGTTATACGCAAATTAATAATAGATTTCACACTTGAAAGTATATGCACACTAAAGCTACATTTTAAAATAATCATGAATCTCACGACATAGGTATTGATTAAACTCACAAGTACAGTTAATTTATAATAGCTATTTGAAATTTATATACTATTTAATAACACGACTCTTCCTGATTCCTTTGACATAGTTTGAGATAAGGAAATATTTTGTGAAATAAAATTACAGTTTGAATCAACACTCGTATGTATTAAACAATGGTTTTGGTCAGTGTTTGGTGGGTAAAGCATGCAGAAACTAGGTTCTACCCACAAATGATATAATAGTTAGAGAAACAAGAATGTGAATACAATATACCGAAATTTTTAGTTTGCTCTTATTTTCATTTGTACATGTTTATATTTGTTTCAACCTTAATTTTCTTTAATGGATTTTACATCTGTGAGTAATATTTAAGGCCAACATAGTTTCCTTCCAAGGTAATTCCCAAGGTTTGTGAGTCTGAATTTTGTTAAGATGCCAGTACCAGTCAGTACAACGCCTGGTCATAAAGTTCACTCAGGCTGAAGATTTGGGACTTTATTATCTTGATGTTGCAGGGAAGTTCTGTTCTTTTCCATTTTATCTCTTCTCTTTTACTATGCATTTTATTTTATTTAATTTATTTTTTGTCCTTAGAAATTATTAATAATTTTAGGAAATGACACAAAATGATATTACAAATGGAAAAGTCTATAAGTTTTATGGTGAGGATTTTGTTGCATGGTTTCTAATACTGGAAAAATGCCAGAGGCAAATACAACATAGGAATATTGATTCCCTTGAGAAGGTAGAGTTTTTCTAGCCCTCAGGCATAGGTTGTACTGCATATACTTACCTTCCGCAAGGCTTGCAGCAGACTGTGGTAGTATATCTTCTGAGTCCTGGAATTTGTTGTTTATTCCTGTTGCTTTCTTTTTGTGTCTCTGAGACCGAGTCTCCCACTATAGACCAAGATCACTTCCACACTTGCTATTCTCTTGCCTTAACAACCATCAGAATGTTAGGATAAAGAGAGCTTAGTGGAGGATGGGGAGATAATTCACCTAAAAGGTAGTTTTTCTGGGTTTCTTTCCTTACTGACCCAGGAAGACATGATTTGTAAATATTAAGGCAATCATTATCTGTGAATTTATTTTTCTGGCTTTTAATTCTTTTTTTGACTCCCTCAAACAGATAATTTGAAATGTTTCTTTTTTTGAGAGGTGGCATGTTTGCATAGCATAAGATTACTAATCACAGTGGATATTTAAAATTAGAAATGGTCTAGCTTCTTGTCATACAGACAACATATGAAATTTAAAAAGTGTAACGACTAGTTATTAGTTTTTACCTGTTCTATGCATCTGATAAGTGATGCTTTCAACCATCCACTGTACCCTGGCTGTCTGCCTCCTCTAATTATTTTATCTTAACATTAAAATAAAATGAGTGATACTGATGTGTATTGAAGAATAAATTGCAAATATTTTATAACAAAAATTAGGACTTTTGTGTTAATATACATTCTCATCTTCACTTACATTTTCTCCTGAATGAATGATGGTTTATTTTCCAAGAGTTTGTGCTATGGATTTTTAATTCTAGCATGAAATAGATAAAGGTATTGCATTTTATAGACCATACAGAAACAAGAATTTAATGGGTGAATAGTCTGCTCATTTACTAGAATAATATATCCTAAACAGCTTTAATGTGTTCATAGACAGAGAACACCAAAAGCAATAATTGGAAAGATGCATCACTAGTCCAAACACTCTTGCAGATGTGGGCTGGAGTCTGGTGATTTTTCTCAACTCTCTGCTTAGTCACATTGAAGTATGATAGAATTACTGACTGACATGTTTTAGTATAAACTATAAATAGGCAGAATAGAGAGATGGACGTGTAGCCTAATTAAACAGAATTAAGCCAATGAAAGCATTTGTTGTAGCTCCTGGGTGTGTCTCACATTCATCTAAAGCAGCTTGTGCATGAATAACCTGCCTGGGAGAGATTAATATTTGTACCACAAGGTAGAATATATATGTAGTAATTATGAACAGTTTGAGCCACCATAGTCAACATTATTTGTTCTGGACTGAGTCTATGTGTTTGTTCCAGTGAGTTTTCAAACTTGTCAAAACTATGAACAGGATCAAAATATTGATTGCATTACATAACACACGTTGTTGGTATAGAGAAGACCCCAAATCTCAGTGCCAAAAACCAACTATATCTTACTCTTGAAACAAAAACAACAATAACAAAACCAACAATACAACTGTTTTGATTGATAGAAGACAGCATTAGATATCATTTAACTCTTCATGGAACTAGGCTGAAGATTCTGTTTCTTTGAACACATGACTAACAGGCTCCTGTGGGGCTGAGAAACATGTTATGATTCCCAGGCAGTCTGTGAAATTCTGTATGAGCAACAGAACAGCATATATGATGCAGTGCAAATTATGGTTCAAGGTAAACTGGAGAAGCATTGACAAACCGAGGATAATCTGTGGATGAAGATCTTGCTGGGATAGGTACCACCATATGCATGAACCATGCAATACATGGCTGCTGTTATGATATAGAAAGGTTGTAAATGTTTACTGATACAAATGTGTTTTCATTATTGTAAGTCAATTTTATTTTCCAATGCAGAGATAGAGTTTTCCCGCTGCATTCAGCATTCCTGGTCATTGTCAGGATGAGTTTTGGGAAGCTTTCATTGCTATGGTGTTTCCTGCTTATCACTGGCAAGTAGAAGCTAATAGATTCTGATAATTCTGATATTCCTTATATACACACCCTAAATTACCTGCCTATCACCTACCTAAACCCTATGCCTGCTTGTGGAAAATAGTACACAAAATATGGGAGAACAAAGCAAATAACCATGGTGTAGCCAAGAGGAAAGTACATGGACAATTTTCGAATCCATACTTTTAAAAGATATACACCTCTTTTGCCCACCTGAGATTAAGACAATAGTCATAGTAAAAATATTTATATTAATAAGCATTTTCAAAATTTCTATATCTTAGCAGCCTCCATGTATTGAGTGGTTCATATATATGGTGGTAACCATCCCAGCAAGATCTTCAATTCCCAGGAGAGGCTGGAAGATAGAAAGTTACTTTTATGGCCATGAAGAGGCAATTGATTTCATTATTAAATAAGATTACTGCTACATAGCTCGCAATAGATATTTGGCACATTCAGATCACAATCTTCTGTTATTTTGCAAAGAAACAAGTGCTTTTCTACAAAATACCATAATTGAGACTTTGGAATAGAATTAACTTTGAAAGTAAATATTTAGACATTATATTGGTGATTTGGGCTATAATGTAACCTGTTACAATAAGGTATATGTTACATACAACAAATATGTTAAAATATATCATATGTTAATAATGTTTATTTAAAATACATGAAACAAACTTTCTGCTTATTATTTGAAATAATTTCCTTTAGAATTCTCATAATATATTACCAACAGAAAATATGTCAATTAATACTAATTCGTGTTATCAGTTTAGCTTTTGTCATGCTTCAGACCCTAAACCAAAAACTGCATATATGTAACTGTTCATGTGTTTGTGTATGTGTATATACGTATGTGGTTATATATAACCACATATATCATTTGTTCATTAATTTGGTTATATTAATAGGGATTATGTATTTTAAACATTTTATATATAATGGTAATGAAACTCATATACTTCAAGTATAATAGCAGACCTGAGAATCGACTACACAAAAATCTAGATTCAGAGGCTAAGTTTCTAATCAATATGAGTAGACTCTGAGACTGCTGTTTATAGTACACTAAAACCCTTTTTGTATTTTATAAGGTGGATTTTTAGGCATAATATGATAAAATCACAAATTATTCTGTTTATATTTGCACACATAATTTTGAGCTCATTATCATAACCCAAATGTGCAGCAATGTAACCATACCATAAATTTGTTGTCAAATGTCCTTCACTTCCCACTTAAAATCCATTCTCTGCCAGTTTATAGATTCATCATTAAAACTAAAACATTGACTTCATAAAATTCACAGGCAAATGGATGGAACTTGAAAATATCATTCTGAGTGAAGCAACTCAGTCACAAAAGAACACACATGGTATGTATCACTGATAAGTGGATATTAGCACAAAAGTTCAGAATACCCAAGATTCACTTCACAGACCATATGAAGCCTAAGAAGAAGGAAGACCAAAATGTGGATGCTTCAGTACTTCTTAGAAGGGTGAACAAAATATTCACAGGAGAAAATATGGAGACAAAGTGTGGAGCAGAGACTGAAGGAAAGGCCATCCAGAGACTGCCCCATCTGGGGATACATCCCATATACAGCCACCAAACCCGGATGTTCTTGCGGATTCTGGGAAGTGCTTGCTGATGGAAGCATGATAAGATATCTCCAGAGAGGTTCAGACAGAGCCTGATAAATAGAGACAGATGCTTGCAGCCAGCCATTGAGTTGAGCGCAGAGGTCCACGATGGAGGAGTTGGAGAAGGGACTGAAGGAGCTGAGGGGATTTGCAGTCCCATGGGGGAAGTAACAGTGTCAACAGGCCAGACCCCCAAGAGCTCCTGGGGACTGGACCACCAACCAAACAATACACATGGAGGGACCCATGGTGCTGGCCTCATATGTGGTAGAGGATGGCCTTGTTGGACATCTGTGGGAGGAGAGGTGCTTGGACTTCTGAGGGTGTTTGATTCCCCAGTGTAGGAGAATGCCTGGGCTGGAAGACTGGAGTGGGTCAGTAGGTGGAGAGGGGCACCCTCATAGAGGCAGGGGGAGGGGGTTTCTAGAAGGGAGACCTGGAAACTAGATAACATTTGAAATGTAAATAAAGAAAATATCCAATAAAAAAGAACGAAAAACAAAAACAAAAACAAAACACAACAAGACAAACAAATAAAATCTTGCTAGAGTAGTTCTTGACTGAGAGAATTCATAGCCCTTTCTCTCTCTCTCTCTCTCTCTCTCTCTCTCTCTCTCTCTCTCTCTTTCATTCTTTTCCATTCTTTACTAGATCTCATTTTTATTTGGTTCTGTCTGGGGAATGTAAAGCAGAATATTTTTAAATATTTTTGTTATGATACTAAACTTACTACTACTAAACTATCTTGGTCATCCCCATTGTCTTTATTTCCAAGTAGGAAGACAGTAAAGTCCCCAGCCCAGAGCTGTCATATCTATGTCTGAGCCTTATTGGACATCTTCCCTCCATTTGTATTAAGTAAATTTTTATGAGATTTTATTATGTGTTGGGCATAGTGCTGAATGTTTTGATTCATAGCCTTAATTAGTATTCATCAGATACACACACACATACACACACACACACACACACACATATATATATATATATATATATATATATATATATATATATATAATCCCCTAATTTAGAGATGTTTTGAACAAATTCACCCCTATTTTCTCCTTTGAAATTTTTTTTTGGCCCTCTATTATTGTTACCTCCTAATTTCATGTGTTCTCTCCCTATATCCCTATCCCTCAGAGCACACAGCATCCATTAGTACTAGCATCATGTGCATAAGTATAAGCCACCTATGTGGCAAGGGAAGACTCTCAGGTGCCCCTTTCCAACAAAAACTGATTCACCTTTCTCAGCAGCCATGATTTGCCAATACCTGAAAGCTAGGTCATAGACGTTATGATAGAACTAGGAACCGCTTTTATTCTGCTAAATATATATAGTATTAAACCAACTCTTAAAGACGCCCAAAGTTTTAAATGATCCCCTACTTTAAGGTTTATTAAATACTTTGTTCTTTCACAGACACTAGTTAATTTTGTTATCACTTCAGTTTAAAGTAAGATGAAACACTACACAGAGAAAAGGAGCTGAGTTTTAAAACTGATATTAGCATTGTGGTGCAACACCACCATAGCACGTACATTGTGTGCAAGCCAGTTCTGTTTGTCTACAAAGCTTACATTTTTCCCATACTGCACTCCCTCCAGGTCTTCTCCCAAAACTACAGGTACCATGTCCACACATTAATCTCTTTACTTCTTCATGTGTTCATTCAATGCCAAGCTATTGCCCTCACTCTTTTCTATACAATGTCTTGCATGCAGAATAGTGAGTTAAATAGTTCTTCTCTCCAAGAGCTTTTGATTTAATGAGGAAGGAAGATATTAATCAACTCACTTAAATATATAATTGGAAACTGTAATCAAAGACTGATTCTATTTGAAGTGGAAGGGTCATAGAAACTCCTTGTGGAGGCACAGCTTTTAAGCTGAGATCTCAAGGGCAAGCCATTTAAATAGGACCATAGGACAGTTGTGCTCTGTATTCCCAAATGCCTTTTCTAATCACTTCTGAAGAAGTATTCGTGGAGCCTTCTCATCAGCTGATGATGGTAGTTTAGTGAGGATTTAGAACAGATTTGGATTTTGTTCAGTTCATTCATGAACTTTTAATTGCTGTAGTACGAATAGGATTAAATGTTCTTATCATGTAGTATGACCATAGCAAATACCCTTTTCTTTCATACAGTACCACTCCAAGGTTACCATATAGAATGTTGCTAATTGATTTTCGTGGAATGTGTCCTGTCTTTTGATGCTGAGTTCTTTGCTTGTGAAAAGTGGTTTGTTTACATAGTTGTTGTTAACTGTCTTTGGAGAAGGCACCCATGCATACGACAATCTTGAGATACACATTTCTCTGGTATAAAATGGAAGAGTGATTACAAATTACCCATGTCTTCTCCCATGCTTCAAGTCATTTCCAAATTAGGTGAAATACCTTATATGATGTATTTGTTATGTACATAGGTGTTATACCACATTGGTTAGGTAATAATGACAAGAAAACAAAAATAGCTCTGGGGCCTGTCAATGAGAATGCAAGGTTTTCCAAGAACATCAAGCAAATGCTATGTATAAAACCTTGAGGATACCAGAACTTATGACATGTAGGATAGGATATCCTCAGTTGATAACATATTTGCTTCCCCTAATTACTAATAAATGATTTTCATTACTATTGTTTTACAAAGAGTTTATTTTTTTTCTTATTTGTATATTAATGTGCAAACATAAAGGATGCAGCAAAGATCACGTCTGAAGGACTAGTGATTTAGGCAAAAATGTGCTGGCAGCTAGGAGCACCTTAAATAAGGCATAGTCAGCCACTCTGTCTGGTGTGCTCCCAGTGATATGATCTGGAAAGGGGTTGAGGCAAAGGAACACAATGAATTTGTGTTAAGAAGTCGTGGCAAAGCAGACTTAGACTCTTCTGTTTGCACATGAACTGCTTTACTCCTTCTCTCCCCTGGAGCCCTGTCTCACTAGATAAAGATTACTCCTGTTCTCCTCCTGAACAAAAATGTTCATATTATTTTACATAGAGCAGACTCAACAGATTGGGCACTCCATATAGTTATTCAAATAAAAGCCAACCAAAGCAGACAGATGAAACTCATCACAGACATGGGGCTACCACACGAATAACCTCAGAATTCAGAAAACATGACTTGGTAGACAAAGGTTTTCTGGTGTCTACCTGAATCATTTTACATGGAAGGCATGCATGTTGAACAGGCATTCTTATTTTTCTTTTGTGAATATTCATGTTTTATCTGCTTTCTATGCATTATAGTGTATTAAAGAATATGACTTTTCATATTTTCTCTACTAATGCCTGTGTCATAAGACTTCAAATCTCATGCTTCCATGGTAGTTCCAAGTTCCCTTTTGTTACTGTGGGAATATGACTTTGTTTACTTGAAATGTAGAACATTAAAAACACAATGAGAACATTCCCTTTGGTTTTTGTTCTTACTTTCATGTTTCCATTTATTCTAGCCTATTGAATAGTGAGTGACTGAAATATAGCTCCTGTTGCAGCATTTCTTGTTGAGTCATATTCTGGCAAAAATCACACTATTAAAATGCATATGTTTTAATTGTGTCTGCATGGGGTGATAGACACAGCACACTTGCTGCCTTCTGTAATTTTTAGAACAGTTGGTTTTCATCATTTGTATTTTCCTCATCCTCCACCACTGTGAAAATACTTACATACTGATATATCCCACTGTAGAACTCATCCATCTCTTAGACCTCCAAACAGAGCAGACAGCAGTTAATAATTGGGAAGAGAGGCAGTGGGAGGAGAGAATCATTAAAAGACAGTTGAGCAGGACTAGTCACCACCTTTGGGAAATTGAAACTGATTATACAATACAAAAATGGACCTGTTAGCACTCTAACTCTCTTTTCAAGCCTTGTGCACCTTAAGGATTATATTATTTTAAAATTCTTGCTGTAGAAAATGGCATAGAAAGAGAATACATAAATCAGCTTTGGAAGACTCTCTAGAATGAGCACACTCATGAGAGATGAAGACAGAGAACAAGATCGAGGTGGGAAGCAGCATGGGAATTCAGACGTTTATCTGATGCTCAGTGGGAAAACACTGACTTGAGGAAAATTATGAAATTTAAATTGGATTTCTTTTTCTTCCTATATATGTGTTTTTACACTCCTAAATTCTCCTATGCCACTAAGGACTGTTCTCGGTTAGTGGATTAATACATGATTATTTTGTAAAACACCATTTTAAACACAAGTTTTCATCAGTGATTTGTGGTCATGGCAACAGAGTAGGATGCCATGCATATCACCAAAAACAAAAATCTCATTAAGTTCTAAAGCTTCAGAAGCTACCTTGGTAAAGTACACTATTGTTTATTTAAAAAAAAAATAAATTTTATAGTGTTTCAGGTTGACCATTGTTCCTTGAACAGGTAAAATATATACTCCTAGGTAATATTAATTACTTTTGAGTAATTAATTTTGATACCTTCATCTCTGAATGTAAAGGTTTGTTTGATCTAGGTAAAGTTTCTTTTTCAACTATCATCAAGTTTTAAAATTTCCCTCGAATATAACCTATTAAAAGCCACAAGTACTACAAAGACTTTGTTGTTTACATGGTCATGAAAACAATCCCCCCATGGTGTGTGGTGTGTGTGTGTGTGTGTGTGTGTGTGTGTGTGTCTTTGCCTCTGTTTCTATATCGTTCTCTGTTTCTTTTTAAATATTTACTTACAAGTGATTTCAGAAACAGTATGAAACTATCCTTATCAAAGGCAGATTAGACAACAGAAAAGAAACAAGTTGACATTGTATGAGGATTAGAAGATACCGCCTACTTTTTAAGCCAGATGTTTCCCCAGAAAGTTTATAAATAATGTGTAGAAGCATTTGCATATGGTATTTACTGTCTGAGAAAAGGCAAAGTGTCATTTTTTTGTGCAACAAATAAGGACCCTGAAAGTTATTGCTACATGCTAAACAGGTAAGCTGTTGAACAAACAAGAGTTTGCTTAACAATTCTGTGTAAATCTGACATAACTGTACTCACAGAAGAAACTATCAAGTGAGATACAGCAAAAACCCATAAGCACTAAATTTTTAGACCTAGTCTCTGACAGGAAAATGTCTTTGAAAAACCAATGGAGGACCAAACTAAAACCTAAGGGTTAAAATTTCTAACAATGGAGCATGCAGGACCTACCATCCCCATTTTATCTACATAATCTTTATTAGGTTCAGTCATTGACATTCATTTCCTTTAAAAACCAGGAATCAGGAAGATTAGCCATTTTTTAAACACACCAGAGCATTTTGCCCTTACTAACAGGATCTACACTTAGAAGAGAAATCCTTTTATAAGAGCTTAACTTACTGAGGATTTGTCAGACTGTTCAAGGGAAAGCAATACCCCACTCCTACCTGCCTCTAGCCTTCTGCATTAAGAAAATAAATTAGCAAGTCAAGGTTCCCTAGCCATTTGCATCACTAAAGAGGGGACTGTGTAGTATTGTCCAGCCCACAGTTCTGGGTAACAAGAGCTCTAAAACACTGATATTATAAAACCATACCATAAAATCATGATTCTCTTTCTCCTACCTTTATGTTTGTTTCAATAAGACCAATCTAGTAGCATTTATTATTCCTACTACTCCATGTGTAGTTTTCAAGAAGAAGTTACCCAGATGATCAATATGGAAAACACTGAAGATACTGAAAACTTCGGGATTAGATTCAGATATGACAACAATTTAGGATTTTCAGACAAGAGTCTTCCTTTTCAAACTGCAATTAATATGCTGAAGGCTTTTTAAAAATCTAGACAATTTGTAAGGACAGAGGAAATAAGAGAGAGATGGACGCATCTTTTTGTTTGTTTATGTTTTGGATTTTAATTAATTAATTAATGTATTCACTTTACATCCCATTGTCAGTAACTTTCTCCTCCCAGTAGTCCCTCATACAGATCCTCACCTCATTCCTGCCTCCCTTTTACTCCAGAAGAAGGGGAGCAGCCCTCCTTCCCTGGTATATCAATCACTGCAGGACTAGGCACAGAGAGATGCATCTTTTACTGAAGAACAAATCCATGAAAGAAAAAAAGAGACACAGTAATAATAAAAATGTATATGTCAAGTTTACTTATAGATTACTTGTGTCTGAAAATACAGAAGACAGCTTGGGGATTTGATAATAGAAATATCCAAATAGGAAAAGACTAAAAACATCAGGCTCTACTATTCCAGAATTGTGAGACAATCACAAATGGTATAAAATATACATTTACCAGAACTGTCAGAGGAAGAGGGAAGAGAAAAACACCAGTAGAATACAGTATTGATAGACTTTCCTTCAAGTTAGTGTCAGAAACTTCATCATATAGCTAAGAAGTGCAAAGAGTACCACATTACTGAAGATCAACTTAATTTACTGTGAGCAAAATAATAGAAGCAAAACTACCCAATAACCCAAAAGAAAAACATACGGTAAAATTATCATATTCTCATCATAGCATATCACAGATAAACTACTGAAAGATATTCGGAGAAAGGCTTTGTGAGAAGTAAAATCGACCCGTATGAGCAGGAAAGGGAATAGGATGAAGTGTTTCCAGTTAGAGGCAAAAGGATAGCACACTAGCAAAGCATTGAACATTCTGTGAGGTTGTCTTTCAGAAGAATGGAAAGGCTGATAGTAGAGCATGAAGTAGAAGCTTGCCATCATGTATGAAGCATGTGTAACTTGCACGCTTCACACACTGAAGAAGGAATAAAGTCTTTCGCAGACAAGGGATTTTTCACCAACAAGTAAAAACTAAGAATCATATGGCCAATAGATATGTTTTGAAAAATATTTATTTGAAATAAGTCAATAATTCTTCTCTACATAAAAAGAAATAATTCTAGAGAGGAAAAAGTGAAAGTAGAATAACAACTTGAATTATTTTTGTTGATTTAGCAGTTGATTATTCATAGTAATCTCAAAAAGTATCTGTTGTCTGTGAACTATATATAAATAAATTTAGCATTATAAATGACATTAAAAAAAGATTGGAAAGACTTTTGTTATTATAGTGTATGTAAGTGATATTTGTAAGCAACTTAGGATTACAAAATACATATTATTAAGTCCAGGGCATCCAGTCAGGTAGCAAAACTAAAATTAAAATAATGTTTCTAAAAAGAGAGAAACTAACCCTATTAAATGCTTAATATTCTTTCTTCAGTGATAAGCAGATGGAAAATAAAGACGGATACACCTGAACTCAGAAGCATCAACAGTTAACTAGTTGTAATTTACAGCTACTGAGGCTTCATCCAGCAACATTTCTGGTTGCTGATATGAAGCCTTCACCAAAATAGAAAACATTATGGGCAATAAAATACATCTTACATAATTAAAAATATAAATTATAAAAATCGTGGTTTTGGACTCAGAGTTAAATTATAAATGAATAGAGAAAAGCACCATTTGTGTCTCCCTCTCCTCTCACATTCTTCCCATGTGTCTCATAGTTCTTCCCAATTCATGGCTTCCGTTTTTAAATTATTGTTTTCTTCAGTTCTTACTATTATATAGAGATATAAATATAACTTGGTGGGTCCATCTACTGTTGATTTTATGTAAATATTTTTAAGGCTGACCTTTTGGGATTGGATAATCTATCAGGTGGTCCATCTCTGGGGAAAACTAATCATCCCCCTCTAAGAATCTACCAGTTGTCAGTAGATCTTTATTTAAGGGTAGTGTCTTGTAAAATTTCTCCTGTTCATGATGGTATGTCACCTGGTGGTGTTATTGTTCAGGCCTTGCTTAAGTAATCATGTTGTTGGGATATCATGAGCTCATTCTCCTTGTTATATATATAGAAGACACGGTAGTCACAGGAGATGTCCTGATCTTCTGGCTCTTACAGTCATTCCACATTCTGTAGCTCACTGCATTTTCACAGGGTTGAGGGTAGTCTAAATTTTTGACAAAGCACAGGACAGGCAGCCTGAACTTGGTAGCAGTTGGATCAAAAGCATTGTTTGAGGAAAATGTATAGAACTGAATGTAGTGTATGTTGTAGTAAAAAAAATAAAGCATTACTCTAGGTTTAAATTACACCTTGGAAGATTGGGAAAATTGATTTATTTATGAAATAAGTAACTTGAAAAAACAGGAATTAATGCAACTGAAAATTATCATTATTTCTTACTATCTATAAATTGCTAAGTCTCTTACCGAACTAAAGGAAGTAAAAGCAAACAAACAAACAAGCAAATAAATAAATAAGCAAAAGTGAATAATGTTAGGGAAAAACTGATCATGATTTGAGTGATGTCTCCACAGATAAATGTACTTGAAACCAAGCCTGACAACCTGAGTTCAATCCCGGAACCCACATACTGGGAGGGGAGAGATGATCCCTACAAGTCATCCTGTGATTTCTGGATACAATCTGTGGCCCATATGAATCTACACACCAACACAGTCATACACACACTCACACATATACAGGTATACAGAGAGACTCAAGACAGACACACACACATACACTCAAATGCACAGAGACATGCATGCACATATACACAGATACACACACATTCCATGTGCGTGTGCGCACACACACACACACACACACACACACACAACTTAACTAAAAGAAAGTAGATCAAAATATCAAGTTACTGATAAATCTGTATACACCTCAGTGGCTACAGGTCAGCAAGTTGAGCTGGGAAGTTTCAATGTGGCAAACCTAGAAAAGGTGCTCTAGTCTTCAAATCTGACAAAGAAAGCGATAGATCATTGAGAATGACCTTCATCTGCTAACAATTATTTCTGGATCTGCTTGAAAATGTGGACTCCCTTTAACAGGCCACCTATCAAAAACTACAGTGAGGATGTGCGATTCTGTGGCACATTCTACATCAGCTGTCTTCCTCCAGTGTTCCTTCGTTTATTTCTTTCAATATAGGCAGGGCAAACGATATTTTTAATGTACGTTTCTTCTTTTCTTTTTAAATAACAACTTTGGCTTTATAGACATACATCTGAACTTCTGGATATGAAGTCGACTGGGCTTTGAAAGAGGTGTTTCTTGGTGTTACTTCTCTAAATTCTATGATTCTTCAGAACACCTTTTGAAAGAACATTTTAAGTATTCAGTTAAAAAAAAACGTTTTATAATTTAAGTATGTAATCTGTAGAGTGAAATTTCATTTTCAGTAGTTAACTTCACCAAAAAATAACCTGTTTGGGGAAGATGTGTTGAGCAGAAATATGGGTGTTGTGACTGAGTGAGTAAGCAGGAAGCGGGTCTAGACAGAACTCCAGGAAGAAGAGGAAATAAGGGCAGAGCTGAGAATCATTATCTTACATCAAGGTCTCTGTTTCTAAATTGAATTTTCACACTGGCTGCCTTGTGAGTTCACTTGGAGTTCTAATCAGTCTAGAAATGAAAGGTGATTTGAATAGACAGAAGTAACATTATGTTCATGAAATTTTGAAATATAGGACATTCTATTTCTGTATTTTAGGAGACTAAGCAAAAAGACTGGATTACTCCTAGAATTTTCCTAAGAGACAAGCTCAAAGACACACAGTTACAGGAATTAAGAGTACAGTCACCATGCCAGGGTATTAAAGCTCAGACAACTTCACTGTTTTTATGTGAAACCTATATTGTTTCCCATAGGACATAAGCCAAACTTTTAATCGTGTACTAATTCTTTTTCAATGAAAGCAGACATTTAATTAATTAAAGAGATTTCATATTTGATGATAAAGGCATTTAGCCTCATACTACTTACATAGCATCATTCAGTGACACTTGCTTGCAGTATATAATTGTTGCAAAAATAGTGTTTCCTTGTATAGGAAGCCCATAATCTGCTTCCATTCACACCTATTGACAGGCATGTACACTCTTTTCCAAAATTCACCACTGAAAATCTTTGAAAATATGTTTCTTCTCAGCATTTGATTGGTTGAATGCTATCTATCTGCTATATGTTTATCAATGGATGTATTTTCATGTTTTTCATGTGTGATAATCTTTATTTCCAAAGATTTATTGTTTTATTTATATGAGTACACTGTAGCTGTCTTTAGACACATCAGAAGAGGACAGTGGGTTGCATTACAAATGGTTGTGAGCCACCATGTGATTACTGGGAATTGAACTCAGGACCTCTAGAAGAGCAGTCTGTGCTCTTAACCACTGAGCCCTCTCTCTAGCCCCCTGATAAATGTTTTAAAAGTCAGAATGTACTGAAACATAATTTTGTTGGGAAGTTGTACAAATACACACTTCTACCCAGAATACCTAAGTACTTTCCTGCCCATTTTGTACACATTATGTGTAATAATTTGAATACCTAATAACAAGCATATATATGTATATATATATATGTATATATATATCAATTTATGAGTTCTCTTTGATATTTAAGAAAATTGAGTTTTTCTCATGTTTAGTGAAGCAAAATTGTAATGACTATAAAAAAAGTTTTCAGAACCCAATGATATTGATCACAGTAGACTTGGCCTGAATCTATGCCTGCTGGTTATAATAGTTCTGATAATTATGAAGGCATTTGCAACAAATAGGAAATGTCTTCTTCTTCTTCTTCCATTTTCTAGGAATGCTTGATTTTTTTGCATCAGCATTTGGGCACACAAAACATACTTACAGTTCAATGAATCCTTCTCACTTGCATCTTCATAAGCTACATTAAGAACAAGTTAGAACCATGAAACACATTAAAGGAAGCCATATTCTCCCATGTAGGGAACACTGTGGTATTCATATGCTCCATTTAGAAAGCAAGAGTCTTAGCTCATCAGTGTTCTTGTAAGAACTTTGCCATCATTGACTTTCCATTTTTCATCCTTAAGCTCTCAACATGCTCAACTCAACAAATGGTAGTTAAGAGGTTGACTTCTAAAGATGATAGACCTACATCTGAAGTCTAGTTCTGCCCTTATTGGCTGCACATGTTGAGCAAAGTTCCTTATCAGGTTGGACTCCAATTTCTTAATTAAAAAAAAAATGGAACAATAACATTTTATAGCCTATAGTTGTGAAGATATTACAGTCGATGGCAGTGTTGCAGGCATGGTTTTACCTGTACTACAGAGTTAAAGGTCAAAGACATATGAGCTAACACTTACATGGGTACTGCCTGCAGACATGCAAAAATTCAATAATGATGTGAATATCCAGGTGAATAGATTATTATCTGTTGGAAAAAGTAAGTTGGATATCACTTTATGCTGAGCTAGCAATACGTGAAAGACTACAATTTAGGTAATTCTTCAAAGTAGAAATTATATTGCCACCAAAAGTGGAAGCCATTTAATGAATCCTTAACTTGACATATAAAACTAATATTATAAATAAAATACTACATTTTAAAAAAGTAATTCTTTTGCCTACTATCTTATTGGCCTTTATAAGCTACAGTGTTTCATTTGCCCAAGTGTGAAAAACAGACTACTGACACTATTCTCCACAAATCAACTTTGAATAGGACATTATTTTATTCTGGCAAAATTCAAAGTTGTCCTGCCCTGTAGCTCTCATTGGAATCTGGAGTTAATGACTGAATGGGCTGCTATCAGGCTAACTTCAGACAATGATTTTTGATGCTCCCACCTACTGATATACCTGTATGGCCAGACTGATAACTGTTTAAAAGTCTCAGCCTCTTAAATACCTAACAAATGATGTGCTTAATGATGAGATCAGTGAAAACAAATCTTCATAGTAATCATCTAATTTACAGAAGTAGAGTACTGAGAAATCATTTCAAATATTCTGGCTTTAAATTATATATGGAGAGAAAACAGAGACAGAGAGAGAGAGAGAGAGAGAAAACAGAGAGTATAATATACATATATACAGATATATGTATATTATACTTCTACTATTTAGATGTTTACAACATAAAGAATATCAAAGCAAAAAATATACCAATATAAATCCCATGTAAAATGTAAGCACAATAGAAGATAATCTTTAGATTCTGTAACTGTGGTTTAAGTACCTAATTTTGGAAAGCTGTATGTTGGTGCATGAGAAATAAAATAAAATTCTGGAAGCTGAATGAGATGACAATGAACTATTTGTTATTTAAAAAATAATTGACTCATTAATGTATTAGTTACTTTTTAATTTCTCTGGCAAGTTATCAAGCACAAATAACTTAGTAGAGGGAGGATACCATTTGTTTTATAGTTCTAGGGGATTTAGGTTCATCATGCTGAGAAGACGTGGGAGCAGGAGTAACTTAGCAGGAGCATGAGGTGGCTGGTACTAGCAGGAAGTAGAGAGCATGGTAGAATGGAACAGCGAAAGCTTAGTGAAGGATCTGCCCCAAAGAACCCAGATTCAGTTCTTAGCAGCTACATGGTACAGCTCAAAACATTTATAATTCCAGTTTCAGAGTATTTGATGTCTTCTGACCTTAAGCACCAACATACACAGACATACATGAAGGTAAAATACCCATACAGATAATGATACTTAGATTGATAGATAAGTAGATAGATAGATGATAGGTAGGTAGGTAGGTAGGTAGGTAGATAGATAGATAGATAGATAGATAGATAGATAGATTGATTTAGTATAAATAACACTACGAAGACAAAACAAGCAAACAGGTCAGAATAAACCTGTGATGGAATTGTAGATGTGACAGGAAGTTTCTTCAGTTTTTTTTTGTTTTGTTTTGTTTTGTTTTTTTGGCATTTTCAGTGACTATTGAGTTAGGCAGAACAAAATGCTATCTATAAGAAATAGGGTTAAGGAAATTCACTTCACGATACTGGTGTGCCTTTATAAGTCTCTGACTTGGCTACTGTGGTTGATTACCAGTAGGAAAAGAGTAGTTTTGAGGCTCTGAAGGTTTCTATGGCATTGGAAAGGTTCTCATTTTTAAAACTTTTAAAATTTACATCCCAACTCTTGTCCCCGTTCTCAGTCCTCCCACACAGAATTCTTCCCCTTACCCACTTTCCCTTTGTCTGAGTGTGTTTCTCCCTCAAAAACCACTTATCCCTTCACCCTGGGACACTAAGTCTCTACATAAGTGGGCACATCCTCTTCTAAGGTGACTAGATAAGATAGCCATCTGGTACCTATGTGCCAGGGCCTTGGGCCAGCCCGTGTATGCTCTTTGTTTCTTGGCTGGGTCGCTAAGAGCTCCCAGGGGTTCAGATTAGTTGACACTCTTGGTCTTTCTGTGGGATTGCCATACTTTTCAGTTCCTTCAATTCTTCCCCTAACTCATCTATGCTTGACTGTATTTGCATCAGTCAGCTGCTGGGTAGAACCTGTCTGAGGACAACCATTCTAGGCCCTTGTTTGAAACTACAATATAAGATCAGTAATTGTGTCAGGGATTGGTACCCACCCAAGAGACGAATCTCAAGTTGGGCAGGTCACTGTTCACCATTTCTTCAGTCTCTGTTCCATTTTGTTCCTGAATTTCTTTTAAACAGGAATAGCATGAGGTCAAAAGTTTTGAAGGTAGGTTGGTGTCCCCATCCCTCCACTGGGAGCCTTGTCTAACTACTAGAGGAGGTCTCTTCAGGTTCCATCTCCCCATTGTTGGGCATTTCAGCTAAGGTCACCCACATTGAGTCTTGGAAGCCTCCCCATCCCAGGTCTCTGGAACTTTCTAGAGGTTCCCCCAAACCCCTTTACTAGCAGCTGTAGAAGAAGAGAATGAAGAATGTATGTAAAGGCCAACAAACAGAGCTACACATAGAGAAATGTGACATTGATTAGGAAGAAAACATTTTTTCTTAAAGGGGGAATTTCAAAGCCAATGCTAATTTCCTTGGTTTGTACTTTCTTTAGGTGTCTCATAGAAAAAAATAATTTATCAATATACCAAATCAAAGTATTCTAGAAACTGATTTTAGTAATTTTTTCTGGTGAGAACTGATGAGGGCCTAGGCCATAAAAATGGAAGCAGGTAGGGATGGAGTGATAAAAACAACCAGATGACATTTCAGAGGTTAAATGATCGAATGAAATATATGGACAGTTTACATGAGTGAAGGAGGTTTGGGAGAAAAGACAGAGCTTGAGCAATAAGCACATAATAATCCTATTAGCCAAAGGTCATACTTTTTTATCTTGATATACTATGTCCTAAAATCCTATTGCTATATAATAATTCCTGAAAATCTTTCCACTTAAAACAAACATGCATTTTTATTTCTCTGCTAAGTCTGAAATACAGGTCAAGCCTAACCCTCTCCTTTGCTCAGGATCATGCAAGGCTATGTGTTGGTTTGGGTATCTTTCTGTTTGGTTTATTTTGGTGTTTGATTTTATTGCGGCATGAAAACAAGTTAAGGAAGAAACAGCTTATTCCAGTTCACTGTGTAAGCATAAAATGAACTGTGCCAGTTGAAGTCAGGATAGCAGGAGTTTCAGGCTTGTCACATTGTATTTGCAATCATGAAGCATAGACCAATGAATGCATGCTGCAGTTCAGCTTACTTTCTCCACTTTGAAAGTGCAGGTTTTGGTGCCATTCACAATGGGCAGGCCTCCCAGTTAATGCAATAAAAACAATTTCTATGATATATTCAGAGGTACACAAATACCTCTGGTATTCTAGTATCACAAATGATACTAGATAATGCCAAGATGACTGCCTCTACTCCTCAAATATATGTGTCCTACCATTCCTGGTCAAACAAATTATATAGGTATGCATGCATGTATGTATGTATATGTATGTATGTATAGATTAAAACTGGGTTTTGAAATAAGAGTCTTATCCATGCTAAGCAAATACAGAACCACTGGTCCATATCCCCTCCAGACTGTTTTTGAACAAGGAACAAGCTGTGCAAATACGTTATACTGATCAACAACCCCAGTCCGTACTCTATTCCTAAAATGAAATCTCAGGTAGACCTACTTTGGAACTTACTTGTTTGACTATAAAATTAAATTTCTTTAAGTTGCAGGATTCAGTGTCTTGACTATTTGTTGTGGTAAATGGAGAGATTCTAAGATTCTATTGACTATGTTGAGGTATGGAAGAAAACTAGTAATTTCTAAACAGTACCTAATATTCCCTGTCATGTGGGCTTCCCTCACATAGACACCTGCCTCCTAAAGGCAATGCCACTAGAATAAAGTAATGCAGCTCATATTATAAAACAGTATCATAAAATGATGCATTGATATACCACCACTTTTCCCAAAATCTGTCAGACAATCTCAGTTTTCTTTTACAGTCAAGAAAATGTAATGTTAAAGCCTTGATCCAAACAAAGGAGGGGTCATGAGGGTGGCCTTAGAGTCGTTCTCTCACATAATGGCTAAATCAAAATAATCTGTGGGAATGGAGCTTACTATGGTTCAGTCTTGTGTAATTATATTGAAAGAACAAAACAGAGCTTAAAATATGGTCTTAGTAGAACCTGAGTAGTACCATGAAGGTGATTCACCCAAATCATTATTATTCTGCTTGCTTGATAGTTTACACAAATGTTGATGTATCTGCCTGCTGGTACTTCCTTGTGTTGAAGATAAATTAATGTGATAATTAGTTTCCATTGTTTAAGTGATTTTTTTTTTTAATAACGAACATACCTTCTAGGCTTTTGAATGGCAGTTACACCTGCATCCTTCCTTGGGCAATTTCCCTTGGTGAAACCATGTCACCTGAAACAGTGACACTTTCCATTGAAAGCAGTGTGGTAACAGATAACAGTGACAGCATGAGATTTGAGGTCTAGAAAGAGCCTGAGGCAAATAGATTATGTTTAGGCACTGACAAAACACAGACACATTATTCAGTTTTTGCCCAAGCAAGCTAATTTATTCCAAACTTGTGAAGCTTTGTTTTGATAACTTCCAAGCTTGTTCTTGGCTCAGTGCTTGCTTGACTGAGAAGTGTTTCCTTCTCATTACTCCCTTTTGTCACGACAAATGCTATTTGGGGGACTAAGGAGCTGAAATCACAGAGTGATTCATTAAGGAAATGTAATGGGGGTCATAGTGATATACCTTGTATTCCTGTGTATCAGCCCAGTGTTTATAAGCGTGTGCACGAAGGGTAACATGCACAAAATAGGAACAGCAAGCCTACAGCTGTTTTAAGGGATGATAATTTAGCCCCAAATCTTAGAAGATTATTCATTGTTGTCATTTTTTCAAAAATTTCTAATCACTTTATTTTGTTGAAGGTTTTATTTGGTGGCTCCCACTTTCCCATCCACAGGGACCATGCTGGTAAATAACCAGGAAATATTTAAACCTTTGATTTTGAACATAATAATTATATATCACTATAGTAACACTATGTTACAGCATGATTTTGCATTAAAATTGAGAATGTAATTAGTATTAAAATTCCTAATTTGATATGGTTCCACTAAAAATAAGCAAAGTCCCACCATAAGGCTAACGACTCAGTGGTTAAGAAAACCATGCTCTTCCAGAGAATGTCTACACAAACACTCATGTGCACATACAAATAAACAGAAACACACAATATATATGTAAATTAACAAATATAATGTACTATTTCATAATAAAACAGTAGACATTTATATATACATACAGTTACATATACATATTTCCATATACATTTATGTATTCACAAGAGGTCTGCATTGACTCTATTGGGTACATGTACAAAATGCATGTATCATTAATATGAATGACTGAGCCAGTTGTAAATTACTACACTTGAGAAGAAAGAAAGAAAAAGAGAGTTGAATTGGCTGACATATTTACTCAACAAAACAGTGAATATTATTTGCTTAGAATAAAGCTATTAATGGGGAAAACATTTAAAATATTTAAAATGCCTTCCTGTGGTATTATAGCATTCTCAGATTAATGTTATTTATGTTTGTTTTTCTATGTAAAAGCTAGGTTTAACCATAAAAACAAGATTACATTTTACTTAGTATAAATAAGGTTTTCTTATACTGTGTAATCTACCCATTTTCCATAGACAGCTTACAACTTATTTTAATGTTGTCCGGGTACATTCTTCTCATTATTCCAAGTTTTCTACCCCTGGTATGGGCAGTATGACTACTTGCTTGTTTCAAATTGAGCCCTTACTACAAAGGCGACAGAAGATGTGAATTGGCAGATGATTTGAAATGATACAGCTTTGTCATTGGAAACAATACAGGTCATAGTAACTAAAGAACCCACGCTGGGAACTATGTATTTGGATGCACTGATCAGGAGAGATTAGCAGAATCCATCCTGGTTTGACATAAACCCAGAAAATACAATGTTCCAGAAAATTCAAGTTTGTACAATGTTAAATGGATTGAGGTACATTCAGAGCCTGTATCATGTCTAGAAAGGAAGAAACTATAGGACTGGGTCTAGGATGTACTTATTCTGTACAGATAGAAAATGGCCAAAGATCCATCAGCATGTGCCCACTCTTCTACTATGTAGTCTAAACACTTCCTCAAGACTGTACTCTAAGGAACAAAATCTTATTTAAGAAGCTTTGAATATCAATACAAACATTCAGCTGGTGATTTATTCAAACATTTATACTGTTAGTGCTCTAATTTTAAACTATTAAAAACATCAAAAAATGGAGTTTTCCATTTCAGTGAGCTCATTTGCACCATAGTAATTTTAAAATATCACTTTAATCAATAATATGTACAGTACCAGAGCCCTGGGGCCTACAAAATGTCAGCTGTTTAATTTTGAAAAATGGATATTGCCCTTAAAAGCTCATCTGGTCAAGCATTTGCATTATATTACACTTAACACATGCTACATAGACTCAAGTCTATATAGACTTAAGAACACTGGGAATGCCATCATTAATGATATCAAAAAGACATAAAGCTTGGAATTTTTCTGTGTGATATCCAATTACAAGATCTTAGGGTTTTATTGATTTCCCCAATTTCTGCTCCAACTGACTACAGAAAATCACAGATAGAAGGAAATGAAGCCATTATAAAACACATTTACATTTATATTTTCTCTCGAAGACACACACACACACACACACACACACACACACACACACAACTTCACAATTTTTACTTGAGTGTGAAGACAAGCCAATTCTTGACAAAATGATCCACAACTTGGATCTCAATATTTGGAAGATGGTTCTGAGGTAGAAGGCATTTTCTTTTCATTTTTTCTTTTTTTTTTTTTTTAATGTAACTTTATTTCTTTTTTTATACTTTATTTACATTTCAAATGTTTCCCCCTTTCCAGATCTCCCTTTTGGAACCTCCCTATTTCCTCTCCCTCCCCCTGCCTCTATGGGATATTCCCCCACCCACCCACCCACCCACTCTCATCTTCCCTCCTTGGCATTCTCCTATACTGGGGCATCTAACACCCTCAGGCCCAAGGGCCTCTCCTCCCCCTGATGGCTAATAAGGCATTTTCAAGGACAGCCTGAGATACATGAGACCCTACCTACCCTTTAAGTAAAATGGGGAAAGAGCGTCATGAAAATAGAAAGGGGAGGAAAGAGAAGCAGAATCCTGCCACTGTAGCCTCCCACAATATAGCTGAACCTGAATAATGACAAGCATAGGGAAATAAACCAGGCATGGAAAGTTACGCTTAAGTAATAATGAACTTGAGGTCAGAAGAACATTGTGGGGATGCTGGCTACCAACTCTAGAGGGCTGGAAGATATGGTGGGCATCCTGGTTACCAACAACCTCACATTGTTTTCATCAGAGATTTGGGGTAGAAGGGCATTTTTGGGGATGTTAGTCAAGAAGACAAGATTCTATCCAAATAAAAGTAGTAGGTAAACATGACATAATATACAGCAGCATATCTACAATTAATAACAGTACATGGTTTTCTCAAAAATCACTGAGAGTAAAGTATCCTTACCTCTACATTGTAAATACATAAAGAGTAGTCAATGTTAATTAGCTCAAATTAACTATTGTATGATATGGATATATATAAAAGCAATAGCATATAATGTATGTATTTACTAAAACATAAATAAAATGTTAGAATGAGTAGGAATCAAATGAATATATCCCTAAAGAAATAAAAACAAGGCAACTCACAATCTTTATTCTGCAGAATTTCTATTTGTCTTTTTTTCCTGAAAAATATAGATTGAAATAGAAACTTTTAAAGGCCATGAATTATCATTAGTAGCAGTGAATATATATATCTTCATGGTGTATTGATTGTTTCACATTTGTATACTGAAATGTTTAAGTTTTTTGTTGGTTACTTTTCTGCTTTGGTGATAAAACACCACAATCAAAATCAATAGAGAAAAAGTTTATTGTGGCTTCTGATTACAGAGCACAGGTCCATAATGACAGGAGAAAGACAGCAGCAGGTTCCAGAACAAGACAATGAGGAATCAGACCTTTAACACACAGCAGGCTGGAAGCTGGATAATGCTCCAAATTTTCATGGCTTGCCCCAGCATAGTGGGATACTTCCTCCAGCAATGCTTCGACTCCTAAAGTTTCTATAACCTCCGCCTAAAGTGCAACCATCTATAAACAAAGTGTTCAAATGTAGGAACCTGTGGGGATCCTTTCTCATTCAACCCACCACAGTTTTGCTCACTAAACACACTTTTACATATTAATCATATCTCAATAGAACATTTAAAATTAATAGTTGTGAATCATAGGTCTCTAATATAATTCTTTGATACAAGAGTCACATACACATTGGATCATTAGATAGGGGTATAGTGTTTTTCTTAAAGTCATCCACTAAACTGTGAAGTAAAAGACCACATCTTTTAAAAGAGATTTCAGGGAAATCAGTACAAAAGAAGAAGGTGAGTTGGTGGGAGCTTAGGATTTTTCTGGAGTGAGTTTGAGCTGAGGAAATCTTATGTTAACTCTGACAGTAGTGAAGAGGTTTCATAAAACTCAGAAACATTAAATCAATTTTTCCTGAGAGTCATCAAATTTTTAAAGGCCAAAATTTGCGAACATATCAATAATACAGATAACAAGAAACTAGCCAAGAATTTTTTTTTCATTTTTTTTTAATTTACAGTTGCATGAATACAGTATCAAGAGTTTCATTATGCCCAGTGAACCTTCAAAAGAGTGAAATCAAATTTTAATTACTGTGTGAACTTACATGTCTTAAAGAGCTACTTTTCCTAAAATATGTGATACATATTACATTCTTCTTGAAAATCTTTTTAATATTTTTCATAGATGGACTTATATATTTAGTCAACTTATACATTAAATACTTGCTGGGATGTATCCTTAATAATATATCTGTGGTAACCTGGAAACCTGGTAGCTCTCACCATACACAGCATGTTAAGAGGAACAAACAAATGGTATCTAACAATTACGTAGCGCTATATAATTTCACAAACAATGGATTCCACAGTTATTGGGGATGTAATATATTCCAAGAACCTAATGTACTAACTCATTTATTATTCTCATTCATCTCTTTAAGTAAGTAATGGTACCTCTTTATGAATAAAGAAGTTGGAATACACTAATCATTAAAAATTTTCCCAAAGCCATTCAGAGTAGTTGATAGCATATTCAAATTCAGTAAGACTAGATGCAAATTCTCTGCTCAAAATCACATTGTTCTGACAAACAGTAGGGAGGAAACTTCAAAAAGACATAGTAAAATATTAAAAGACATTCCAAATTTGAAGGTAGTATGCATTTATTAGAAGTAGTGTTTAAAATGATTCCTAGAGAGGTTTGGAAATGACCTGGGGAGAAGCTGAGTAAAGATAGTTTTAACAAACAGAATGCCCAGTAAGGACCTTAAAATTAAAGTAACATTTTCAGCACAGGTGGAGCTAAAATTATCTGTGACTGGATTAACAGTACCTTTTGGTTAGGGGCACTGAATGGAATGCAGTTGATATCGGAAAAAAAGAGGAAGTAACTTATACAGAAGTTTAAGACCCTGTTAATATTTTACAGTAATTATTTTTATCTTAGATATAGAAAATGGACACAAAGGGCAAGAATAATGCAGGACTAGATTATACAAGTAAACCCAAAGATACCCAGTTGTTTGGAGTGGGCATAACAGTAAAGTTGGTACCAAAGATGAATTCAAGGATGTATCTGGGAAGTTGGAAATGAGAATCACCCCCAAACGGGGGGCACTGGTTTCTGACCTGGGATTTGTGGACTAAAATATTTTTTTGTCCAGTTGCTTGATTGTTTGTTTTGCAGATTCAAGGTCTTATGATGTATTTGTTACTCTTAAAGTAACTGGACTCAGACATAGAAGTAGAAGATCTCTGTAAGGACAGCCTATAATTACTGGCAAGCTGTTCCTGTCATATTCTTTGGTTTCTTTCATTCTCTTAGACCAAAGCTTAGCATATTATGCAGTTCCTCTTTATTTCTCTTAGTACGCTGTTTATTCCAAGCAAAATGTGGGCATTTACGTTACAGGACACAAACATGGAGTAACATAATGTTGAATCTTGTGTGCTTTGGTGCTGGGTTTCTTACCTTTTTTTAAAGGATGTTCTGACATGTTGGCAGACGTCATCAAGTTTGGAAAGATTGAAAAGCTTCCAGTTCTGCTACATCTTTTGGGACCCAGCCACTGAGATACAGCAGTATCTGTTAGATCAGGACTATCTTTCATTTTGTTCATATTTATCTTTCATTTTATTCACGATAACCAAGTTGAGACTCTGGAGATTGGCATCCACAATGCATCCTGAAACAGATTTGTGCTTCTGTCCAGTTATCCTTGGTCTATAAAACAGCAATGCCCCTCTGCCACGATTCAAGACACCTTTACTCATGGGAAAAATTCTGTTTGTGGTTTGTACTGCTTATTAGGACCACACAACCTGTGTTTTGGCTAGTTTACATCAACCTGACACAAGCTACAGTCATTAGAGAGGAGGGAGCCTCTATAAAGAAAATGCTTCCATAAGATTGGGATGTAAGGTTCATTACATTGCATGTGGTGCTATCCCTGGATTGGTGGTCCTGAATTCTATAAGAGAGCAGAATAAAAAAGCTATGCTCCATTGGCTTAATTGGGTTCTGACATCTGGTGGCTTGGGAAGGAGATGCTCAGGTTCATGTTGACATGGCTGACAATTAGGAGGAGCCTCCCTGCCCCTAAAAAGAGTCTTAAGGTTTACTGCATGATATCTCCATCATTTGAATTATCTCAAATTATGGGATTTTTCAAAACCTAAGTATATTCCTATATTCAAAAGGATTTTTTCATCAGAATAGTATATTAAGTGGTTCAAACCTAGAACAAAACATATATGACTATTAACATGGACTTACAAGTGGAAGATGGATGACAGGGAACTCAGGGAACTGTTGTTGAAGGTGAAGAACTGAAGGTGTGAATCCATTCCAAAAAACATTCCAAACCTACACTGATCTGCTTGGCTAATGAGTGAAAGCTCTACTTCCAGATGAAAGACTGGCAAAGCTGCAAACTATGATCTTTCCTCTTTCATTAAGTCACTTATACAACAAGTGACTTTACATGGTTTGGTACAGGTGTAGTATAACGCTAGACATTGGGACCTGACTGAGCAAGAATGGCTCATGAATTTAGTAAAGCTCAGCACCAATGTTTTAACCAGGCTGTTTCTATCAGCCTGTATGCTAATTTTTGGTTTTGTTGTTGCTGTTGTCATCATCATCGTTGTTGTTGAAGTGTGGGTAAGATGGAAAAAAACCGACTGTGCAGTTATTAGGATGCTTTCCCTGGTTTCGTTTGGTTAGAACAATGTAGCAGTTGTTAATGGCTTAAGTTATAGAGACCACTGTTTTGTTTCAAGCCTTGGTTTGTTATTTACTCGGTAAATCGGTCTGTACCTGGATTAGAAGTTGTGCTGTGCTCCTCCGTGCTAATGATGGCAATAAAAAAAAAAAAATTAGCATCGTTGGATTGTTCTGAGAATTAAATGGACAAATAGAAGATGTGTTAAGAAGAGTACTTGGCATATAGACATTATTCAGTAATTATTAAGTAAATATAGGGCTTGAAATTTTGTGTTTGTACGTGTGTGTATGTGTGTGTGCATTCATAATGTGGAGAGATAGTCTTTAAATATACAGAGTGGCGTCAAAACATGTAAATTAATGGCTAAATATTATAGTTGTAGTAGAAGTTCCATTCTCAAAAGTTTAAGCAGAATAAAAAGTTTTAACTTGACTGACCTAATAAAAAGGCACCAGTGCATTGTGTCCCACTCTAGGGTTTTGAAAGATTAAAGCAAATAAAAATGTAGATATCCTTAGCAGGTGTATCTCTAAGAAAGTCACGAACAAAGAAAATGTATGCCACCAAAGCAATCTGGAGTGAAGCCTCGTTGCTCAGCTGGGAGTCCCCAAACAAAGCAGTTAAAACCCAGGCAACTTGAAATAAAGAAGCATAAAAAGTGACTGTTTGAGGTTTCCCTTTTTCTACTTAAGAACAGGCAGTGTGAATTTCGTACTAAAGTAGAATTGGGTATAATAAAGGTCCAAGAGTCTTTTTCAATATGGCTTCTGGCAATGTGCTTTAAGTGGAATCTATAGAGAGAATTAATCAGTTCTGTCACTGGACTTTTCTAAACTAAATGTTTACGTTCAATATTAAAATTTCTAATAAGTAACTCAATCAAAAACCCCGAATGTATTTTTTTCTCCTATCTGCCTTTTGATCTATAGCTGTAGATTAGTGGTTACAATTGGGTTAATATGTTAAAATTAGTTTTATAAATTAATTTTTTAGTATTAAACTAGCTATTTTGTGGTACTGATTAACTATTATATAGCTGTTTGGCTTACTAGCACTATGAAGGAAGAAATGGTATATCAAATTTTATCCATCTTAATGAAAAATAATTGTGAATTATTTGCATTCTGAAGAAATACCACTTCTATGACATCAATTTGCTAGACATATCAAATTAATTAAATTATTTAATTTTATGTGAATGTTACTTGTTTAAAATATTAGATTTTTATGAATGTTCTAGGTTAGCATTAAATAGATAACTAGATTGCCTTGCATATTAATAATTATCCTTTTAAGAAAGGGTCAAAGCACCAAACACAAGAAAGGGAAAGCTTTCATTCAGAATTTTCTCCTATTTAAAAACTGTGAAATATAATAAAATGTGAAATCATCTATGTCTGGTCTGCTGCACTGATTGCAGACTTTGAATCTGGTGAAGCACCATTATATTCAATTTCCTATTTATTCTTACTAGTTTCAGTAACATAGATACCTACCTACAATACTCTGGAGGTGGTATTGATTGTATGATATGTCATCTTGAGATGATTATGGTATAACCTTTTGTGCCCCCAATAGGTAAGATGATCCCAAATATCACCTATGACTTCATTTACATTGAATAAATTAAATAATGTGTAAATTCATTTGTATTTTATGTACTGTGAATTCATGGGTGTTGGCTGTGTGTGTGCAAGTAGCATGCGTGGCCCTGTGTGGAGATTAGAAGACAACCTGCTCGAGTTAGTTCTCCTCTTCCATCATATGAGTCCTGAGGTTTAATTCAAGCCATTATGCTTGGTGTTCAGAGCATTCACCCATTGAGCCATATTGCTCTTTGAAATACTATTTTTAAAGCAGTGGGAAGGATGTCTACCTTTATAGTGGCCATCATTTATCTTTTCCAAATTATTGAGTGGCTTAAAAGATAACAAATAAAAGTGGGGAAGATATAGATGCCATCTAATCATTCATTTGTTGGTGAATGGGATATACATGCCCAATGTAGGGTGTACCATCAATGTAGGGTACACCACCAATATACAGTGCACCCAACTGTAGTGTGCCCCATTTCTCTCAAAAGATATTGAATTCTGGAACTCCCATAGAACCTTGCTGGAGCTTGCCAATTTGGCTAATACCTGCACAACCAGCAAGTATCTTGGATCCAACTGTCTCCCCAGTCCTTGCTGCCAGCACTCAAGCTACAGATAGAAGGTGTCCAATACTTCTTTTTTGCATGGGTCCTCATGATCAAAATTGAGGTCTAACTATTTTGAAGAAAGTATTTAACCAACTGAGGATGTTGCCATTCCTACAATAGTATTTAAGTGAGTAGAGAAATAACACAAAGCAATTCCATGCTTCTTAATTATCACTTTCATTTGCTTTTAGCACGTAGATGTAAATGGTTGCTCCTTTAAGAAATTAAGATATAAATTTGAATTATTACTGTAGTCTTACTGTAGATTACTATGCTCTATTTTATAATATTAGTTATATTTACTTGACATTCTATAATTTCCTATAGGAAATTTATAAATAAAGGGAATGAGATCTATTTGTTTTGATAAGCAGACGTGCTAGCTATCTATTAGTGAGTGAATTAAGTCTCAAAATGATGACTACTATTTTCCTATCTTTCAAATCTTGTACAGAGAAATTATGAGATATGAATTAAAACTCTTGATAAATGTCCAGTTAAAATAATCACTGTAAAAAATAAATAAATAGACAAAGCTCTCTGCTTCATGTAGAAAATTATTTATGCAGTAATTTGTGAAGAGAATGAAAACCCTTTGGTAACAAATTTTTGTTTTCATAGTATAACACACTCTCTTAATAAAATAACATGTACTTGAATGTGGGATTTCCTTGTGGTACTTTATAATAAGGGCCCTATTTTTATGCCTTGGAAGTCCTACGCAGCCATAATTTCAACTGCAGCTTAACAAACACCATAGTAACAATGATACACTGGAAAGTACTTTTTAAGTGGCAGTGTGGAATGATAATAAAATTTTATGGTTAATCACCATGAAGACATATATTACTCTGAATGTTCTTTCACCTTCTTTTTATTTATAGGAATTGAAGAGTGACACAGGAAGACAGCACCATGAGCTCTTGGGGCTTCTAATTTGCTCTGTGGATTTTTAACATATGAGGTAAACACTGAGTTTATTTTTATTGTGTTTATAGAATGAAGGTAAATAGCATCTTAAAACTTGGTGAACTATACATAGATTCTGTTCATATTTGCTTCATGTCCTATATGAAAGTTTTAGCATATTCCAGATTTATACTCCACCTTCTTTTTTATTTTTTTTAATTATGTATTTTATATGCATATCTTCTGACCTAACCTCTGACTATGTGGGATCTGGGAATTGAATTTAAATAATCTAAATTGATGGCAAGTGTCTTTAACTATACTCGTAGATTAGTGCCATTCCCAACCCTCATCAAAGACATTTCTTTTTGAGGGAGATGGTTATTAATATAGAGTTCTACAATCGGTCATGGTGCAGAAAATGAGAGACTGTGAAGTAGTCCACTCTAAATGCCTCTATCAGACCTTTATCCTTCAAGCCTCCCAGGTCATCAGGAAGGAGACATGGACATCATAAAAATCTGAGGTAGTCAGTGTCTGAAATGCAGCATTTGTTGGACATGAAGACACAACTGCACATGTAAACTCCTGTCAGCTGTCACTGCAGACACAAAGCTTTCAAGTACCAAACCAACTGACAGCACAGATGGGGGATGGTTCATGAAGACCAATCACTAGCTGAATGGGTATTGGCAATTGATTTCTAGGGGAGTGAGAGCCAGTTCTCTTCAAGCATGAAGATGCTAACAGGCTACTTATAAATTGTCCCATTCCCATGCTCATGGAGGCAGCACTAAGTGGACTTGGTGAGTTTTAAAATCCCTCCCCCTCTCTGAGAGGGAGAGAGAGAGAGAGAGAGAGAGAGAGAGAGAGAGAGAGAGAAGGAGGAGGGAGAGGAAGGGAGAGAGAAGGAGCAAAGGTAGAAGTCAGTAATGGCAGGGAGTTGCAGGGGAGGGAATGGGAAGAATTTGATTAAAATCCATCAAATGCATGTATGTAGAAGAAAAATTGCATATAAGGTTGTTATCTGAAGCTGTACCTTTATGAATGTTCATGCTTTGTTTAATGATATAGTAATTATAAATGGTCATGAAGGGTAAATAAATTTAAAACCATATAAGTTCTGCTTCTTCTGTCATTAGTCCTAGCAACAATTTCTTTATTATTTTGTATATATGTAGTGTAGGTCAGCTTCCCTTGAAGCTTGTGCCCACATTTCTAGTTGTCCTGTCTCTTTTTATGATATTTCTTCTGCACCAAAAATTTATCTATGAACGTTCGTGCTTCTCCTCAATTGTTTGATACTGGAACAAAGCATTAGTCATCTCTGCTTTCATCTGTGCACTGAAACAAAGAAAAGAATATGGAAATAAGGATTGGTAGGGACTTAAGGATTAGCTAGCATCTGTTGTGAATACTCTGGTGGTAAATACCTGCAAGGCTAGCACTCCAGACACCGAGGGAAGAATACCGTGAGTTCAAGAACTTCCAGGGCTATAACAGTGAGAGCTTGTGTCAAAAACCTTAAAAGTAAAAATAAAATTAAATTTAAACCAAAAACTTCCTCATTTAACTTAAGTATAGGCAAGTGAATAAGACCCTACCAGTTCTTTCCCAGTAAAAGCAAAACTATAGCACTCACAAAAAATTCTTTATAAAAAATTATTTCTATGCAAAACAAGATTGACCTGTTTCTACCCTCCATCATATATCTCAAATGAATAATGGTTTTAGGAAAGGGTGGTTTCTATGCAGATGGTCTACCTACTTCAAATTGTGAGAATACACGTATATACACATTCATATCAGTATAGAAGTGTAAGTTGTGGTCCAGAGGAAAAACAGTGTCCCTGAACAGGACTATAGATCTAAATAAGAAAAAGAAGGAAGGGAGGCAGAGAAGGAAGGAAGGCAGGAAGGAAGGAGAGGGAAAGGAAAAGAAAGAACTAGTAAGGATATATTTAAAAATAAATCTATGTCCAGGAGTAAAACATAATACCATAGATTTAAAAATGTGTTGAATTATCTGTAACAAATATAAAGGCATCATTGACAAAATTCAAGTCTTACATCCCTAACTGTAATCTTCACACTAGGGCATATAGCGCGTGTCTTACAATGCTGTCCATTATGTTATCTTAGATCCAGTAATAGAAGAATTGATAGTCATGTAAAGAGAATCAGGAATTCTCTTGCCCTACTAAAACTGTCTGCTAAAAAGTTTTTCAAATCAAAAATGAATATTTAATGGCACTTAAAATGTGATAAATGTGAAATTATTCAAAGACACTATCTAATGTAATTGCTTCTTAGGATATGTCTTAGCCTTCTTTCACAATCTGTATCATGGGTATTAGTAATCTGGATGAATTAACCTCTTCTTGCTTGAATTTATGGAAACTCAAAGGCTATTTCTCATCCTAAAATCAACAACAACATCAACAACAAAAAAACCCACTGTTTTACATGTGCCTTGATAGCACAAAGTTACAACCATATTATATTTTGACATGCTGAAAGTGAAATGCAAATTATTACTTTATGGAATTATTGGAAGTTATTTTGAACATTAAAATTCCATTTGCTTTTGAAGGGGTGTTTTAAAAATATCAAATCCTTATGCAAATTCTTTCTACACTGACAACTTCCATTTTAATAAAACTTTACATCAGTGAAAAGATGAGAAGATAAATCCTACATCTTCTGACTTATTCTAACATTAGATTCATTTTACTTTCATCCTCAGTGTGTGGTGCAAAAGTTGTCCTGTAGATATATGCACTGAACTTTCATACTCTGTAAATAGTTCATCTCTGAATTTTGACTAGTTGTGGATTTTTGTGATTATCTCTGTATGCTGCAAAAAGAAGCATCTTTGATGAGAGGTGAGAGATCTTAATCTGTGGTTATAAGTTGAGTTTTAGAATGCAGTAGGGGATCATGCTAGTCTATGACAATATTAGGTTTACTCTAAACCCCATGATGATTTCACTATACAATATAATTGGCTTGGTTTCTAGTAACAAGCATGATTTCCCTCCTCTTGAGTAGGTCTTAAGTCCAGTTAGACAGGAATTAATTACTGTTAAGATATATGAGTATCATTATTATACCTTTAATAATATCTTGTTGTGCTAGACCTTGTTTATAGGTATCACAACTGTGTAGAGATCTACACTCCTTCCCCAGTGAAAACATGTACTCAGGTACTGTGTGAAAGGCATACCCAGGGAAGGATGCTTTCAAGTCAGCCTCAGGTGAAGCATTGTTTCTATCAGAAATGAAATTCGCAGGCAAATGGACAGAATTGAAAATATCATCCTAAGTGAGGTAACTCAGCCACAAAAGAACAAACAAGGTATGTAATCCACTGATAAGCAGATATTAGCCCAAAAGTTCAGAACACCTATGGTTCAATGAAGAGCAAATGTTGGACTGAGCGTGGGGTCCCAGATAGAGGAGTTGGAGAAGGGACTGAAGGAACTAAGGGAGTTTGCAGCCCCATGAGGAGGGAGAAGCAGTGTCAACTAGTCAGCCCCCTTCCCCCTGCTCCCAGAGACTGAACCACCAACCAAAGAATGCATGTGGAGGGGCCCATGGTGCTGGTCATATAAATGGCTAAGGAGGGCCTTGTTGACCATCAGTGGGAGGAGAGGCCCTTGGATTTGAGAGTGTTAGATGCCCCAGTATAGAGGAATGCCAGGGAGGGAAGACTGAAGTGGGTGGGTAGGTGGGGGAATACCCTCATAGAGGCAGAGGAGCGGGGATGGGATAGGGAGTTTCCAAAGAGGAGACCTGGAAACAGGAAAACATTTGAAATGTAAATAAAGTATTTTAAAAAAGAAATCTAACAGCAGTTTTTAATTGTTTTTTCAAAACTAGTGTAAGTGTGTGTAATAGAAAAGTCTACCTAACAAAAGTACATTTGTTTAGGAAAACATTTCCTGAGCAGAAACAATAACAAAGCAATGTGAATTTAAAATGATTAAATTTATTTGTTTGTAGAACACTGGTTTCTAAACTATTTGAGATGATGGAAATTCTTTGCAAATATACTAAAGTCAAGTTAGAAGTGGTTAAATGTGTATCTGTGTCTCTAAGGCAGGCTCAGAACATTTGAGTATAGTAGAACCCAGTATAGAACTGTTGGTTTTTGTGGTTGGTTGGTTGGTTTGTTGGTTTTGATTTTAAAACAGAATTATATGGGCTTATTTTAAGTAACAAAATGTAGAAAGAAAAAGAGAATAAGAATATATCTGACACATAACATATACAGATCACATAAAGCTGACATATATTGTATATAACTACATAAAGCACTGGTATAGATGAGATTTGGGTTTTTTTGAAGCAATACCTTAGTATGTTGCCTACCTGGACTGCATACTGTCTTACCCTCCTTGCGCTATTCCTACAAGTATTTGTTACCTTGCTAGTGCTTGCAACTGCTTGTTCGGTGTGTTTAACCAGCCATCTGCTTCTCACAGTGGATTTGGTGACTCATATGTAGGTGATCTGTCATTATTTTGTGGTCTTTTTTTTTTTTTTTTGTGGAGAAGGAACATTTGCATATGTCCTTAGGTTATTTCATTTAATACCATAATGATCTTTGATGGTCCATATTATCTTCCTTTAAGAAAACCATTAAGAAATATCATGTAGAAAAAAAATCTGGTAGAATTGTTTTAATTCTATCAATTAATTAGAAAGTGCTTTCAGTCATCTGTGAAGCAGGATGCCAATAAATGACTGCAGAATATTTCCATGCCATTAACTATCTACCTAATAGGATCTGTCCAAATTAAGGCATGATGCATTATTGAATACAGCCCAGGACCCAGAGCTTATTTATGAGTTTGAGAGGGGGAACAACATTGTTGCTTACTTAAAAACATCTGAAGATTGGTCAGTAACTAGTAGTGGGAAAAGAAATGACTTATCATCCACCATAACTACATGCTTTGACATTTTAGTAGCCTTCAGTTGAGCCCAGCACTTAGTTTCCTAGTAGTTCAAATTAGAGCATAAATTTAAATATTTTGTGAATATTGTAGTATTTTTAGTCATTTGGGGCAATGTTTAGGATAAGATGTTGGTCTTTCAATTAGGCTTTTCTTTATATATTGCACAAAATTATTTCATTCTAAGGAATTGGTTAGAATTGGTTTTGATTTTCCTTTGTACTTCTCTGCATTAATATAGTAGGAGCCTATTGAGGTGATACCTTCTGACTGGGGATCTCAGTATCATAGAGTTTCCAAAGGATTGCATGTTTAAAATGGTTTTTTCCCCTTAATTATGAAGGCCAAATATGTGGGCTCTACCGTTCATTCTAGAATATCAACATTTCTTCTAGTCAGTATTGCTCAACAACACTAGGGTTCTAAGATACAATGTTTAGAGATGATTGGCCAAATTATATGATTTCTTTTCATTCATCTATATACTTAAGGTTTTATCAATTGTTTAAATAAGGCTATTAAAGTCTTTGTGTTTTGTCTAAAGAAACACTTTTACTGAAACTTAGATTGGATCAATGTTGTCACTTCATATTGATCTGTTAGATGTTATAGATGCTGAAAACCCCTGCTTGAATTTAGTATTTTTAGGTATGACTTTCTCCATTCTTCATAAAGTGTTTCCATTAAGGTAACCATGGCAATATTTTCCTCTAATTTGACTACACACACAGTTGGGCTTTTCTGACAATTGATTGCTTATAACTTAAAGCCTCAGTGCATCATTTACACAGATGTGTATGGAGGGTTCTAGAAAGCACAGAAGCAAAACTGCTACTTAATTTCACTTATGTTCCCTGGTTATAAATAATATGAACGGATATAATTCTTGTCATAGGCTTTGCACTTTAAGTGGATAATATAGGGTAATAGTAATACAGTATTGAAAGAAATGTTCGGTAATAATAACAAGGGCTGTTAAAGTGAAAGAAGCTGAGGAGCTGAGGCATTGATTGGAATTGCATTGTCAGGAACCTCCTACATATATGCTATAATTTAAACTTCAAATTTATCAGGTCTGTATTCACAATATCTGCACAAACTCTACAGTGAACATATTCAATGGGGTAGACAACCGAGTATCCAAGAAGAAGCCAGAGCAGCCACACTGGAGGGAATCCAGTACAGGGTACAAGGGAAAACCCAGACTTGTAGTCACAGTTGAATGTTCTTCCCATCACACAGATAGGAGAGGCTGGCTTCCTTGATGGAGCTCACTCCTCTATCTACTCATCACAGTCTTCTTGTCATATTAAATCTAAATGTCCATCTAATCAAATCTTATTCCCTATCCTGTCTAACCTATACTTTTCTTAAAAGCATTGGGCTTAAGTAAATTAAAATGAAAATTTTAAGATTAAATTAGGAATGAACATAGGGGCTCTTAAGCTTTTAATCTAGGCATTCTTCCTGGCCTGTGTCTCCATATTGTTATTCTGTTTCAAAGACTATTTGTCATGAAGGTAGAACCGGCTCCTTTGTCATTGTTTCATGCAGATAAATTCCATAGATAGAACAGAAAGGTTAATACTGTGGTTGGAGGAAGGCATCATTGAGCCCCAAGCCTTACCTGATATCTAGTAACAATTCATTATTTTTTCTAGACATATTAAATATGATTTAAATTGTTTTTCACTTACTTTTTAACAGAAACAATTTAGGAAGCCACCAAAATATTATTAGGAAGAAAGCAAAATATAAATAGTTTATTTCTGACCTCTACTTTCTAGTGTCTCATAGTAACTGTACAGCTTCCTCCATCAAAACAAAAAGTTTAAATACCTCAGGTTTCATTATACATCACAATTCTCATGCTTATTAAATTGATGCTAGTCCACATCCTTATACTAACCCATGAAGAGGGCACTGGTTTTATGACTCAGTGATTAGCTGTATTGTACAGAGGCAGGAAAAGGGAAGGAGCTAAAATTTTAACATGCTTTACATGTTTTTATTGTATTTCTATTTTTATCTTCAATGATCCATCTTTTTGAAGGAAGTTAAATATTACTTATAGGTATTTTAAAGAATGGAAAGGGAAATGCTTAATCTGATTTTGAGTCGAATATTCTTTACCTCCTTGTGTCCTGACATGGTAACAGCCAATTTGATATGATTGAGTTCTGCTTCTCTCATGATTTCTCTTCCGGGAAAGTAGAAAAATTAATCGAGATGCAACTGTACCCTGTCTGTGGCATGACCTGCTCATCAAAAAAAAATAAAAAATAAAAAATAAAAAATAAAGAGGGGGGTTGAGTTGTGTTTAGGAGAGTTGAATTTTCATCTGAAAGAAAATTCTTGGCTTGTATTCATCTCTATATGCTTCTAGTCATGGAAGTGATGGGGAAAATAACAAGTAGATCTCTTAGAAATCCTCACAATTCTAACCATGCTACATGGAGCACCATTAATAATTTGTTTTTCAGTTCTATTAAAGTTGAAATGTTTCAAGAAATGGACCTTTTATTTTAGTCATTTAGAATATTAAAGATGATTCTTTGACTTACAATGATTTCAATATGATTTTAAAATGATAGGCAATATGTTATGATTCCTGTAACTATTCTTATTAGGTTAGAGAATAATTGATAACATTATTACCAGTTGATGTGTAAAGAAACTAAAGACAGAGAGATTAAATGATTTACTAAAAGTTATGGTTTGAACACAAACCTTCAGTCTTAAGTAACCATGTTAAAAGCATGGACCCAGAAGTGGGAGCTCATTTTGGAAGAGAGTGAACTCTTTAGGAAGGAGTAGGTCAGTGGGAGCTTGTCTGAAGGGGTGCCTTGCTTCTCTCTCAGTCTTCCTCTATTTTCTGCCCTCATCAGGAAAGTAGCTTAGCATTTCCTGCTATGATATTCTACCTTATTTCCGGCTCAAAACATTGGAGGCAGCTAAGCATAGACTGAAACCCTCTGAAATATGACCCTAAATATGAGTTCCTTTAACATCTTTCAGATATTTATCAGAACTATGAAAATTCAATGAACATATCCAGGAAGACATAATTGATAAAGATGTTGCCAAAGAATATTTAGCAAGAAAGGCTAGCAATAAAGATTGTTTCTTTCTTTTCTTCTCATGGTCCTAGGGATTGGATCCGAAGCCTCACAAGTGTTAGGCAACTTGTATACCATTGATCAATCTCCCCAGACCAAGAATATTTAGTAAGAATAGATACTCAACAATAGCAGTGAAGATGTCACAATAGAGCCAAAAAGGAGTTCTCTCTGTACTTCCTTCAAAATCCTTTGTCATTTGTTAGGATGCAAAGGGAAGACTACTTTTGTTGCTAAGAAGTTGATGAATATCCTTATGCTTACATGAGAATAAATTTGTAGAGTAACACAAAAGCCTGATTTTTCCCCTGGAAGCTAAATAATTTTGCTTTCCCCATGTAAATTTCCCTTTAAAAAGGAATATCAGTGAGATTAATCTCAGCAGGTCTCTGTGAAACTTATTGCATTCAGGCCTCCCTCTGGATTCTGATTACATTTTATCCTACTGTTGTGTGACACCTAGCGTCCTTGGAATCGCTGCTTCTCAGTACATGCCCTGCATGTAATTTACAATAGCATTAGCAGAGTTCAGCACCTAATTAATTCACCGATCAACTGTCAGAGCCTATGATCTTTTCCTAGTTCACTGGTGAGTTCCCTGTGGGAGAATCAGTATTCTGAAAGTGTCATTTCCACTCTGCCGTTTGGTGTTTCAGCAGAGTACCAAGCTATGCTGCATGTTCATGGAAATATGCCATCCTCAGGGGTGCCTTGATGACTTTGTTAAAAATACCTTCTCTCTCCCCTCCTCTCTTGTCTCATAAATACTCATCCTCTATGGCATAGTAAAGTTTGCACGGAGCCACAGCATTTGAAAACAGCATAACACTGCTTCATAGTATCACATATTCCTTTGAGCTTTCCATTTCAGTGCTAAAAAACTGTTACCCCATTTTGTTCTGAGAAGTTACTATTTTAGCCCTCTTTTCAGATTTTATTTTAAGACCACATTGTCTTAAATTCTCCAAAGTGAAGGTATTTTTACATTAAAAAAATTCTCATGCCTATGGCTTTGTGGTTTTATACATTATAATGAGAAAATATGTGTTAATGAATGCTTTTAACAACAGACAGAAACTTCTGGAAGTGACAATATAAATGACACCTGCCTAAACAGAGGCAATGGGAACAGAATATGGGCAAGCTTAGAGGGGTGTGAGTGTGGTGGGTTTAATCTACAGGGCAAGTGATTTGCCCTGAATTTGAGGGACAAGACTATCTACAGAACCAGAAAAGGCAAGGTTTTTATTCATCTGCATAGTTGTATGGGTAGTCATAAGTCTGGGGAAATGACTTGTTCTGGGCTTATTTTGTAAAGGTGTTTTCTGTTCTTATGTAAGCATCCAGGAAGAAGTGGTAGATTCATCCCAGAAATGAGTGCATCCCAACTACAGGTACCCCTGTTCTGTACTAACATCCTGGTCTTGTATTCCTGCTATGGCTGCTCAGAGAATGAACTGATAGGGCACAGAAGGAAAGATACCATGCTTTGAACAAGTAACAGCTTAAGAGCCCAGGAGATATAGGTTTTTGGTTTTTTGTCCTTATATAGCTAATTCCAACTGTCTTCTTCTTATATCCATGTGATCTTGGGTCCATTATAGCACAGGCATCCTTACTTAATAGTGCATTTAACTTTCTAAGTAGTAAGATGTTAGGGAGAATGAGGCAGTAAGAAACACATATACTTTAATGGGCAGCATGTACTGAATTAAACCTCCAGAAATGGGATTGTCTTTTGTCCCTATAGAAATCCCTGAAGTAATTCATTTTCAAGGGGGTGGGAGAAGAAAGAAGGTTACAGAAGTGAAGTATCTACATATCTAATATTAACATCTGCTTTGATAATTACATGATGAAATTTGGAATTAAGTAACAAATGAAGCCCATATTCTCATGCCCAATACAATTGCTTCATTTGGTTCTTCCTTCTCAGAAGTGTGTTGGTCAAGGGCATGTGACTTTGTTTTTTGTTTTGTTGTTGTTTTTCTTTTCTTTTTTTTTAATTTTAACTTTTTAGTTTTTATTGGATATTTTCTTTAATTACATTTCAAATGTTATCCCTTTCCTGGTTTCCCTCCCCTCCCAGAAACCCCCTATCCCATTCCCCCTCCCACTGCTTCAATGACTATGTTTCCCCACCCACCCATCCACTCCAGTCACCATGCCATTGCATTCCACTGGGGCATCACAGCTTCACAGGATCAAGAACCTCTCTTCCCATTGATGCCCGACAAGGCCATCCTCTGCTACATATGCGGGTGGTGCCATGGGTTACTCCATATGTACTGTTTGGTTGGTGGTTGAGTCCCAGGGAGCTCTGGGGGTTCTGGTTGATTGATCTGTGTTCTTCCTATGGGCTTGCAAACCTCTTCAGCTCCTTCAGTCCTTTCTCTAACTTCTCCATTGAGGACCCTGTTCATATTCTGGTGGTTGACTGCTCTAGACCACAGATGAAGACACCTAACAAGTTAATGTCATCTCTCTCTATAGCATGTGGTTCTTAAGACCCTGAGTTTGATTACTTTCAGCTAAGTTAGCTGCTGGCAAACCAGCTATGGGTAGGTCATGCCAACTTATTGAATATAGCCTTACTTCTTCATTATTTTCTCTCAGACACATCACATTTTTCACCTGGAATGCTAAGAAGTAGAGCTCAAAAGAGAGAAGCTGAAAAGAGAAGAGCCAATAATAGGGAATTATGATACTTTTTCAACCTTCCATGACTACAACCTGGTAGGGCTTAATGGTCAATTACACTTAAATTAGATTCATTTTTGCACTGTTGCCAATTCTGGTGGGTTCTCTAGTCAGACGAGAGCACAAGATACCATAAAGACAGTGATCCACCAGTCCATACCCATCCAAAATGGCTCATTTCTTACATTGTCTTTTTGATCAGTCAAATTCAATATTGAGAACAAAACATTTTAAAACATATGATATGTAAATAATAACATATAATAAATAACAATATTGTTAATTATCTATCGTAAAGCAAAAAAGTTATAACAACTTTGAATTAACTGGTATGTTCTGTAATTCAATTCTTTCCTTTGTCCTGTTATAGTTAAGTTGCATTATGAATTTTGTATTGTTCATTTGCCTTTCATTTTGGCTTTAGACAGTTTTATCTAATAGTCATTGTTATGGAATATGTAAAATAATGATTTTTACTTTCTAGTAATTGAATTGAATAGCATCTCTGAAAGAGTCAGAATTGATATTTTAAATGAGGTGTTTAATCTTTTCACAGTTATAACAAGTCCTAGAAAAGCAATTACTCATGGAAAAGAAATAGTATAAAATTTTATTTCTACTTCCCTTTGTTTGTAGTGAGATGCTAAGAAAAGTTCACGTTATCTGCCTGTTGAGGAGAGGTGCACTAAATATTTGTTGACCTATTTTAAAACCATTATAGGTGTTGACCAAACATTTTGTCTTAACCCATTAATAATCTTTATAGTAATCTAAAGTGTGCAATTGTGGTTTGAATGCCTTCTAACCTTAGAGTTTCATTTTGTTGCTTAGTATTAGAATTTCTTTTAAAATTTTTATTTTATTAATTATTTTATTTGTTTACATTCTCAATGTTGCCCCTCCCTGGTTCCCACCTCCACTAGTTCTTCACCCCATACCCTCACTTTTGCTTAATTTGTAAAGAATGAAAGTTGTATGCCTTGTGCCTCAGTTTGGCTAGATTTCATATTTCTTCATGAGGAGATTGATTCATTGATGTGTTTAGTTAAGACTGTCAGAGACAATATTCTGATCACATCATACCAGTGGCTTCATAATATTTACTTTCTTCATTACTAGTGATGTTAATTTGAAACTTTTAATAAAGTTAGTGACTACTAGACTAGCTAGCATGTAATTAGTAATTTTTCTTCATAATTAGCATGATAGCATTGAAGAATTGTTTTGTTATCTTTTGTGATTCTTTGTGTTACATACTTTGAAACTAGGTAAATATTGTATTATTTGTTGAATTTTAACATACCTACCTTAGAATTATTTTTGGTGTTTTTGACAAATAATGCCATTAAAAGGAGGTTTCATTTTGTGTCTTAATTGTTTTTTCTACATTTTAGGAAGCCTTCTGTCTGAGGGTCGGGCAGAACAGGGGTGCCATCAACTGCCAGAAGAGAAATGAGTATTTTATGTACTGACACTTACAGCCTACATTAAATTCTTCTTTTCTTCTTCTGGCTACTGTTATTCATATTACATATTCAATATTCTTTTGATAGTAACTTACTAAACTAGATTGTTATTAATATTGTACCACCTTCACAACACAAAAATAAATATTCCTAAATGATACCATATCTACTATTAGATATGGTAATCTATATCTAATAGTAGTATATCTATGGTATATTGTAGGTATATGTGGAAGCATTAACACTTTAATTTTCAAATCATTTCATTATTGAATGTATTTGGCCTGATGTCCCATGAATCCAATTCACTTTCTGTAATACCACACTGTAAGTGTCTGGCAAAATGAAAATAAATATGCTTATTTAATATTACTCCAATAAAGACAATAATATAACTCTATGATTTCAGTTTAAAGTCTAAATGCTAAAATGATCATGCTAGACACACCACACATTAATTAAACATGAACTGTTTTACCAAATTTATTTGAATGTAAAAGGGCTTTTGGCAAGTGATTGAGATAAACCATGTATTTTTATATAGATCGTTTGAGTAGTTCCAACTTTTTTGCTCCTTGTAAGCAAATATATTTGACATAATATTTCTGCTCATTTATTTTGAAATAATCTATGTAAGGGTAGTTTGTGAACCCAACAGATTTTGGAAAATGTCTTCCTTGGTTATCAAGTCAAAGACAAACTATTGTATAATTGTTCATCTAGTAGAACTATTTATAATGCTTAATGATAGCATGAAAAATGGACAATCACATGATATAATTGAAAGTGTGCATTAACTCGACCTTCTGGTTTTCATGGATTTCTTGCCACTGTTACTGCCATGATACGGTTATAAAAATGGATACTTTTTGGATATTGTTCAAGAATATTATTTTGATCACTATTGAGTAGGTTTATATCTTCAAATTTTGTTCCAGTTGCAGGTATAAATTACTAGAATAAAACCCTATTTTCATAATAGCTGGGAGGATAAACCTGTCCTTGTTGTCTATGTATCTTCTTTATTATGTCCTTCTTACCTTCTTTACGCATGATCCTCATTCAATCTAGACTGGCTGCAATTGTTATCTCTCCTATAGTCTTTCAGTTCACTCTTCTTCCTCCTCCCAAATTCTTACCCTATTATTTCTTTCCCCAACTTTGAAGATTCTTTTTTAAAGTCTCTGTATTTTTGCTTTGTAGATCTACAATATGTCAATTATGTGAAAGACTAAAGCTAGACTTAAGGAAGAGCAACAAAAACAAAAGATCTTAAAATTTTCAAATGAAGTGGACTTAAACCATACCAAATTTCTTTTTCATATTTGAAGCATTTGGAAATGCCCATCCAATAGTGGAAATTTTTAAAAAATAAAGAAGTAAAAGAAATAGTTTGTGGAAATATATTGATTCAACACAATTCAGAAATTATTTTTAAGCTTCACAGTTTTGAATAATATTATTTTATTTTTGGTGGGTATAGAAGGAGAAGGTATACTATACAAAGACAAACAATGTGCCTGTAAGAATAAGAATAGGTTCTATGATAAAATTTGCTTTAAGTTAAAACAAAATAGAAGACTAGACAGTTGTTCTTGTATAATTTGAAGATTAAATTTTACAAGAAGAAATAAAGTCAGAGAATATCTTGAATCCAGTGAGCATAAAACAGATAAAAATTTCAGTGAAGCATGAGAGATTGGAAATTTGTCAGAGATGAGAAGAATGAAGAACTGGATTCGTTGTCTACGTAGAAAGGAATAAGTGAATAGAAAATGAAAGTTCATCAGAGAAATGTAAATGTGATGTCCAAATTTGCTCTGAGAACAATAGAAATTAGGCCATTTAATATTTTATAATTAAAAAGTTGAATTATGTGAATGTATTTTGAAGGCTTTGTTCTTAATAATTTATTACTAATAATTTTTAGATTGTAATTAAAGTATAATCCCATCATTTACCTATTTCTCTGTCTTTCCAACCCTTCCTATATCCTCTCCCTCCAACTCTTTCCATCTCTCAATCTGTATAATCTTTTGCTTTGATTATAAATATAACCCGCTTAAACAGTTAGGTTTCTTAAATGTATATGAGTTCAGATCTGATTATTTGATATTGCATAATCAATTAGGGGGCTCATCCTTGGAGAAGACTCATATTTTTTTGTCTTGGAGACAATATTTACCTGCCTCACTTTGCCTATAGATGGAATCCCTTTGAGATTTTCCATTTCCTTTGTTTTTGTTTTGTTCAGGCAGGAATATTGTTGAGGTATCATGAGCATATGTTCCCTGTAATTTCTAGGAGACTTACTTTCCCACCAGACTTCCTAGCTCTTATATTTCTTTCACCCTCACTTCCTCAGAGTTTTGTAAGACCTAGGGATTTTCCTGTAGCCATATCCTCTAGGGCTGGGAACCCCATAATCAATTTATCTGTGTATCTTGACCAGTAGTTAATTTCTATAATGATCTCCATTATGTTACAATGAGGAATTTCTTTGACAAAGAGTAAGAGCTATCTTTATTTGTGGGTGCAAGAATAAGCATGTAAAATTTGGTTAAAACTTAATCTGGTCCATTAAAGTGGCTGTGGTAGATTCTGTTCTAAGATCCAACTTGAGTGGTTGGCTAGGTTTTCAGTATCAGGCATCCCTTCTTTGGGTGGAGTTTTTAATCCAACTGAGCAGTTGTTGATTACTGTCAAGATATAAATACACAATTGCACTGTTATGAACAACTTGTCATGCTAGTCTCTGTTGTTCATAGACAGAACAAAAAGAAGAGCTATTGATTGTTTTCCCCTCTTGGCAACTTACATACCAGCATGTGGTATTATGAAAGCTAATCCTCTGAAAGGAGGCTTTCAGGTCACATCCACTTTGAATCTTCTAATTCTTGTGTCCCACCAAAACAACAGTAAATGTCCTGCAACCTCTGAGCAGCAACAAAGAACAATAGCAATAACTATATTGTTTAGGGAGATGCCTGTCTGTCCATGAACAACAACCCAAAAAGTGGTTTCTCATACCTGATTGTTGGATTTTTGTTAAATGGTATATGTGTCTTGAGGGGAGCATAGTCATTGCAGGTGATATAAGTCCATCTAAATAATGTGTGTTATATTATGTTAGGATATATATCTTTGAGTAAATGAAGAATATGAAATAGTAAACTTTTAGAAGGGTTTTTAACATTCTTGGGTCTATTTGTTCATCTCCCCTTCTCCTTATTATACCTCTCCTCCTTGCATTTTCTGATTTCCTTTAATCATATTATTTGGATCCTGCTATTCTCCTGTCTTAAGACTCTCCCCAACCCATGGTCCCATTTCTCTGGATCTTATAGTTACCAGAGATTACACACTCACATTTGAAGATTTCAAGCAAGAAATCATCATGGTATTTGCCACTTAAGACCTTTGAAAATATTAAGTTTTATTTAAATAAATTGATATAGATAAGGGAATTATTGCAGGGCTTACATCTCTCTGTTTAAGGACAATGTTGACCTAAGAGGTGGTGGTGAAAACTAATGAGGTTCATCAATCATGAGATAGGTCTAGTGAACATGATTGGCTCTGTAGATCACAGTTGCTGGTGTCGTCTTTTTGGTTGATGGTGAGCTTGGGGTTGGGGGGAGGAAGTAGAATCAATAGAGATTGTCAGAGGATACCCGTTAGAGACAAGATGAGAGGAATAGAAGCTAATTGCTAATCATCCCCACTCTACTAATCAGATGATCTTGGATAAACTGAATTCTTAGCCAACTTAAGACCATGCACTTCTATAAAGTATTTAATAATGCACCTGCATGATCAAGATGAGTCACTGAGACATGGGATTACATTTGTTATAGACTATCAGAGTTTATGATTACAACAATATAGTTTAAAGATCGGTGTAGCCTTATTTTTTAATTCTAGGATTGTACAATACTTTCTTTTATAAAATACAAGTGTGTTCAACAGAATAGGAGAGCAGAGGTTGGTTTTAGATTTAGAAAAGGGTTGTAGACTACAGAAAACAAAAACAAAAGCAAAAAACCAAACAATGAACCAAGCAAGAAAACTACAAAAAAAAAAAACCAGATGCCTGCTGACTTTACAAAATTATCTGGGAGAACAAAGCTCTCCTCTCATAGAGGTATAGTCAATTTTATCATTTATCATTGGTTAGCTAAAGTATTTTAAGTAACTTACTCAGATGTGACATAACCTGAAACATATTACCTTAAACTAACCAATACAGTATTACATTCTTCCTAATGGAGATGGAAATGTTTATCTCAAAAAAGATTCTGTATATATACATATGTAAATATGTATGTGAGTGTTGAAACATTTGAAATTATATGGTAGCATTAAACTTAGTTTTAAAATGGCCAGTGAAATGGCATAGCAGGTAATAATAGTGTTTGCCACCCTGCCTGATGGCTTGAGATGGACAACTGTACCACAGTGGTTGAAAATAAACAACTCCAACCAGTTTGCCTCCAACATTCACATACTCACAGTAACATGACTTGCCCACCCATACACAATAAATAAACACATAAAGATGAAAAAAAAAGAAGGAAAGAAAGAAAGAAAATAGGTGTCTTAGTCAGGGTTTCTATTCCTGCACAAACATCATGACCAAGATGCAAGTTGGAGAGGAAAGGGTTTATTGAGCTTACATTTCCATGCATTTACATCACAAAAGGAAGTCAGGACTGGAATTCAAGCAGATTAGGATGTTTCCTACTGGAGGAATAGAGGGATGTTTCTTACTGGCTTGCTTGCTTCCCCTGGCTTGCTCAGCTGGCTTTCTTATAGAACCCAAGACTACCAGCCCACAGATGGTACCACTCCCAAGGGGCCCTCCCCCCTTGATCACTAACTGAGAAAATGCCTTACTGCTGGATCTCATGGAGGCATTTTCTCAACTGAAGCTCCTGTCTCTGTGATAACTCCAGCTTGTGTTATGTTGACACACAAAACTAGCCAGTACAATTGACCCTTTGTCAACTTGACAAACACATTACCATTAAGCCTCAACCCTTACTTTCTTATTCATCCCCAAAATCTAAATAACGTTAAAAGTCCCACAGTCTTTGCAATCCTTACATATTAAACATCCAATCTCTTAAAATTCAAAGTCTTTTAAAAAATCAAAGTCTCTTAACTGTGGGCTCCCTAAAATACCTTCTTCTTTCAAAAGGGAAAATATATCGGGGCACAGTCATAATCAAAAGCAAAATCAAACTCCAAACTTCCAATGTCTGGGATCCACTCACCATCTTCTGGATTCCTCCAAAGGGCTTGAGTCACTTTTCCAGCTCTGCCCCCTTTGTAGCATACACCTTGTCTTCTAGGCTCCATATGCCTGTACTCCACTGCTGTTGCTGTTCTTGGTGGACATCTCATGGTACTGACATCTCCAAAACACTGCTGTCTTTCACTGCAACTAGGTTTACCAATAGTCTCTTATAGGCTCTCGTCATGGTGCCAAGCCTCACCTCCTCTGCCTGACCCCTTCAGTCCCAGGCCATCAATTGCAACTGAGGCTGCACCTTCACCAATGGCCTTCCATGGCCTCCCACAGTGCCCAGGCCTCAGCTGTTCTTCATGACTCCTTTATGCCTTCAAAACCAGTACCACCTGGGTGACTCTTACACATTACCAAGTCCAGCCACAGCACAAGGTACAACCCTGGCTATCTCTGGAACGCAGGCTCTGTGCTCTCAGAAAACACTTCTCAGAAGATTTCATCTCAATGATGCTGGTCTCCTCTCAATCATCGCCAATTTCCCAGCTCCAGACAACCAGCATCAATAGTCTCAGCAATGCAATGATTTTGCTTTAGTAGTTCTGGTATCTTGTTAATCACAGCTGATCCTTCAGCTCCAGCTAACCTAAACCACAGAATCTTCACAGTCAAAATAGCAATGACCTGATAAGAGTCTTTAATCTTCCCTCTGAAATTTCATAATCCAGGCCTCCATCTTCTGCATTGTTCTCAACATTATCTTCCAAGATCCTACACAACATCCCACAGAGCTCTTAACACTGAATTGATCTTCTAGCCCAAAGTTCCAAAGTCATTCTACAGTCCTCCCCAAACATGGTCAGGTTGTCACAGGAATACCCCACTATGCTGGTACCAATTTGTCTTAGTCAGGGTTTCTATTCCTGCACAAACATCATGACCAAGATGCAAGTTGGAGAGGAAAGGATTTATTGAGCTTACACTCCCATGCTGCTGTTCATCACCAAAGGAAGTCAGGACTAGAACTCAAGCAGGTTAGGAAGCAGGAGCTGATGCAGAGGCCATGGAGGGATGCTTTTTACTGGCTTGCTTGCTTCCCCTGGCTTGCTCAGCTTGCTTTCTTATAGAACCCAAGACTACCAGCCCACAGATGGTACCACTCCCAAGGGGCCCTCCCCCCTTGATCACTAACTGAGAAAATGCCTTACTGCTGGATCTCATGGAGGCATTTTCTCAACTGAAGCTCCTGTCTCTGTGATAACTTCAGCTTGTGTCAAGTTGACACACAAAACTAGCCAGTACAATATGAAAGAATAGTTCATGATTTACCATGTTTGGTATTTATTTTAATTTTTGAGAACTCTATACAGAATGTTTTTACTACATGAACACTTCTCACCTGAATCATTTCAGATCCACTTCCACTCTCCTACCAACCCAACTTGTTTCCTTCCTATCTTTCTTTTTGTCTATTTGTCTTTCTTTCTATCTGTCTGTCTTTCTTTTATAAATCAAAACCAATTAGTGCTGAATGAATATTTTTGAATGTGTGCCCTTCCTCTGAAGCATGGTCAACTAATAAAAACTCTACTCAGACAAAACTAAATCTCCGAATTTTAGCAGCTGTCAATTTCCAATAACTCTCCTCTTAGTTCTGGGAAGGTTCAGTCCTGAGTTTGCATGAGTCCTTTTTTTATCTCATGTTGTCATAACCACTGTGATTTACTATAGAGAGCTTCCCTGCTCTATCCAGAAAACACTGTTTCTTTGTGGTTATTCTCTGCCTCATGCTGTTGAAGTCCTTCTATCTCTACTTCAACAATGAACCCTGAGTCAGATAAGGATTAGGTATAATAGAGATGTCCCACTTAGGACTGAGTATTCTACAGTCTCTTATCCTCTATACTTTGGTCAGTTGTTAATCTTAGTCAACATCTACTGTAAATGGATGTCTTTCTGATGAGTTTTCAGAGATGTATTAACTTATAGGTATATAATACTTTATTAGAATCAGTACAATACAATGTTCACTTAGCAGAAAATACTTGTATTTATCCCCTAAAACCTATGACGTGTTGAGCCACAGATTCTTGACCCTATATTGGACAGGTAGGGGTTTCCTCTTATGGACTGATCTTAAATCCATTCAAAAAATATTTGGTTACTTCCAGAATATCTGTGCCTCTTTTTCTCCAGTAGCAATGTTCTGCTAAGCCAGTCACTACTACAGCTGATGCTGTTCATAGCTGTTACTTTTCTGCTTGGGTAGCATGCACTATTGAAGCTAGGCAGAAATGATGAAAGTTCCAGGTCAATACCAGCTTGACTTTTTTCATGTTCTGTAATTTAAGTATGCACTGTCTTTAGCAATAGATCTTATTATCAATGAACTGTGATATGTGAAGACAATCCCAGGAGTACCAGTTTTATCTATTTTTTTTCCTCTTTTAAAATTCTCTGTTTTTTTCTACAATGGTAGGAAGTTGAATGACACAGATGATTTATTAAAATACATTAAAAGTAGTAAAATAATAGCTACAACAAAGGAAGAGCTCAAGGACTGGGAAGGTGTACATGTTTGTGGAATGGCCCAAGGAACTCGGATTAAACCTTGATCAGCTGAATAGAAAAACGAAGTAGTGTGTAACTACAACACACTTCAACTGAAATGACTTAGCCTTTGAGTTAGCTGGGAGCACTTCTCCTTAGAGAATCAGTATTATTCAAGTTTAGGCGTGAGATGCTTGTGTCTGTTTCTACTGCTAGGTAAATGTGGTTCTCAAGAGTTTATCTTTTTTTTTCTACTTTATTTACATTTCAAATGTTTTCCCCTTTCCAGATCTCCCCTTTGGAACCTCCCTATTCCCTCCCCCCTCCCCTGCCTCTATGGGGGAATTCCCCCACCCACCCACCTATCCACTCTCATATTCCCTCCTTGGCATTCTCCTATACTGGGGGATCTAATATCCTCAGGCCCAAGGGTCTCTCCTCTCCCTGATGTCTAACAAGAATCTCCTCTGCCTCATATGTGGCCAGCACCATGGGTCACGCCATGTGTATTCTTTGGTTGGTGGATCAGGCTCCAGGAGTATCAGGGTGTCAGGCCAGTTGCCACTGTTGCTGCCTTTCTAGGGATGCAAACTCCCTCAGCTCCTTCAGTCCCTTCTCCAAGTCCTCCATCTGGGACCACCCACTCTGCCCTACTGCTGCTGTGAAGTGACTCTTGGGTATTTCGAACTCTTGGGCTAATAACCACTTAACAGAGAGTACATACCATGTTTATTCTTTTCTGACTGTGTTAACTCGCTCAGGATGATATTTTCAAGTTCCATCCATTTGCCTGCGAATTTCATGAAGTCATAGTTTTTAACAGCTGAGTAGTATTCCATTGTGTAAATGTACCACATTTTCTGTATCCATTCCTCTGTTGAGGGACATCTGGGTTGTTTCCAGTTTCTGGCTATTATAAATATGGCTGCTACAAACATAGTGGAACATGTGTCTTTATTACATGTTGGAGCATCTTCTGGGTATATGCCCAGGAGTGGAATAGCTGGGTCCTCAGGTAGTATTATGTTCATTTTTCTGAAAGTCTGCCAAACTGATTTTCAGAGAGGTTGTATCAACTTGCATTCCCACTAGCAATGGAGGAGTGTTCCTCTTTCTCCACATCCTCGCCAACATCTGCTGTCACCTGAGTTTTTGATCTTAGCCATTCTGACTGGTGTGAGGTAAAATCTCAGGGTTGTTTTGATTTGCATTTCCCTGATGACTAAGAATGTTGAACATTTCTTTAGGTGCTTCTTGGCCATTTGTGTTTCCTCAGTTGAGAATTGTTTGTTTAGGTCTCTTCCCCATTTTTTGATAGGGTTATTTGGATCTCTGGAGTCTAGCTTCTTGAGTTCTTTGTATACATTGGATATTAGCCCTCCATCAGACGTAGGATTGGTAAAGATCTTTTCCCAATCTGTAGGTTGCCATTTTGTCCTATTGACAGTGTCCTTTGCCTTACAGAAGCTTTGTAATTTTATGAGGCTCCGTCTGTCAATTCTTCATCTTAAAGCACAAGCCATTGGTGTTCGTTCAAGAACTTTTCCCCTGTGCCCATGTGTTTGAGACTTTTTCCCCACTTTCTCTTCTGTTAGATTCAGTGTATCTGGTTTTATGTGGAGGTCCTTGGTCCACTTGGACTTGAGCTTTGTACAGGGAGATATGAATGGATCAATTGGCAATCTTCTACATGTAGACCGCCAGTTGAACTAGCACCATTTGTTGAAGATTCTGTCTTTTTTCCACTGTATGGTTTTAGCTCCTTTGTCAAAGATTAAGTGACCATAAGTGTGTGGGTTCAATTCTGGGTCTTCGATTCTATTCCATTGATCTACCTGCTTGTCACTGTACCAATACCATGCAGTTTTTATCACTACTGCTCTGTAGTACAGCTTGAAGTCAGGAAGGCTGATTCCCAAAGAAGTCCTTTTATTGTCGAGAATAGTTTTTGCTAGCCTGGGTTTTTTGTTATTCCATATGAATTTGAGAATTGCTCCTTTAAGTCTATGAAGAATTGAGTTGGGATTTTGATGGGGATTGCATTGAATCTGTAGATAGGGTTCAACTGCAGTATTTCAGGGAAATTATGAAGGTCCATGTCTTGGTTACTTTTTCTGCTACTATGACAAAATGCCCTGACAAAAGCAATTAAATTGAGAAAGGTTAATTTAGGCTAATAGTTACAGTTTAAAGATCATCATGAAGGAAAAACCATGGCAGCAGAACATTAACAAAGGAGCTTCATGCTTATATTCAGTCACAAGGCAGAGAATGGATGAAGTCAGTGATCAGCAAGATTTCTTCTTATTAATCCAAGACAGCAGGCCAGGGAATGGGTCTACAAACAGAGTAGATCTCCTCACCTCAATAAACTAGGTCAAGGCAAACTGATCAGTTACAGAAAGAGGCTTGTCTCCCAAGTCAATCTAGACACAGTCAGACTGACAATCAACATAACCATCACAGCTCCCAATTTCTTTCTTACCTTTCTAATTTTGTACTACCCTCCTTCCCTGTCCTTCCTTCCTTATTTTTTTAAAAAACAAAACAAAACAAACAAACAAAAATTTGGTTTCAAACTTTTCTCCCCAGTGAATGTATTTCAGCCTTCAACTAGTCTGCCATTATGGTTACTGGAGTAAAGATCAGCCTACCTAGGTTGCCCAGCTGAACCTATTCACTACACTCAGAAACTCACAAGTTTCAAAAAAACTATTCTGACTTCTGAATATTCATTCATTATACATACTGTCAACCTCTTCCTGTTCTTCCTTCTGGTTCAGCTGGTCACCTTGTTTGATTCCTTTCATACATATGGTGCCCCTCAGTCTTTGTTTTCTTTCTTCTGTTCCTCATACTCAGCTATTTCTTCCCTTCTATTTCCAACCACAAGATTAGTTCACAGATTTTATAATTTTTATTTTCTCAGTTCTCCTAAACCTCCTAAACTTTGACAGTTCTATGACTATTTTATATTTGTCGTATTGAAAGAGAATAAGACAGATGATATAAATTTTTAATAATTTAAAACATATTATTTTTTTAACTAATCATTCTATTCATTTACATCTAAATGATATCTTACTTCCCAGTTATTCCTCCACCAAACCCCCATCCCACATCCACCCTCTCCTATGCCTGTATGAAGGTACTCCCCCACTCACACACCCTCTCCTGCCCCACCTCTCCAGCATCCCCCTACACTGGGGCATCAAACCTCCCTAGGACCAAGGACTTCCCCTTCCATTACTGTCAGGCAAGGCCATCCTCTGCTACATATGTATCTGGAGCCATAGATCACTCCAGGTAAACTCCTTGGTTGGTGGTCTAAACTCTGGGAGAACTGGGTGGTCAGAGCAGCCTATGTTGTTCTTCCAATGGGGTTTCAATCCTCTCTGCTCTGCCAGTTCTTCTGCCAGCTCCCCCACCAGGTTCTCTGAGCTCAGTCTGATGGTTGGCTCCAAGCATCCACATCTGCCATTGGTCAGTTGCTGGCTGGACCTCCCAAGGAACTGCTACACCAGGTTCTTGTCAGCCAGCACCAGTTGACCAAAGCAACAGTGTCAGGTTTGGTGTCTGCAGACATGATGGATCCCCAGGTGGGGCAGTCCCTGGATGTCCCATCCCTCATTCTCTGTTCCATTTTTTGTCCTTGTTCTTCCTTTGGTCGGGACATTGCTGGGTTAAAAACTTTGAGATGGGTAGGTGGCCCCATCCCTTGACCAGGGGCCATGCCTATCTATTGGAGGTGGTCTCAACAGGTGCTATCTCCCCCTTCTCTGCACATTTCGGCTAAAGTATCAGGACACAATGGGAATGACTTCAAAAATTATTTTTATTGAAAATAATTTATGTTCATTATATTTTGATCATGGCTTTTTTTCTCTCCAGAATCATCTAAGATCTTTACCACCTCCCTACCCACCCAATTCCATTCACTTTCTTACACACACACACAAACACACACACACACACATACATGCCATAGATGTAGAAAAATTTGAACTATAATATATAAGTAAAAGACCAGTAAGCCAAAAAAACCCAAAAAAACAAAAAAAACAAACCAATATATGACAAAAAAAATAAGTCTACAATGATATCATTAAGTTCATTTTGTGTTTGTCATTTATTGTTGGGCCTGGGACCCACCTTTAAGCTTAGTTAATATACTTTATACTATCATATAATTAACATCTTTAATCATAATTAGCAGACATTGTGATGCTACAATTGTTAACTTAAAATAGGCTGAACTCGAGGTTCTGTCACATATAAATATAAGTTTAGTTAACACACATGACTTCATTTCCCCATGTGAATAGTATCTGTATTTTAGCTAATTATGATGATTTAATGAGTTAATAATTTTAATTAGAGGATCATTATCTTTGTTGAGACATGTGACCTTAACTCCTGCTTTTACTACTGTTACCATTTTGCACAGAAGCCATGCTGCCACTCTCTTTTAAGGCATCATATTTTTGAGTATGAATTTTATCATAAGCACTCTACTTGCTTGCACATAATTATATTGAAAAGATACAAAAAAAGAAAAAAGTTCATCTGCTTTGCTATGACTTATAGCAGGAGGGTTCAGGTCACAAGAGGTTAGAACCGTAGGTGTTACTGTGTTACACTTTTTTCTTTTTTAATTGGATGTGCTGGAAAGTAGATCAAAACTGGGCAAATGAATAGTCTGTTTTAGCTTTCAGACTATCTGAAGACAGTTTATAATGACAACATACACAAAGTCCACAGCCTCCAGAAGCAGTATTTCTTTATATCACAATTTCTATGCTTGTTATGACTTGGAATTTGGGAGGCACTGATTTAGTGAAACTCCACAAAGTGGAAAAATTTATGTTAGATTCTTTATATTTAACCACCATAACCATGCATGCACATTTACTTATAGAATGTTTTCTAATATAGGGATGATGTAAGAATCAGATAGCATTGTACTGTAGGAAGCAATTTTTAATGGATAAAAACTTCCTATGTACTATAAGAAGATAGTTTATAAAAACTAATGTCAAATTAGAAATTATTTCTTTGAATGGTTATAAACTACATACTAGAAGAGTCTGATTGTCTCTAACAGGGAGGATAATTATTATATTCTTTCCACAAATAATGATATGTTCCAAAATTGACTGGACTCAGTAGAGTCGATAAACTATATAACATGTTTAATAAATAACTCTGTAACCCAAATCTATCTTATGGAAATGTCTTTATTATTTCAAAAATAAGAAAGTGATCAATATATAGAATATTGCTTCTTTTAAGTTTTACTAATATAGCAGTGTCAGATTATCTTGAAAACAATCTATGTTCTCTCATAGAACACCTGGATAGCTATAAAGCCAAGGCTTAGTAGTGAATGAATTATATATTGTATTTTTTAAAAACATTGTCTGTACTAAATTTATGTGACATATCTTTGCTTTCATTTAGAAACTCCTTTGTCATCTTTCCATCTTTATGTATGGAAATTACACGTGTATGTCATTCTACATCAAAATTTTACAAGTATCCTTTTGTGTTTTCTGAACAACCTGATCAATTTCCATGCATGATGATTCTCTTAGGTGTTTCATATTTTCATATCTGAACTTCCACTATGGTTTATATCTTTGATATATATATGTGTGTGTGTGTGTGTGTGTGTGTGTGTGTGTGTATAATTTTGGTCCCCTTTTATTGAAGTACTTGCCTAAATTTCATTATATATATTATGATGTAAAAAGAGGAAAAAAGAAATAATTTTATAAAGAATTATTGTCAATAGAAGATGACACAGACTGAAGTAATAATAAAAGTTAAATAGAGAATATATCAAATTCATGAGTGTTATATTTCAAAACTGTGTGGAAACTTGGTTTATTGTCCTGTTAAAGGTGTCAAGCAAAGCCATGAAAGTCTAGTTAGTTTTGGGCAAGGGAACCTTTACATAAATATGACCTGCTGAGAGATCAAGATGAGATTTTAGTACATCTGTGTTATTTTCTTTGTAATGATGATATCCAAACAATGCTACATCATCATACACTTAGTGATAAAATATGTTTGTTGTTGTTGTTGTTGTTGTTGGTATTTGTTTGGTACAGGGAGTTGGTCAGTAATCAGTTCACTAAAGGAAATAAAGCATTAATTATAAAGCCATGTACAGAGAGAGAACAATTCTAAATCATTGACAATGTTTACATCAGCCAATCACAAATCTCACTGAATGATGTGTCAGTAGATCGACTGGATAGCTCTTAAATGAAGTAGTTAATAGTAAATAAAATGATATGCTGGTTTTTTCAGAGGGAACCAACTATATGGAAATGATCCTCCTAAGTGTTCAAATGCCACAATGTATTATATGCAGAGTGAAATGCACCTAGAAGACTCCCTCTAATATGCTGAATGTGATGGCATGCAAAGCAAACTGACCATTCCCATACCATATCTCTTTGTAATCACCTTCTGTGCCTATAGGTTTTGTCTCTGTACAACAGTTTGAATGTCTGTATTGAGCATGTATAGACCTTTTACTACTGGCACCATTTCAGAAACAATGCATATTATAACTACATATATATTCTTTATATTTTATTAGGTATTATCAGTAATGTAAAGATTATTTAAAATTTAGGTAGACACTATAGGCTATATGTAAAGACTAGGCTACTTTACATAAGAAATTTGAGCATCAAGGATATTGACACTTGGGGCTACCCTGGAGTAAGCTCCTCATGGAATTAGGAAATATCTCATATTGCATGTCGTTTGGAGGAAGTGACCTAAAATGCTTGGTGTTTACATATTTTAGGTATCCATCATGACAAGGTAGTTTCAACCATGGTGATGTGAACTGTCTTGAGGATAATGATTTTCTTGGTTACTCTTTTCTAAATTTTGAGAGTTGTACTAAAGGACTGTTAAAACAACCCAGAATGAATTCCTTTAGTTTAGCCATCACATTCTGGGGTTATATTACTAAAACCTCCAAACCAAGAAGTGAAATGTTCTTGGTAAAATTACTAATTAACTAATAGTTATTAAACTCACATAACAAGTTTATGACCCAGACTACATAACCATAACACATAATGAGTACATAACCCAGAAATACCACCTAATGAGAATCCTTTGTCAGTAACTAGACCTTTAATAAAGAAAGTAAGCTATTTTCTACTTTTGGTACTCCATATAGAAAACTAGAGTGTTCAGTATGGTTTTTCTTTGGTGCTATTTCAAAGAGAAAAATGTGCTTTAAATGGAACATTCTATGAGGAATTATTTGTGAATTGCAGGAGAATTTGAGACCTCAAGTCCTCTAAATCGGTGGAAAGTGCAGGTGATTTATAGAAGAGAGTCTCCTTTTCCTAGCCCAAATTTGCTATTCTGTGTAACCAGTGACATTATATCACCTTTATATTCATAGACTGTTTGCTATTGTCCTGTGTTTCTTTCCCCTTTCTCAATTAACCCACTTGTCTAACTTATTGAATGTTTTAGTTTTGCAAGTAGCAACAAACATACTGATTGAAGTGCCACACTCATATATATTCATTTTTCCAATGTAGGCTTTTATGACTTTGTACATGCCATAGAATGAAAATTCCTGTATTTCAGATTTAGTGATGTATTTTCAGAGTCTCACCATTAGACATGAGAAAGATTGTTTTTCAGTGCTACCAGGAGAGAGGTGAACCATGGATTTCTCTCTATGAGAGGAATATATCAAGATGAACTGCTTAGTTATGCCCAGGGACTCGATAGAGAATTCCCTGATGAAATAAATCAATACCAGTGAAGGGAACATTCAAAATTATTGATGTCACTGAAAATTTTCCACTACCATCTTTAACAGGACCTTAATAGCAGTTGGATTTGATGTGTATTTAAAATCTGTTTTATAATTAATAAACTGAACCTCAATGAAATTGAGGCAAATACCTACCTTTACTAAACTGAACAAGAGGAACTATTTAACTTAGATCTGTTTAAGTCTATAGTCCAAAACCTAACCAGTATGTACTGTCCACAGGGCCATTATTCATGAGGCTCCAGTAGATTATGACTTCACTTTGTACAACTGAATCTAACAAGATTCAGCTCTATCAGAACCATGTACCAACTTTCTTGAAGAATTGATATTTGTGATTATAATCCTGCTCTCAATAGATAAGCCTATTCATCCTTATTTGAAAACTGCAACAATAAATATGCCTTCATATATCTCATTGTCTTGTCTTATGTTGTCTTGGCAGCCCTTTTGCATTATCTAACTTGATGCATGCTTTCTAGTGAAGCTTTGGGTATCTAAAAGAGGATTGAAGATTATGTTTTCATTCACCTTGAACTATTTGATAACTGATATAGGCTCAGGGTACAGACTATTAATCAGTAAGGGAACTATTGCTATGTTAGGAGCCATCTAGAACAAGCTAAAAACTAGTAAGTGATCTTCCTGAGATGCTTCTGCCTTGGATTAAAATCTATGATGTAATTGCTCCTACAGACCAGGCCCAAGAGAATTTTATTTTAAGAAAGACTCCTGCTATTAATATGCTTTCTTATTTTATATATATATATATATTAACCTACCCTTTTAAGCAGATTTCTGCAGATCAACAAATATGTATTGTCTTGTAATAATGCTATATAGACAAATAGATGATTTCTTAATTCTTAAAAATTCCTAACATTATAGTAATTATTAAGTTCTTTTATAATAGGACTCCTATTAAATTTTTTCTGATAGTCAAAACTGCAACTGAGAACTCTGACAGTCTTCAAGTGTCACCAGTTAATTGCTTCTGAGATAACAAGCAGGCATCTACTACTCACAACACATTCCAAGTGGTTGTAAAACCATTAACTAAAGGTCATTAAAAAAAGAGCTAACTTGGAGCTAGAGAAATGACTCAGCAGTTAATATCACTGACTGCTCTTCCAGAGGTCCTGAGTTCAATTCTCAGCAAACATATAGTGGCTTACAACCATCTGTAATGGGATTAGATGCCCTCTTCTGGCGTGTCTGAAGACAGATACAGTGTATTTATATAAATAAAATAAACAAACATTTAAAAAAAAAAGAACAATTTACTATAGATGCAAGGACAGAAGATAAAAATATTGACTGGGCTCATCTATACAAAACTTAACTAATAATTTAGTCACATAAGTTATGTTTTTAGTTCTCCATGAACCTGTAAAGCTGGTTTAGCCATGTAATTATTCCTAATGAATATGCATGTGAACATTTTCTGTTATAAACTTCTTATTCGATTTATGTTTGAACGTCTAGAGAACTTTTGTATAAGAGGGATGCTTGGGCAAGCTATGTGATCTATTAGCAAAGGTACAAGAGACTAGGAAACATTACATTGGAATACATACCTTGGAGAGAAAGCCTTAGAAGTAAGGTAGGTGCTAGGAGCAAAACATTGTCATATCAGAGCAGGAGGAGATTAGAAGGAGAATGCAGAGTGGAATAGCTTAGAAATTATAAGGCAACATAAAAATTAAGAGAGCAATGTGCAGAATGCAGAGGGAAAGAAGAAAAAAGAAGAGGCTGCAGAGAGAGCAGAAGGAGTGGGTGGGCTTCTCCTTACCATGGAACAGAACAGATCTTTCCTTAACAGCAAGGCAGGTCTAGTTTTACTAAAGAGAACAAAGCTTTCATCTCACAGACTTGGTTTTAATTCATTTAGCAAGAAAAGGTAGAAGTTTTTCCTTTCACTATGCAATAAAGATTGGCACTCATTTTTCATACAGAATGAGTGAGTTCTTTCTGCTCTGGCACTTGGTCTTTTGCTCCTTATACATATGTAAGTATGGATGTGTGTGCGTGTGTGTTATTATGAGATAGCATATAAGTTGGGGCTAGCTGATTTGAATGGAGATCTATGAATACAAAACATGAATTTATATATGAACTTATGTGAGTTTATCCATACTTGCTTGTGTAAAAGTTTTTTCCTTCTCTGAGGATGGCCTTCTTTTCTTGGTTCAAGAGAAGTTATTGCTTCAAATTTCCCCCTAGCCTGACAAGTGAGAGTCATCTGGACAAAAGAAAAAAGGCTCTAGCAATTTATCCTTTACTTAATCCCCTGCTGTTTTATGATGAGGTGCTATATGCCAGAGACTGCAGCTTCTGGCCTCAGTGGTACTCAAGCAGGTTAGCTACTGAACCAAAGTGACTTAGATTTAAGATAGGTTTTACTACTAAACAGCAACTGTAAATACCTCATGAGACCATATCTTGCCCTCACTGATACTCTTTCACATCAGCTTACCTTCAAGAGAGAACCAAGAAAGAACAGTCTGGGTATGGCCCTGGCCCTGGCACAATTGGACTTTATTTTAATAAAACAAAGGTTTTGGTTTTTACATATAGGTGATTTATTGGGGAAGCAGGTATCCTAGAGTGTTTTCTTTGTTCTGATTTAAAGGATGAATTGTTTTTATGAGCACTCCATAATGGGCTCTACATAGACAAGAGAAGCACTGGGTTGTGTCCTGTTCTGATCTCAATGAATGTTATTTAGTTCCTTTCTCCTATCAGTCAACCTCACATTCCTGAAAGACACTGAATAAAATGATTGGATATGAATCTACAAGCTAAATTTTGGAACCATCAGATAACGAAATATAGGTATACTCTTTTACATGTTAGGGAAACATCTACACCCAGTTGCTTCTTAATCAAATTAGCTCAAGCTTTCTGATGTTATCACATGTGTAAGAACATTCTACATCATATTAGTCTCTAATTTAAAGACTAGATTCAGAAGAAATACTGTTTCATATTATAAAATAAAGTTTATTCCTTTTGAAAGATTATGAATTGTTTGAAATTTGGACAATTTACTCTTTTTAAACATGAGTTATTCTCTCTCATATATTATATGTTAATACAAGTTTTGTGTCCCTCCCCTCCAACCAATGTCTCTCTGTGTCTTCCTCTAACCTCAAGATCCACCCCATTTCTGCCTCCCTTCAGAAAAGAGGAGGCTACCAAGGAACATCAAGTGAACATTGCATATCAAGCTAGAATAAGACCAGGCACATCACATACCATTACATCAAGGCTGCACATGTCAACCCAGTAGGGGAAAAAGGATTCCACAAGTAGGCAAAAGAGTCAGACAAGTCCCCATTCCCATTGCCAAGATTCCCACAATAACAAGCTACTCTGTCATAACATATATGCAGAGTAACTATGTCAGATACCTACAGGCTTCCAGACCTCTGTGAGCACCCTTAAGTGCAGATCATTGATTCTGTGGTCCACAATCTTGTTTTCTTGGTGTCTCTGACTCCACTGGTTCCTCCATTTCATCCTCAGCCTACTCTACAGAATGTTTACAGCCTCTCCTAGTCTTTGGCTGTGGAATTCTGCATCTGCTTCCATCAGTTGTTGGGTTAAGTCTCTGGTCTCTTTGATAACAACTCTGCTAGGCTCAGGTCCCAGAACACTCTTCAGGCAGGACAAACCTTAGATCAAAAGTTTTGTTAGACATCAGAGGGAGGAAAGGCCCTTGGGCCTGAGAGTGTTAGATCCCCCAGTAGAGGAGAATGCCAAGGAGGGAAGACAGAGAATGGTTGGGTGGGTGGGTTGGAGAATACCCCCATTATGGCAGGGGGAAGGGGGAAGAAATGCAGAGGTTCCAAAGGGGAGACCTGGAAAGGGGGGAAACATTTGAAATGTAAATAAAGTAGGAAAAATTTTTAAAAAATAAAAATAAATGGATTTTTAAAATAAAAAAAAATTTTTGTGCCTAGACACCTGTCTGCAAGCATAACAGGATATCATTAATAGTGTCAGAGATTGGTGCTTGCCCACGAAATGGCTCTCAAGTTATGCTGGTTATTGGTTGTCTATTCCTTCATTCTATGCTCCATCTTTGTCCCTGAATTTCTTTTAGACTGGAAAATTTGTCGTGCAAAATTTTGTGGGTGGATCAGTATCATTATCCCACCACTGTGGTTCCTGCCTGACTACAGTAGGTGGATGCTTCAGGTTCCATATCCACATTGGAGCCTAGCATAACTGTCCTCTGAGAGGCTCTACCCAGCAGCTGACTGAAGCAGCCAAACATTGGACTTAGGTAAGGTCTCTTACAGAAGAGTGGAGGGAAGTATTGAAAGCCCTAAAGGGGTTAGGAACTCCACAGGAAAACCAATGGGGATTTAACTAACCTGGTTCCCTTTGAGCTCTCAGAGACTGAGCCTCCAACCAAAGAGCATACATGAGCTGGACCAAGTCCCTGACACATATGCAGCAGAAGTGCAGCTCAATATCCCTGTGGTCCTCCAACAACTGGAAAGGGAACTGTTCCTAAAGCTGTTGCCTGACTGGAATCTGTTTTCCCCAACAGGGCTACTTAATCAAGTCTCAGTGGGAAAGGATGTCCTTAATCCTTCAGAGACTTGATGCACTATGCTGGGTGTGTGTGTGTGTGTGTGTGTGTGTGTGTGTGTGTGTGTGTGTGTAATGCCCAGGGGATGTGCCACCCTCTCAGAGGAGTAGGGGAGGGCATATGGGAGGAGGGACTATATGAGGGGAGACTGGAAGGGGTACAAGCCTTTAGAATGTAAATAAGTAAGTAAATAAATAAATAAATAAGGTTTTGTGGCTGGGTTGTTGTCTCTGTCCCTCCACATGAGGCCTTGCCTGAACATAGAAGATGGTCAGTTCAGGTCCCATGTCCTCTATTACTAGGAGTCTCTACTTGAATTACTCTTACTGATTCTGTGGAGTTTCCATTACACTGGATTGCCACTTAGCCCCTATATGGCCTCCATTTCCAGTTTTTTCTCCCAGTAATTTCTCCTTCCCACTCACTATGCCTGATCCTTCATGTTTCCATTCTCACCCATTCCCAATCCTCCCTTGAAACCTATTCTATTTCCCCTCCCCAGAGAGATACTTGTGTCCCATCCTTTGACTCTCTTAGATACTTAGCCTCTCTAAGTCTGTGGTCCTGGACTTTAATATGATTGTTGTTTAATTTACAGATAATATCTACTATATATAAGTAAGTACATACCATGGTAATCTTTCTTGGTCTGGGTTTCTTTCTTGTCATGTGTGTGGTCATCTTTTGAGAATGTTCCATGAGATTCTAAGAAAAATGTATATTGTATTATGTTTGAATGAATGTTCTGCAGATATCTGTTAGGTCCATTAGATTCATTGTGTCTGTTAGCTCCATTACTCCTCTGCTTAGTTTTTGTCTGGATGACCTGTCCATTGATGACAGTAGGGTATAAAAGGCTTCCACTGTTCATGTATTAGGTTCCATGTATGATTTAGGCTGTAGTAATGTTTCATTTACAAATATGGTTCCTCTTGCATTTGGAGCATAGGTGTTTTGAACTGAGACATCATCTTGGTGGAGCTTTCCTTAGATGAGAACAAACTGTCCTTTCCCATCTTTTTTTGTTAACTTTGGTTGGAAGTCTATTTTGTTATATATTAGAAAAGCTACAGCAGCTTGCTGCTTGGGTTCATTTGCTTTGAAAACATTTCCCAACCTTTACTCTGGTGATGTCTATCTTTGATGTTGAGGTGTGTTTCTTGTATACAGCAAAAGATGGATCGTGGTTTTGTATCCATTCTGTTAGCTTGTGTCTTTTAGTTGGGTAATTTATCTAGTTGATATTGAGAGATAATAATGATATCATGCTCTTGCCAATTCCTGTTATTTTGTTTTTGGTGGTTGTGGTAGTGGTAGTGTGTGGGAGGTGTGCAGGTATAGGTATGAGTATATTTCCCTTCTTTGGGCTTTGCTGCTGTGAGATTATTTATTCCCTATCTTTTTGTGAGTGTAGTGGAGGTATTTAACCTCTTTGAGTAGAAGTTTTTCTTCTAGTATTCCTATAGGGCTGTATTTGCATGTGTATGTGTGTGTGTATATATATATAAATTTATCAAGAAATAAGTTGTTTCTTCCATCTATGGTCATTGAAATTTTTTCTGGGTTTAATTGTCTGGGTTGGCATCTGTGGCCTTGTAGAATTTACAAGACATATGTCCAGACTCTTCTGGGTTTTTAGAGTCTCTATGAGAAGTTGAGTATAATTCTGATGGGTCTTCCATTAAATGCTACTTGGTTTGTTTTCCCTTGAAAATTTTAATATTCTTTCTTTGTTCTATAAGTTTAGTGATTTTATTATCATGTGTCACAGAGACTTTCTTTTCTGGTCCACTCTGTTTGATGCCTGTGAGCTTCTTGTCTTTATAGGCAAGTAACAACACTACAATTACAATGTAGCAATGAAGTTAATTTTATGTTTAGAGGTCACCACGACATGAGGAACTTTATTAACATGTTACAGAATTAGGAAGGTTGAGAACCAGTATTTTAGACTATGTTGTGAGAAGTTATGAGAAATTACTCACGACCAGTATCATGTTTACCCTGAAAAGTATTCTGCCTAAATGCTATATGAAAAAAATCTCAAACTGAGCTTAAAACTTGTCATCAGTTTCAAAGTCACTGTTTTATTTCTTTGGTATTATAGTGTCTTTCTTCTTCTTAATCATAGACATCTGTGTTCAAAGGAGACATCATTAATTTAGGTGATAAGAAGGGCCTTAGAAATAAGGTCGATAAATAGCTGGAATAAAGCCTGTCCAAAATAATTATATACATATTATTTTTCCTAGAATTCAAACAATTTAGAATATCAGATTTTACATAAATTTCAAGTTTCTTAAGGACATGTGTTTCATTATTTCAGAACGTACGCATATTTTTTTGCAGTGAATTTTATAGCATACTGTAGACATTTTAAATATGCATGTATCTGAGTATGTTCATATAATAACACTTATCTAACAGGAAAGGAAGATATCTAGATATGTAAGAAAATGGAGACATTATAAAAATAAAGAGAGTATATAAGAGAAAATATTTTATGGTAACTGGTGATGCATGGACCTTCCAAGAACTGTGAGTGGTAAGTCACTCTGGGATTGAGAAAAATTCCTAAGATCTCCACTATCAGGCCTTGGAGTAGATTCTCATTCTTAATTGATTAATAAAATAATAATGCTAAAAATTATACCTGTGTCTCTTCTTCCTACCTTTGCCTAACTATCTGAATGTACATGACTCTGTCTTGCCAGGAATTTTGAAGGTGATTATCCAATTCTTCTTAGGCAAATTCATATTTGAATTTTCTTTTGTTTTCATCTCTGCTTCAAACTAGAAAACATTCGATCTTATCAGCCACTACATGCATTTGTAAACTAAAATTTGCATTATTTCCCACCAACTGAATATCTTTAGGCAAAAAGAATGATTCATGGAATTAGATCACTTATATAAACCCTTGTAAAATCTGCTAGAACAACGATAAGTTGTGACATGAAATGTTTTTCTTTTTCCCTTAGTGACACTCTTGGGATTAGGTGAATTTAAATTTTCAAACAAGTTGCCAAAGAAGCTATTCTTTAGTTTTTTTTCTCTTTGGTTTGCCCGTGCTGGCTTTTTATAGGGCAAACTTCTGTCTGGCTCTTTCTGCTGAACTGTCCAGCTATACCCTCACCTTGATTACACAGTGTTTTCAGCCAGTTTCACAGAAGCAGCATAAATCCTTACCCTTCTACACCCTAAACTATTGGAGTAAAGAACTGAATACAATAAACAGTGATTTTCTTGTTATACCTTACATGTCTGCCCCTTAATTCCAAAAAGACAAATGAAGAAAAAGAGAGAGAGAGAGAGAAAGAGAGAAAGAGAGAGAGAGAGAAAGAAAGAAAGAAAGAAAGAAAGAAAGAAAGAAAGGAAGGAAGAAAAGAAGACGCTATTGTGGATGTTGGGAAGTACTTGCTGACCGTAACCTGCTATGGCTGACTCCTTAGAGGCTCTTCCAGAGCCTGACAAATACAGAGGTAGATGCTAGCATAACCATTGGACTGAATGTGGGAGTCCCAGATGGAGGAGTTGGAGAAGGGCCTGAGAGAGCTGAGGGTGTTTGCAGCCCCATGGGGGGGGGGCAACAATGTCAACAGGCCAAACCCCCTGGACCTCCCAGGGACTGGACCACCAACCAAAGAGTACACAGGGAGGGACCCATGGCTACAGCTGCATATGTGACAGAGGATGGCCTTGTTAGACATCAGTGGGAGGAGCAGCCCTTGGGCCTGAGGGCGTTGGATGACCCAGAGTAGGGGAATGCCAGGACTGGAAGACAGGTGTGGGTGGGTGGGGCACCCTCATAGAGGCATAGGTAGGAGGGTGTGATTGGGGGTTTCAAAAGGAGAGAACTGGAAAGGGAAAAGCATTTGAAATGTAAATAAAGAAAATATTCAATAAAAAGAAAAAAAGAGGATTAACACCACCAGTACATGTAATATGTATTTTGAAAGGAGTTATTTCCGAAAGAAATATCAACTACATAAAAGCCCAGAAAGAATGTGGTTTTTTGCACTTCAGTTCAGATAAGTTGTATACATAACTCATTGGTATATGCCCCACCCAGTGATTTATTCTGAAGGACCCAATCTTATTTTTAATTATTTCTTTTATTTTTCAAAATTATAATTACTTTAATGCCTCCCTTCCTTTCTTCTCTCCAAATCCTCCCACAAGCTACACCATGTTTTCTTCCAAATAAATGGCCTCTTATTTTCATTGATTGTTATTGCATGCATATATGTATATGCATTACATATATACTCCTAAATACAACGTAATCAGTCTGTACAAGGTTACTTGTATGACCATTTGGTATTGAACATACAATTGGTCTTCTCTTCTCTGGGGAAACTATTTCTTCGACTCTCAGATTTTCTTAAGTACTGTAGTTCTTTATGTTGAACTGAGGTCTCTTTGGCTTTTGCCTGTTCACAGTAGCATTTCTGTTGATTTCCATGTTTACCCTATGCTTAGAAAGTTATGTTGGTGAGACTTAATGGGTATAGCTTGTGGCATGACCAGGAGACAAAATTTAGCAAACTCATTGATTCTTTGACTCTATCTTTCTGTCCCTTCTTCTGCAATGATCCCTGAGCCTTCAGTACAGAAGATATATTGGATCTTGGAGGAGAACCTACAACAGCCATTTTACTAAACCAGCACAATCCAAAACTGCATTCTAAATGTTTGTTCTTATATCCACAAATAAATGTAGTCTTCACCCTTTTACAAGGATACTTCTCTTTGGAGTAGAATGAAACCACTACAGAAAACCACAATCAATCAAAAATGCAGAGTTGTGAAGTATCCCAGTTTCAAGGAATGCATTAATCCTACTTGAACAGGAAAAAGAATGTGGCAGAGCTGTCACTAGCATCCCAATTGCCAATACTTTCTTCTGGGTGCAAGATTCTTCTTTTTATACTTGCTCCCTTACCAGATGTTTTACTTTCCATGGTTTCAGTTTTTTGTGGGGACAAGTTGCATGCTCCGGCATAGGTAGCCCAGTGCCCCACCTTCACCCTACAGAGGATGCCATGTAGCCTGGTACCCAGTCCTCTCCCCTTATATGGTCATGTCTACAAGTACCTGGAATTCGTCCTTATGCACAAGCACCTGGAATTCCTACTTAAGCAAATGAAGCATCCCCAGCACCCCAGAAGCCCCTACCTACCCCCAGAAGTTTAAGTAGTCTTTGTTTTCTTCTATTACATAAGCTGTCTCACTGAACCTGACTCCCAAGTGTCTATCCTCATGAGAGATGTGTTCACTACTCCCTGAGATCTCTCCCTCTCCCAGCCATTCTTACCTCACTTCCCCACTGAAGATCCACTGATCACAATAGCTGGTCAATCATGCTGCAATGGGTCAAGATGTAGAGCCTGAACAGCTAGTTTTCTACCAATTGTGTCTGAGAACATCAGCATTTTAAAAGTTCATAAATATTAAATGGCATTTGTTATAATACAATATCATAATGGCTGTTCTGTTTTATTATTTGACACTGTTACCAATATTGTACTATGCCTAATTTGTAATACAACTTTACTATAGATTTTTTTTTTTTAATCTATGGAAAACAATACAATCTAGAAGGCTCAGTATTGTGTTACACGTCTTTATTTTGGCTTTAGGTACCTTATATGTATCAAATGATAAAGGAAAAGAATTTTGCAGTTTTGAGTCTGTTCTGCGATTAGTTTATTCTAGTGTTTTCAGGACATGGACATATATCATAGTAGAGTAGGTGTTGAACAGCAAATCTGCTTTCTCTCTTAGATGGGATGTGAAGAAAAGGAGACCGCACCTGCACAATATAGAGGTCACACTCCTCTAAAATGTAAGATCTCACATTAGACTCCATATCTTCTAGTTTCTAGTGCCCCATAGTACTGTCATGATGGTAACTGAGCATTTAACATGAGTACCTTTGAGAGGCATTTACTGTCTAAACCTTCAGATGATGCTAAAGCTATGTATTGTACTATATAAAATCAAGGATAACCTTGACTTTAGACATTCACAATGGTCCTGGAGTATATCTTTTCTGGTAAACAAAGTATTTACTTACTTACTTACTTACTTATTTATGATTAAATTTTTGAATCTTTTTATAGAAATTCATTAGGCACGAAAAAACAATTTTCTGTTGTTCTACTATATTTGCATCTCAAATTTGAACTTCTTGCTATGAAATAAATTCACTTGAGTTGAAAGAGTTTTTATTGCTCCCTCTGAAGAGCTGTCCTTCTTTTTTGTGAAATTCCTCTTATTTAGGGAGAAATAATGAACACGGAGAAATCTGGAAACTTTCTAGGACAGAGAACCAGTAATTATAGTGTTCCTAGGAACATGATGTAGGACAGCTGTGTAGCAATTAGCAAAGGACTTTCCTTTCTGCTCCTATATTTTATTACTCTTCTGTTCCTCAGTGTACACCATTGATTCCTCAGTAATAAATGATTGATAGTATCTTAATGTCCCATTAATTAAATCCAGTCTATATCCTCTATGTGCTTTATTATTTTACACCTTATTTTATTGATTAACTCTTACACATCCCTTAAGATGTAACTGGCAAATCACTATTCCTGCAATACTTCTGCACACTCTGAACTGAGTAAGACCCGCATTCTCTCATCCAATGCTGATATCAATTTGCATATGTGGCCTGATCAAGCTACAGCATCTTTTTATCAATTTCTTTTAGAATATATAACCTCTATCTTATTTTTTGTTAAAACAATTAGTAAAGGTACCTCTCAGATAATATTTTAATGTGTTAATATGTCTCTGAATAAATTACATGTTATTGAATATATTAATTATAGGACTAAAAGATTTGATTTCATGTAGCACTTCCAAGTTTTTAGGGGCTGCTTAGTAAATGCCTTAAGAAAAGGGATTATGAACTGTAGTCTAAATGAAGCTCCTCATCCCAGTGTCATTCTCTAGTAAACTCCACCATGTTTCTGAGTTGGAGCTAATAAAATAGCAACGAATGTATCTGACACTCAAAACACTTGGGCTACTCACAAAATAAGATATCAGCTCTCCACTGTCACTAAAATGTAAAGCACTTCCCTGATTACTTCTCAAGAAAAGATGGGCTTCGCTTCTATGTGTCTGTTCATCATACAATATTTGCATGAAAAAATATATAGATAGTAGCATGCCATATACTATGCTATCAATACATGTTGACTGAATATACTTTTGGGATGTTCAGAATATTATATTTCATCCTCCATTGTTAACATTCAGGGCCCATTTTAGTAATTTGTAGCTATTTAGCTTCTGAGTTATGAGTCAGTTTATACTAAGGAAGGAGAGAAAAGGCCTGTGTAGAAGGAGACCCTCTGTGGTGTTTTCTTACATATGTGTATAAGGAAAATGTGGATGAAAAGTCCATGAATTCCAAATTAGAATGTAACGCACAGTACACAAAGATTCTTATGTAGTTTCATTTGGACTTTGGTTTCCTTACTAATAAATTGAGAAGATTGCTTTTATACTTCCTGTGAAAAATTTGGTGTGTTCCAACTACCTACTTATTTAATCCATCTTTAAATAGTTCTGAATTTTAAATATTACTGTTTGATCCATTAATTTATTTAATGTGTAGACTGTAGAAAATCAAGAGAAAAGAATATCATTGGTGTTGCACAAATTATAAAAGGTTGTATAGTCATTCCATACTTATTCTTCAATTGCATATCTCTAATATCCTTTTGTAACTGCTGATGAATTGAAATAGTGAGAAAATGTGAGTATTAGAAGGATTTCTTCCTAAGCCTTCCTTAAGTGTTCTGTTTTCTATATAATAGGATATCTTTTTATAGAAAATTGAAATAGAGTTTTAAACTGACTTCATTATGAACATACTATAAAATGTAAGTACATCTATCCTGAATGTATTACAATATCTAAGTGGGTTTTTATGTGTTTGCAGTAGAGCCTAAATGTTTTCCACAATTTAAAACATGTGTACAAGCATATTCATAAACCAGTCATTTGTGTATGATACATAATGTGGCCTTGAACATCCTGAAGGTACTCACAACTAAGAAAGTAAGGGATAGAATGCTTATGTGATTATGATTACAGTGTACTGCATGCATACATGAGTACAAGCACAGGTATATGTGGGTACACACACACACACACACACACTAAAGATGTGGAAACAACTAAACAGCTGTGGGTTGACAAAGAATCAGTATCTATAACTTGGTCTTCACTAACTATGTTTTCATTATTAATTTTAATCTGTGGAAATTATGATTTTTATGATCTTTGAAGATTTCAACTAATATTATTAAGAGATTCTGAAGCATTCAGTAGACAGCTTTCACTTGGGGATGGAAACTCCAGTTCATTGTGATTCTTTCTATTATTCTTGAATTTTCCAGGACATAGTGGAACATTGTCCCTCCTACCATCTAGAAAGAATGCAACACTACGGAATGGTAGGAATAGCCTTGAATAATACAGCATATGGTACATTCACCACACAGCCATGCCCTAGGTATAATGGTGGTCTACGATAACATCATGTAGCAACAAAGAATTGGAAACCAGAGACTTTGTTCCTTAAACTCTCTCCAACCATAATGATTACCCTATATATTAATAGTATTTCCTGGTAATAAATAAAGAGTAATAATCAGGTAACTCATATGTTGTTTATAAAATACAATTTGGCATGCATATTGTGTTGCTGGTTTTGTTGTTTCACCAAAGTTTACTATAAAATGATCAAAGGTGACACATATTGATAATTGCCTTTCAGCCACCTTACCATTGCTATAATTCAGGGGAAAAAATGTACTTAAAGATGTACAGATTACTATGCCGTGAAACATTGCTATAAAACGGTCACAGTTAACACAGGCCCCAAACAGTCTTTAAATCGTAGTCCATCCACACAATCTATCCTGGCTACAGATGAGAATGGAGAACTAAAAACTAGTAGTTCTTAAATCACTCACCATGTCAGCTCTGAGTTGTCAGATACAAGTCAAGACTCTCTAAGAAGCATGTTGATAAATTCACTGGGCTGTATTCATCCTGGAATTCACTGGGCTGTATTCATCCTGGAATTTTGACACAGGAAAAGAGTATGAAGGGTTCCAGGGTCATAGACACAGCTTACACATTTTTATTTTTGGAAGCTACATTGTTTTTTATTCCTGCTCTGCAATCTGGCAATAAGTTTAGCCTTTGCCAATCATTTTGCTCTTACCATTGAGGGTAAACTCTTCAGAGAAGAGCTAGAGCACTCACAGACGAGGAAAGTATGCAGTGTTCTTAAGATGCTGGGAAAGAAGAAATAAATGTCCCTGTGGGTGTGCAGCAAGAAGTGGAAATAATACATGCAACCACGTGGAAGGAAAGGAACCAGGCTTTGGCCCCTGTCACACCTAGATTGTGCATTTAGAACGTGTTTGTTCTTATAGATCGAAATGTATAGGAAAAAGATGACTTTTCCTGAGGCCCAGCTTCAATTAGATAGATCTTTAATGTTTGGAGGGTTGTCATTTCATTTTTATACCTCTTAATTTTAAACTACTTTAATTCTAACAGAATGAGGTAAATATAATAATAAAAAAATCCTGTTTACTGAGCTTTCCTCAGTTTTAACCTATTTCGAAAACATAGTATAATGTCAAAATCATATGTATTTTAATGGCTACATAGGTTGTTTTCCATATTACATCCCTACACACTTTATATGAACAAAAATGCTATGAATAGAGATTTCTGTATGCTGAAACTTAATAAATGAATGGCAATTCTCTACAGTAAATAAACATAATGTGCAAATTGTGTAAAAGGAAAATTGATGTAAACAAGATGCTCGAAGAAATGCCTTTTAGATATTTTAGCAAACCCCATCTGCATTGCTTGCCATGGCTAGTGGTTCAGGGCTAGTTTTGAGAGCATTTCAATCCTCAGCAAATATAAGAATGAAAAGAACAACGTTCAGCTGACAGCTTGATAGATACTTATTGCATTTACTTGGATTTTCCTGGTGCAGAAACTTTACTTGTATCTTATCTGTCATTTTCACAAATACAGCCAATGCAGTCATCTCATACAGACTGCTTCTAAGAAGAATTTGACAGTGATAAACAACAGAATTATTCTCTCAATGATCAATTTGTTGAGTTTATATATCTTGTTAAGGCTAATTTGTTTAGGATAATTAAAAGCATTAATAACAGAAACTGGATAAATCAATAGAATAGAGTTAAAACATCAATTGTAATTCAGGAACAGTGGCAATCAGTAACACATTAATTTGCATGCAAAATACTTATTACCTTATATAAATAGGGTTGGTTCTTAGGAAATGCCTTTCTATTTCCTGACTTTGAGTGTTTGTTCACATGTTCTAGTTCACTTACAACATTTGCTGTAAAGATCATTAATTGTAATTCTGAAGAACTACCATGCTTAACAGCAAGAAAAAAACTTGCATTTATGTGTTATTTATATAATGTTTCCTTACATAATTTTGAGCTGATTCTTAGCTTCACTTACATATGATAATGATCTGACCCAGTTTTTCACTGTATTACAACTCAGCAAGGATCTTATAGAGATGGGATGTGTGTCAGTTGAAAAGCTTGGAATTCATTTTCATTGTTACTAGGAATTTGTAACAATTGATATAGTGTAAGAGGACCCCAGTACAGGCTCAAACACTGAGACACCTGTGGCATAATGAAGACAACTTACCAATTTAACCTAAAGACATCTATGCAAAAATGTTTAGTGGCAAAAATGGTCAATAAATTAGAAAGAAAAATAAAGATGTGTGATTGTTTGCTCTTGTGGTCTGGTTATAAATGGAAAAGTAAAGTGATATTTTTGTACATAGTTTATAATGTGTTCTCCTCAGCCTGCAAACTGCCCAGTGACTCACATCAATTTCTCTAATGGCTTAGAATTTATTGGGCTTTGAATAGGGACAGTACACCAATGACTTGCTCTTGTGTCCCTTGGGTGCCTAGCTCCTTGAGATCAGAAGTGGCATCCACACTTATTCTCAAAGGAAGAACATGCTGGCCTCAGAAACACATCCTAGTTCAATTTTCTGATTAGTCAAATTCTTCTGGATGAAAAGGAAAGACTGTGGTAAATATGAGAGTAATGTGTACTGCATGTTAAGAGTTTAATCAATAAATGTGTAAATTGGGATTATTATATGACAAATGTAAGAGGGCTACACTTTCTGAGTGGTAAGATAGTTGTACATTAGAAAACTGCAAAGATTTGTCCACTAAACTTAAGTTCCAGTTAGAGATTCACAGGCATTCGCTGATAACACACTTTCAGCTATTAGTACAAAATTAACACATTACTGATGTCTCATCATTGCTGAGGAAGCTAATAGGAACTAATTTTACTGAGACAAACTTCATTGTACAGAAATAAAATACTGAGCTGAGTTTATAAGACTAGAACATAGAAGCCTGGATATCCAGGGAACAGGGTATCCATCCAGGAAAATGTATTCATTTGTTTTCCTTCTGTCATTAAGGAGCACTGTGCTTTGAAGAAACATGTGTGCGTTGGACTTAGCTTCCCAATAACCCACCACTAGAAAATAAAATCCTTAGGGAATGAGATGGACTACAAGACAGTAATATGAGTTTTCTAAGTACAAGGTACAGAGGAACCATCTCTGTAAATCAGTGTGCCACAGCACACAGAGCTGAAGTGCACACTGCCAATGTTTATTCTTTTCTCTAGAAGTAGCACTTTTTTTTATCATTATGTGAATTTATTGCCAACAAACTGTACCACAGCTTCAGAAACTGAACTCCCATATTTATCCATAGAAGAACATGGTGATAATCTCCCTCCTGTCTTCAAAGATATATTATATGCACCTTTCTACAAAAGGGAAGAAATGTATTACTTTTTCTATGCTAGTTAAGCTTGGATCTTCCTGGTCTATAAAATGTCAGAGGCTATGAATTGTACTGAAATCTGCACATGACTCTGAGCTGATTCTTCTGTATGCTGGGGATTTGGCTTCGAAGACAACATTCTTTTTCTGCTTGGGTGCCCAGCCTGCATTTCTCATAACTTCACAAATAAAATCTTGTATTAGAGTCATCCAGAATGGCGTTTTAGAGATAGGAACGCAGAACAGACAGTAATAGTTTTAACCAGCCTCCTAAGCAGAGACAATACTGTTCTCCCACCCCTTAGTAGGATTGGATAAAATTTGAAAATATATTCTTCAAAGTAAAAATTTCTAATGTCTTATAACAAAAGGGAAATAAAAATGCTATTTCAGACTGTTGTCCTATAAAATTGGGACTTGAAAGATTGCTCAGAGGTGTAACACTTGCCTAGTAATAATGAGGTCATGGGTCTAATTCTCCAGAATACCTAAGTGGAATAATCTGTAGCATTAGAGATATATGCCATCTTCCCTGAAGAGTTACATGTAGAAAGCTGAACATTGTACATATATTTTAATTGTGAAATAAGTGCTGCATATGATAGACAATCTTTTAAAAGTGATATATATCAAAACCGTATCATAATACTTAATCCTAACCTTGTTTCTATAAATAAAATTAGACAACTTCCTAACCAATTGTAAATAGCTATAAAAATGAATACAACTACTACACATTTTATTCCAAGGATTATAAATCAGGCCACTCAAGGCTGATTTAGAAGGAGACAGATACAAGATGGCAACTGCAATGACTTTGTCTTTGACTCTATAGGCACTTTCATATTTCTGGGCGGAATTGGGGTACTGTAAGGTGAGCACGACTTAGTTAATAAAATGGAGAGTGTGGCTTAGTAGGTAGGGTTGATTGAATTTGGAAGGAAGTGAGGGAAGTAAGGAGGAAGGAATTCTGGAGGGCAGGGAAGAAATAGTGAGAGAGAATCCTTGAGTCTGTTTCCAGAAACTCAGGCAAATAATTGGTATTCTTATACATACATGAATTCATGGTGAAACAGTAGAGAACTAGTGAAGACCTCCTGGAGAGCTGAAAGTAAATGATCACTGTTTTTGCTCAGGACAAAGACATATAAGATCTGTCCAGGGAGAGAAGACCAAAAATGCTGAGGACTTGCCTCAGAGACCACAAGAAGGCCTCTCTTCCGGAGAAGCAGCACATCATCTTTGAATAAAGCATGCTTCTTGTGAGCCTAGAAATTGTTAAGGAACTCAACAAGGACTCTATCATTGCCACAGCCCAGTTTTTCCTTAAGAACACAGAGAAAGGAAAAGAACACAAAGAAAAACCTATAAATGCCAGAAATAAAAAGAAGCAGTCAAACATGACCCATAGCAAGGAGAAAACTGGAAGCGACTCAGAACTAATAACTGGTTTCATTAATATGTGAGGATATTTAAATCAGTGCCTTAGAATATAAAAAAAAAAAACAGGAAGATAAGTTGAAATTATACAAAAGTACAAAGCACAATTTCTGGAACTAAAATTTTAACATATGAAATGAAAACACTTATCAAGAGAAATATAAGTCACAGAAGATACTGGAGAAAAGATAAGTGGTTTATCTGAATAAATGCCATTAGAATTTGAATACATTAAATAACAAAGTGACAAGTTGTTGAAGACAATATGGGATTAGTACACAAAATTTTTATTATAAGTACCTTTCTTGAAAGTACTTATTGTGAATAAATAAAGTTTAAGCTACATGTTGGGGAAAAATTATGATTTTTTTACTTTGTACTCAAGATAAGGAAAAGTACAGTCCAACATGAAGGAGATACAAAGCTCAGTTTGGAGAAAAAGTGGACAGTACCTGTGTAAACAGTACTCAAAAGGAGTCTATATGGCTATTAACTGCTCAGAGGTCAGCACAGACATGAGAATTGAACACAAAGGGCTTTCCTTCACAACAGCCGGAATGAGCCCAGTGTGGACTGTTGTCATCCGAGAACAACTAGAATCCTCAAATATCATCACTTACAAGACAGCCGCAGCTTTCCCCACTACATCAAAGAAATGTTTTGAAAGACTTTCCTCTGATTATTTGCCAAAGAAATTAAAAAGATGCATCCTCATAAAAAATTGCATACTAAATGTTTCTGTTAGCTTTCTGTGTAATTTTCATGAACCAGAAAGAACCCAGATCTTGATCAAATGGTAAATGAATATAAGATTGCACCATGAATTTCTATATAGCACAGCAATTGGAAGAGAATTAATAAACACAGCAACATTGTTAAAATCACTAATTATGGTGAATAATAAAAGAAGCCATAAAAAAATAGCTATTGCCAACAACACACAAATAAAATTGGTATATCCTTGCAGAATCCTGCATCTGTTTTTGTGCAGGTCCTATGCTACTCTCTCATGTCTGCCTCCCAAAGACTCACGTGGAAAATATATAGTAAAGTTGCTGAATGAGAGCAGAAGAAACAGAGAAGTCATAAGGTTGTTGAAATAGTAATCCTATTTTATGATAATTATTCTTCAGTAAATTTAACATAAATAAATTATAATTACTGTCAATGAATTGTATGTTTTTATACAGAAATACTTAAATATACATATTTTATGCTATATGATTTAAGCGTTCCTTGTATCTAACAAACATATATAAATATGAGAGAGAGAAAGAGAGATTTTCTACATAGCATATATAGCATTTTCTATCTTGAAACTCAATATGTATCACTACGTAAATCAGGCTGGCCTTAAGCTCCTAAAGATCTACCTGCCTCCTTCTCAATACTGGGACTAACAAAAAATTGTCTGCCACTAGATAAATATTTTATTTTAAGCTTTGTCTGAACTTTTCTAATTTTTTTTTCATTCTTTAGAGTAAACTCCCTATTCAGGGAGTTAAATATTAAATTTATATTTCCCTTATCTTAGTTTTAACTAAAAATTATCTGGGAATTAGTGATTCACATATCACTTATATCTTAGTTCTCTCTTTCAAATAACAGCCTCTCAACTTAGGGTTCTGTTTTGAAAGGTTACTGATCGAACCCCACAAACTGCAGTTGCTTTCTTTAGTTCCCACTAGGAAGTCTAGTCCATGTATGTGAGATTACCAGTTTAACTGTGTCTATGGGTTGACTATCACATGAAAGTAGTGACATGCAAATGACCTGAGATGTACAAATGCACCAAGCTGGAAAGCAGAACAAAGGTAATGAAAACTGGTGCTGAAGACAAGCCAGGAGAACTTAGTGCTTCTGAACAGCTTGTTTGGACTATTATTTTAACCTTGCTTCTTAGAAGTCCATTTGCCTAAATCTTAGAGGAATAGCAGTTTACTTCTATTTATTTTCCATTATTTGAGCTAGTGATCTACCTGGTACGTTGAATCATGTGAGAAGAAATCAGTGTGAAGAGGAAATTTTCCTCACTTAGATAATGCTGCAATGAGAGCCACGGAGAACTCCACAAAGTTTCCTTTCAGAAAGACGCTGCTGTAGCAGAACTGAGCAATGTGCATTCCAAGCACAGCTAACAGTATGGCTGTAAGCCTTTCTGTGGACACCATCTGCAGCAGTCATATTAAAGTTTTACCTTGAGTTGAAAGATTCTTAGGAGTAAGTCACTTCTAATTTCCAAGGTTTCCATACAGTATTGTTTTCCAGGTTTTTGATCATTGCATGTTTAGGGAAATGGGTGAATATTCTACGAAGCCAAACTTTGGTTAAGGTTTTTTCAGTCCTAGAATACCTATCCATGCCCTGGGTTTAATCCCTAGCAATAAACATGTACATTCATGCACACACACACACACACACACACACACACACAACCTTTTTTCTTAAAAACAACATATTATTAAGCAGAAATCTAACCCAAAAGGCCAAAACAAATGTAATCATATTGTCCCTAAAATATTATTATTTTTAAATTAAATTCTACTCCTTAAAGGGATTATATGGTAACAAAATAGCATGAGTAAATATTAGTTAAAAATGAGTATTCTGGGAGAAAAACAATCTAGTAGACAGTGTGGTAACAATGGAATTTTTGAAATGGAGGGAAGAAAGAAAATACTGCATGAAAAATGAAATCAGCTAGAGAACCTTTACAAGTGTTTATTACAGCTTGCCATTTAACAAAATAATACCCTACTTTAAAGAAAAGCAACACTTTAATAGTTATTGTTTATGAAGCCTTTTTCTGAGAATTTGTGTTAAACTTTTATAATTTGCTGCATCTATGATCTAGTTCATTACTAATAGGTAAAATCACCTTCATTTTGTGACAACATAATTTTCTTTCTTAAATTCAGTCATTAATTTACCAATAGTTTAGGCACAAATTTGATGGGTATACAAACATACAAACATAAAAGTGAATAAAACATAAATAATTAACTTTTCTTTATAAAATTTTTATAACTTGGGTTCTCCAGAGCAATCAAGGAAGAGGTAATATTTAAGGTAAAATCAGGGCAAAAGAGAAGAATACTGTAGATAGCACTGAAGTGAGATTACTATTAGTCAGAATGTTATCACACTAAGGTCATCAGCTAGGTCATGATGGGTAAGAAGAATGTTACAACATGAGAGTGGCTGGATCTTAGATAATCATGAGACCAGATGCCTGGTAAAGATATTGGAATGTTCAATCCATTATGCAGAGTCATGACAAAGGCATGAGAAAGGTTGAGTGACTTCCTGTACATTTTATACAGGAGTACTGGATGCTTAGTATTGAATGAGTGGTACAAGAGAAAGTTCTTGTGATTCTGTTTCTATGTGTTGGCTGTTTCACTTGAATATTAATGATAGAAAATTGCAAACAGAAAAATGATGTGTTTAAGGTCATTAATGACTGAATTTCTGTAGAGAGATAAAAACAAATCAGAGATGGGATACCTTAGAGGTGTAACTGCTGGTTTAGTCTGTCCCCTTTTCAGCTTACAGGGTGACTGTAAGAAATGGGCCACATTGTGAGTAAAGACGCAAGAAAACCAGTTTTTTTCCCAAGGTTAGTCAGATATTAGTTCTAAAGCTTAAAGCCAGTTAGATCTCATAACCAATTCTGTATTTTGATACTACCATATGAGTTTGTGACTAGTAGACAGCTCTTGCTCAGAGTCTCCCAATTCTTGAAGTAAAATTAGCTTAATGTCAGTTCAATTGTTTTTAAAGGGCTAAGCAACAAGTACTCCTCATTACTAAAAATATAGTCATGCAAAAGTACATTCATGCCATACTTTACTGATTTTGAATTATAAGGAACATCATCTAAGAAGTGGTTGAAAGAGCATAAGGTTTTAAAAGCAAATGGGACTTTAATCTTGTTAATATGAAATGCAGGTGTCCTACTAAAATTACATTTGTTTTTGTAATCAAGGTTTTATGTAAGATTACAGTTATGGAAAGGAAAACAGTGTGTGTTTGCCCTTTTCAGGGTCAAAAGGAAGAGTGACATGGGGAAAACTCACATAGAGTCTTCTGGCTCAAATGACATCAGGAATAATGAGAAATTTTCTTCAGGATAAAGTAGTGAGAAAGGAGAAATATGGTTAGGCAGATAGGACTTTTAATGCAATTGTGATAAAGTGAAACAGTCTTATTTCACTGTGTAAGTAACAGAAGTATGAAAGATCCCTTTTAAAAACATTATGACCACATCCTCCGACTCAAAATTTTATAACTATGAAGACTTACTTTCCAGTTAATCTGTGTGCTATGGCAAATTTACTGTTAAGTCAGAAGGAAGCTCAAAAATGTCATCTTCTCATAGCATAATGAAAGTAAAATGCCTTTGAAGTAGATCGTGTTATAGTTTTGGAAAGAAAAGAAATCAATATATGTCAGTAATGGTCCAGTTCATATTTTATAGTTGCTCTGAAAGAAGATCTCATGCTAAAGGGGACAACTTCAGAATACAGATGCATGCAGTTAACAAAATTACAGGAATTTTCTCCAACTGGAAAAAAAAAAGCATTCATCTAAAAAGAGGTCATTAGTTTCCTCATTTTATTATTGGCTTCTATGATAGATACAGGCCGTGAACTGTCAAATTCAAATGGTTCTACAGTAACCATGCAGAAGCACCCATGTGACTCCAGATGCCTGCTTTCATGGAATATTGGTAGTGAGGGCAGAGAGGTACATTTCTTTACATGCAGTGATGTTTGGGACCAGGAAGAATTCATTTCTGAGTACCTCATTCACATAGTTTTCCTTGCAAGCATGCCTAGCAATGCAGTAATGTATTGTGGCAGTTCTCCTGGGTGATTACTTAAGGGCCTCTGCGAAGTAGTGACCTCAACCATCTCTTGTCACCTCAAGACACATCACTTCTATCTGTTTTGATAACACCTGATTTGGGTCAGATATAGCTGAAGGCATAAGAGATTGATATGGAATGAAAATCTATTCAAGAAATCATTGCATATTCATGTGCACATGTATTCATACACAAATATATGAGTATGCAAGTTTCTTCTGGTTGTTATTTAGTTGTTTGAAATACTGTAATTAAGTGGCTGTAATTTTATTTTGTGTTTTGACCAAGATAGGTAGAAATGTTAATGTTTTATGGAGATTAAGTTTTTTTATTTTCTTAAAAAATAATCTATATTTATCTGAGTATGGTCCTATTCATCAATAATAACAGTACTTGTCAAGTCGAGTCTGGAAGATCTTAAGTTTGAGAACAGCCAGAACTTACCTAAAGAACAAAATAAGCTTTCATTTTGATAAAGCTTTTACATACAAAATACAAAATATACAAGGGCATGGCTCTGCAGAACTTCCTCCTGTATCTCTTCTCAGTCCCTGATCTGTTTAAGCCAATTAACTTAGGCTGTGTCTCTTAATACCATATATTAATTTCTCTTGTGTGGTAACTTTGTTTGAACTTTGTTTGAACTTATTTATTCTTTTTCTGTTTGTCTTGTTTTAACCTAATATGTCTTCAAGAGACACCCATGCTGTTCAATAGAGAACTTATTTTTAACATTTTAGTCTGTGTTTTGGCACATTTATTGAAAAATACTCTTCGGGGAAGTTTTAGAACTTTATATACTCCCAAATTATCCAAGGTATTCAAGTTTTCTTATATTTTCAACAAAACTAGACAGGTGGCTTTGTTATTTTAAACAATCAATCTGTTCTACAAAACAGAGTAGCATCAATTTGTTCACATTTACTCTATTAATATAAATAATTTGTTAGAATATTTTGCAATTATGATATAATATTTCATTAATAATTTGCAATAATTCAAGAATGCTATTGATTTAATGGCCTATCTTTTCATGTGGAATGGTTACAAAATACATTCTTCATGTCAGTCAATGGGCAGGTCTTTGGAGATGGAGAAAACAATGTACAAAGTAAAATTGTTGTCCCTCATTGAACTTAGATCACAAACTTTTTTCCAAGCTTCACCAGTTACTTTTTATTATGATGATGATATATATTCCTTGTGCTAGAATAGTCTTCTAGATTCTAGTTTCTCATGAGGCTTAAATACAAAGAAAAAATCATCTTGAGTGCCCCAAGTGATTGTCCTTAGTGTACATGACATTAAATTAAATATGGCCAGGCTGAGAATTAAGCCAAAGCCTAATGTATTCTAGGATGAACATCCCAGACTTAACTTTGGCTTGTCCATCTTCTCTCCTTTCTGCCTTCCACAAACAGACAAAATGGTTAATCCATTAAGAGTCCAGAAAGATTAAAATAGCATTCATTAATTTCATTCTTTGCTGCACAGAGAAGATGAAAGACATAGTTCTGATTGATGTTCTCTGGAGTTACTGTGACTCAAGGTTAAATGGGCTACATGATAAGCCTCCAGGGTTGAGAGAGTGGGAGTTATGGTAGTCTTTACTGAGGGAAGCACATCATCCAGAAACTCTTAGGTCTACTATTCTTGCAGCAGAGAACAGAATTGATTCCAGCATAGGTGACACCTTAACAAATGAATGGGGCTGAAGTTTCAACAGATAATCAGGTCGTTCCTATCTTCTATCTATTTCTGTCATATCATGATTTCCCCAGCCTGGTAGGCTTCATGTGAAAGTTAATTTATATTCAAACTAGATAGCCCAAATTTTACTGCTTTATCACTGATTTCTCTCAGGGCAGACTAAATGAAATCTTACTGGCTTTTAAAACCAAACACACTTAGTTTTGGAGGTCAACTGTCAATATCTCATCAGAACTCATAGATGATTAGAAGATTTTGTCCAACCATGTCCTATTTTTTGGAAAATATTAAATAGGAGAATGTTGGGACAAGGTGAAGAGTACCATTACCTGATAAAGTCTGCATTAGACAGGCATTCTTATTTATTTGCTCATGTTCTTCCATGATTAGAAAATTCCCCAAAAAAAGTGTTACAAATTAAATACTTAAATATTTAAATGTGTGCATATATAAATATTTTGCATGATTTACAAGCAAGAAAACATTAATTTATATACTTTTATATGCTTGAATGTTACATAAATTCATAGCTCATGAATATTGTTATACTTCAAAATAAATTATATTAAAAGAAAATTGTTCTTAACTAAATAACAGGCCATTTTAGGAAGCAGATTAACAGACTTGAATCATGAGTTATTATGTGCTGTTACCAAGATTAGCACATTTATAATGGATCTAAATATTTTCTTTCAACACTTAGATTTAGTCAAGAGATTACATAATAACCTCATTTTTTTCTTTTGAGATTACATAGCACAAATTGTACTTCAATCTAAAATCCTCCTGCCTCAGCCTGCCAAGAGTAACATTATGTCCAAAGGATAGCTTGAAACCCTGTATGTCTTCATATTTAATATATCCTTTAGAATAAAGAAGTCATTTGTCTTTTGAGTCAACAAAGGTACACAGATATCAATAATCAATTTTATTTTTTCACATAGTATAGAAATTAAAGCTAAGTACTGCCATGTTTTTCTGAGCAGAGTAAAAAAAATAACATCTGCTTCTCCTTTTGATATATCAGTTCTCAGTGTAATAGTTTCCATGATCACCTTAGTGTCCATCAGTAAATGGATATGTGGAGAGAGTGTGATATATACAGCATGCACACACATAAACGTGTTTTTCATTTGATAGATCAACAATAATGCTAAAGCCTTTAAAATGAAAAAAAAAGTTATATCTACAATATACATCTCCCCCAGATGGTGTATAGATCTTAGGTCTTACACACCTAAGACATAGGGAACATTGTGAAAGAGTGGGAGGAAAGAATATAGGAACCAGAATATTAGAGAGCTTACATGAGACTGTGTCTCCTAGGAATGTCAGAATCTAGACCTATAAATTCTTAGACTGGCTGAGAATGTGGTGAACAAGGGCACACGTGATAGGTGTGCCAAAAACTATTGCACATTAACACGTGCCAGAAAAAAAACAAAAAACAAAAACTATTAAACTTAGTACAACTTGTTATTAAGTTGAAGGAGAGCAGAGCTCCTGCTATTTGCTTTCATGGTGATCCTTGTAGATGCATGCAATGAATGTGTGGACCCCAGTGAGCTTCTGCACGGAAACACACTTGGAAAGGAAATAATTAAGGGAAAATTTCAGAATTGATAAGGGTCCAATAATGAGGCTCACATATTAATGGCAACTAACAGAGTTGTTATTGGAGTTGCGACCCATTCCACAGGAGAGAAATCATGCCTGGGACTAGAAACCTGGCCTATTTCCTATGGTTAATGAGGCCTTGAATCTTACAAAAGCATCATCTACTATCACCACTTTGCTAAACCAGAATAATTCCTTACAATATTATAAATCTTACCCTTATACCCACAGATATGTGTATTAACTTTCATTAAAGAAGCTTATTTATTTATTTATTTATTTATTTACACTTTATTTACATTTCAGATGTTTCCCCCTTTCCAAACCTCCCCTTTGGAACCTACCCTATTCCCTCTCCCCTCCCCCTGCCACTTTAGGGGTATTCCTCCACCCACCCACCCACTCTCATCTTCCCTTCTTGGAATCTGGGGGATCTAACACCCTCAGGCCCAAGGGCCTCTCCTCCCCCAGATGGCTAACAAGACCCTCCTCTGCCGCATATGTGGCCAGCACCATGGGTTCCTCCATGTGTATTCTTTGGTTGGTGATCCAGTCTCTGGGATCATCGAGGGGTCAGGCCAGTTGCCACTGTTGCTTCCTCCCTGGGGCTGCAAACTCCCTCAGCTCCTTCAGTCCCTTCTCCACCTCCTCCATCTAGGACCTCACACTCAGCCCTACAGTCGCTGTGAAGTGACTCTTGGGTATTCAGAACTTTTGGGCTAATAACCACTTATCAGTGAATACATACCGTGATCATTCTTTTCTGACTGCTTTACCTCGCTCATGATGATATTTTCAAGTTTCATCCATTTGTCTGCAAATTTCGTGAAGTCATTGTTTTTAATAGCTGAGTAGTATTCCATTGTGTAAATGTACCACATTTTCTGTATCCATTCCTCTGTTGAGGGACATCTGGCTTGTTTCCAGTTTTTGGCTATGACAAATATGGCTGCTATGACCATAGTGGATCATGCGTCTTCTGGGATTATGCCCAGGAGTGGTATAGCTGGATCCTCAGGTGGTATTATGTTCATTTTTCTGAGGGTCTACCAAACTGATTTCCAGAGTGATTGTATCAGCTTGCATTCCCACCAGCAATGGAGGAGTGTTCCTCTTTCTCCACATCCTCACCAACGTCTGCTGTCACCTGAGTTTTTGATCTTAGCCATTCTGACTGGTGTGAGGTGGAATCTCAGGGATGTTTTGATTTGCATTTCCCTGATGGCTAAGGATGTTGAACATTTCTTTAGGTGCTTCTCAGCCATTCAAGTTTCCTCAGTTGAGAATTCTCTGTTTAGCCCTCTTCCCCATTTTTTGATAGGGTTATTTGGATCTCTGGAGTCTAGCTTCTTGAGTTCTTTGTATATATTGTATAACAGCCCTCTATAGAATAGGATTGGTAAAGATCTTTTCCCATTCTGTAGGTTGGCGTTTTGTCCTATTTACAGTGTCCCTTGCCTTAAAGAAGCTTTGTAATTTCATGAGGTCCCATTTGTCAATTCTTGATCTTAGAGCACAAGCCATTGGTGTTCTGTTCAGGAACTTTTCCCCTGTGCCCATGTGTTTGAGACATTTCCCCACTTTCTCTTCTATTAGATTCAGTGTATCTGGTTTTATGTGTAGATCCTTGACCCACTTGGACTTGAGCTTTGTACAGGGAGATAGGAATGGATCAATTCGCAATCTACTACATGTAGACCGCCAGTTGATCCAGCACCATTTGTGGAAGATGCGCTCTTTTTTCCACTGGATGGTTTTAGCTCCTTTGTCAAAGATCAAGTGACTATTAGTATGTGGGTTCATCGTCTTCTTTTTACAACACATAAAAACCATCATAGAGAAAACACAGCTGGACACAAAGCAGAGATCAAGGAATCTTAAGGACCCCAGCCTTAGAGGATATGTCTATATCCTACCTCCTGCATACTTGGCTCAGGCAACACTATGGGATAGATGGCAAAAGATTGTAATCAATATCTCATAAAAATTATCAAATAAATGAGATCTGAACAATGACACCATCAATAAGATACACTAAAGCAGAAGGGCAAAATCTCACCTAACATCCCTGGTGACTGCTAAGAAAGAATTAGCTTCTCCCAAGAATAAAGTCACTATACAGTGGGTGGTAAGTCCTAAAACCATATACACATAAACAACAAAAACAGATTCAGAACATTGTGTTTGTATATTTATGCATAAATATACATATGTGTGTGAGAGTAATAACAGTAATCAGGGAGGAAGAGACTAGCAATTTGAAGAGGGGAAATTGAAGGAGTTTGAGTTACAGGATGACTTGGGGCTGAAGAGAGGAAAGGAAAATGGGAAAGGTGATTTAAATATATTTTAAGTACATATGTATGAAAACAAAATTTAAAATAAATTGATGGAGGGGATATAGAAAAAGATTTGGTTAAGAGTACTTGATGTTCTTGAAGAGGACCCAAGTACAGTTCCCTGCATTCTTTGCCATGTCACAAACACCTGTAACTCCACCACGGAGGGGAGCCAGCCCCTTCTTCTGGCTTCCACAGACATCTATATGGATGTGTCACACATACATTTACACAGGTTCCAACACATAAAAATATATTACAGCAATAAAATAGTTTTAAAAATTTTAGATGGGAAGCTAATTTTTAAAGTAACGACACATAGAATCATAAAATACTACATAATATTTCAATGATAGATGATATATAGATATAGATATATAAATATATTTTGTGTTATCTAAGCAGAACTAAAATCATCTTCTCAAGTCTTTATTATTTTGATGGCAAAAGAATTCAAAATCTTTTCTTTAACACTTTCATTTTATATTTTGATTGTGTTTAAAACATCATCTCCCTGCACAGCCCAACAATCTTCCTGGCTTCCTGAATGCTAGTGTCAGCCTCCATAGCAACTACACACACACACACACACACACACACACACACACACACACATACACACACAAAGAGAGAGAGAGAGAGAGAGAGAGAGAGAGAGAGGATATTATGTCTCTCTATTGTCACCCGATAGTGAATTTATTTCTTCTAACTACAAGTTAGAAGTTTACTTCTAACTTTAAAGTACTTTAGTGGTTTACTCAAATTTAAATTCAGCTCAAGTTCTTTTTCCATGAAAACAATTTTCATTCTAATACGAAGTGTTTTAAATAAAATATTGAAAATTAGGAATATATATGTATATATATCAAGAATTGTGTTCTAAAATGAAATAGCTTAAAAATAATTCCAAGACAATAAGTCTATGTTTGACTATTCCAAAACAATCTACATCAGAGAATATATGAAAGATGCTATTCATTTGCTTTTTACTCTATGGAATATGAATTGAAAAACCTAAAATAAGAAACAGTACTCCTTCAGTGGTGGGCTTATGGAAATCCCAACTCACAGCTCCTAATTGTATGAGTGTAGATTAAATTGTAAACTGAAGAAGCCTGTCAAACCTTTGGCTGCACTTTTTTTTTCCTTTTTCACATCATGTCTTTTGGACACATGGTCAGCTGCATCACCGTGTGTGTGTCTTACCTTCACATATTTAAATATGCTAAGGTCACAGCAGTGCATTATATTTGTAGAACATCTCTTCCTTCCATGGTTGCATGTGGTTCTGCTAGGGTTATTTTATATGCACGTTAGTTATTGATGCTGGTCCATCCCTAATCTAGTCCTAGTACTTGCTTTAATTCCTCTACCGAGGACCAAATAAGTGTGAATGATAGTCCTTTCTAAATATACTGTGAAGTAGAAAATATAATGGTAGTCATAAAGTTCTGGGAGCTTTTCAGTCAAATAAAAGAAATAAATTTAGAGATGTATTATAGAACATACTGACTATAGTGAAGAATATATTCTTGAAAATTGCTAAGAAAGGTGATATAAAATACCATATCCAAAAAATAATAATATGTGACATAATGCATATGTTCATTAAATGAATCCTCTCGTACTGTGTTCATCTCAAAACTGTTCTTCGTTTGATGACATATTTGTTATTTATTTTTTATGATTTATCTTTTTTTAATATGTGTTAGTGTTTTGCCTATATATGTTATTATTCTCTAGATTTCCTCAGTGTCTGTTGTTATGCTCCTTTTATTCACCTCTAATTCTATCAATTTTTATCTTCTTTATCTTTACAGATGTAGTAATTTTTTTGATTCTCTCAAAGATCAGTCTTTTCATTTTATTGGCTTGGGTTTTTATTATTTTATTATTTGTTATTATTATTTTATTACTATTATTTTATCAATTTCAGCCCTGTGTTTTATTATTCCTTGCACTCCATTTCTTTTGAGTGTCACATAATTTTGTTCTAGATTTTTCTGGTGTACTTTAGGCTATTAATGTGAGATATACGTAATTTTTTAAGGATGCACTTAATACTATGAACTATACTCAGAATTTTCATCCTTGTGTCCCATATGCTTGAGTATATTATCTTCTGTTTTCATTCAATTGCAAAGGTTCTTTTTCTTAATTTTTGTCTTATCTTTACATTTTATAGTGCATTGTTTAGGTTCTGTCAGTTCTAAACTTTCAGTTGTTTCTGATATGCAGCTTTTATTCATGATACTGCAATATAACCAGCTGTTATTTCAGATATTTTATACTTGTACAGACATGCTTTTTGTCACAGTATGTAGTCAATTTTTAGAGAAAGTTGTATGACCTAGTAAGAAGAGGCATATTATTTTGTGTTTGGATGAAAGGTTCTGGAAATATATGCTATAGGGTCATTTGATTTAAGGTATTATTTAACACCAGCATTTCTTTGTTTAGGTCTCTCTCTAAATTCTAAATCCCTAAAGTCTATGAAATCTTTTCTGCTCCCATCACATCCACTTCACAATGGCCATCCCCTTAAAAGAAAACTGAGACTGTTTCTCTGTCTCTTTGTCTCTCTGTGTCTCTCTCTGTGTCTCTCTGTGTCTCTCTCTCTTTCTCTCTCACATTCTCTTTTTCATTTTTGGCCTGAATCACAAGCATTGTATATGTATTCAAGTCACTTTCAATTTATTTGTGTGAGAAAATATGTAACTTAAGCTGTGGTGGTGTTTCTTTTCATTATTTTGGTGCCCTTTTGTTTGGTACTTAGATTTCTATAATTACAATATCCTCTTGATGAATTCTTTTCATGATTTTGTAATGCTGTTCCCTATCTCTTCTGATAGTTTTGTTTTGATGTCCATTTTGCTAGCCACAAACTAGCTACACTGACTTGCTTCTTGGGTCTTTTTGCTTGGAGCCATTTGTTTCTTCCTTTCTTTTACCATGAGATTATATATATTCTTGATAGTAAGTTGTATTTTTTGATGCAGCAGAAAGGCAGAGCCTGTTTCTGAATCCAATCTGTTAGGTGTTCTGTTATTGGATAGTTGAGACTATTGATATTGGTAGTTATCAATCAGTATTCTTTGCTGTTTCCTATTTAATTGTTGTTATTGTGTGCATTCCCATGTTTGGATTCACTGGCCTTGGATTATATATTCACTGTGCACACACACCCCCCCCAAGGTAACCTTCAACCTTTTTCAGATGGAAATTTTCTTCTAATGTTTTCTGTAAATGATGTTTTTCTTTTAAACCTGGAATATTTTAGTATAGTGCTTGAAAGTTGTGCTGAGTATAGTAGTCTGAGCTGGCATTTCTGGTCTCTTAGCATTTACAGAATATCCTTTTAGTCCTTTCTGGCTTTTATAGTCTCCATTGCAAAACCTGTTGTTATGGCAATGGCTCTGCTTTTATATATTACTTGTTCTTTTACTCTTGCAACTTTTAATAGTCGTTCTTTGTTCTGCACATGAATTTCTTTTATGTTCCAGATTTTTTGGTGTTCTTTATGCTTCTGATACCATGAGAGCATCTCCATCTCTAGGTTAGGAATGTCTTCCTTTATGATTTTGTTCAAAATATTTTCTTTATCTCTGACTTGGGTTTCTTCTCCTTGCTCTATTCTTATTTTCATAGATTTGTGCTTTTCATATTGCTGCAGATTTCCTGGATGTTTTGTGGCTGAATTTATTATATTTAACATTTTATTTGACTAAGATAGCCATTTCTTCTACTTCAATACCCAAGATTCTTTCTCTCATCTCTTATACTCTTGGTTAGTCTTACTTCTGGAATTTTTGTTTAAGTTTATACATTTTTTATTTCCAGTTTTATCTCATTTTGCTTTTTTCTGGTGATTCTATTTTTACTTTCATTGAACTGTTTTTATCATTTCATTTTACTCTTTGTATTTTCATAGACTTCATTAAAACATTTATTCTTACCCTTTCTAAGGTCTTTGAACACATTCATAATATTAGTTTGAAGTCCTTGTCTTGTGCTTCAGCTATATTGCATTTCTCTTGGCCTATTGTGGTAGAATTTCGAGGTTCTGATGGAGAAATATTGTCTTATATGTTAATGATTGTGGTTTTGTGCTGCCATCTTGGTATGTGGATTTAGGATAATTGTGATTCTAGGCGCTGATATCTGGTCTTATTTTTGTTGGCTGGGCACTCTGTTCCTTGGTTTCTGTTGCTCTCACAGGATCTTAGGAATGTGTTGCCTGGTAAGGAACGCTTATGAAGTCCTGCCAGATGTAGCTACTGGAGTTCCAGAGTAGAAAGTATGTCTAGGTATTGGAGGCTAAAGAGGATTGAGAATAAGGTAGACATAAGGACTGAGAGAGTCATAAAAGAAGAGATCTGGATCTGTAGTCTCTGGGTAGAGTGGAAGGACAGGTCCCTGGAAGCAGCCAGCTATAAGGCTGGGAGTAAGACTGAAGAGATTGTGTTAGAGGACAAGAAGGAGATTAGGAATCACCTCCTTGAGTTCTTGCTCAGTATTACTCCTGGGATCCCAGGCAGAGAGTATGTCTAGATATCAGTGTTAGATACAAAGGAACATGTATGAGCTAGGAGAGAAAAATTAGAAAGTCCTCAGGAAGAAGAAAACCTGGGCTCACCACAAAGTATAGAGGAGTCTCAGGGAACAAAGGTAGAATGATAGCACAGGTCCCTGCAACTGGTCTCCTACAGGGATGGGGATAAAATTATGTAATGTGCATGGAAAGCAGGAAATAGAGAGGAGATTTTCTACCTGATTCCTGGCCAGATACGGCAACTGAGTTCCCAGGTAGAGGATTATTTATCTATCAGCGGTTGACACAAAGGAGTCAGAGTGGCTAGACAGGGCACAGAAAGGAGAAAGCTAGGTCTGCTGAGGTGTTTATTGGAGACTCCAGGGAATAGAGGTAGAGAAGGAAGACAAGCCATTGCAAGTGGGCAGCTGTAGGACTGGGGTCGAAAATTTGGAATGGAGGACATGAAGGAGAATACAGTTTGCCAACATGAGTCCTAGACAAGTGAGGCCAGTGGATTCCTAGGTAGAGTGCCTCCAGTTATTGGCCATTGACATAAAGGGTTGGGAAGATGGGGAGAAGCTGGATTGTAGTGAGGTTTTACAGCAGCCACAGATAAGAGCAGCAGAGGAGGACAGGCCCCTGCAGATACCCTGCTAAGGGCTAGAGTCAAAGATACCAGTATTAACCAATGCCACAATATTTCTGAAACTTACTAATTATTTATTTTTCAAAAATTTAGTAATTTTTATTTGCTTACAAATGAATAATTTTGTTATTAGTCCAATTCAAGAAAAAAATAGCTAACGTAGTTTTTTGGAACATAGAGTTCATAAACAAAACTGTTTTATTTAATGAAATAAATGTTACTCAAAATTTTACCAAATTCCTCTCTAAACAAGTTAAAATTTTCATTGCATACTTAAAATTCATTTACCCTAAATGTATTCCATTTCTCCTGAGGCAAAAAAGGAACTTTTATAAACATATTTATATGATATATTCCCATTAATATTTTGCTTTTTAAATCTAAGAATGCTTCTTAGAACTCAATAATGCATTATGTAATTTGATAAAAACGTAAGGCTCTTATAATCCCATTATGTTTGCTGTTTTTATAGCTGAGTTGATGATACATGTGGTTTTTGTCTCTAAATGCTGAGTTATGAAAGCTTATCATAGGTTCTTATGGAAGCATCCTTTAAGTACACACATATCTCCTTCATAACATGCTTGGGAGAAGGTAGACATCTGTCTTAGGGTTGTACTGCTGTGAAAAGACACCATGACCAAGACAACTCTTATAAGGACAACATTTAATTGGGGCTGGCTTACAAGTTCAGAGGTTCAGTCCAGTATAATCAAGGTAAGAACATGTCAGAGTCTAGGAAGGCATGGTGCAGGAGGAGCTGAGAGTTCTACATCTTCATCTGAAGGCTGATAGCAGAATACAGGCTTCCAGGCAACTATGATGAGAGTATTAAATCACATGCCCACAGTGAAACACTTATTCCACAAGGTCACACCTACTCCAACAAGGCCACACCTCCTAATAGCGCCACTTCCTGGGTCAAGCATATACAAACCATCACAATGTGATTTAATCATAACCATAATTATGCCTCATGTTTCATATCTAGGAATATGTAGAGAGTTTGTCATTTTAGGACAAATAAATACTCTAGAATAAAATGAGAATATCCCTCTTGAAACTATGCTTACTGCAAGATAAAATAAAACATACTGAATAGCTTTGAATGGATATAATATACTAATAATGGTTTGGTTCTTCTCACTTTTTTCTCCATAAAAAACTTCCATAGAGTGTTCTGTAAGATAGATATCCTTCATTGTCTGTACAGTGACATATCTGTTACAAGCATTACAGTTATTTGAAATATACCTATTAAAATTTTGGACTTAGGAAACTTTCCTGATATTTCACTTTAAGAGATCATCCCTGTTCCAGGTTGTCAGGGAAGAGGACATATTAGACTGTCCTCTAAGCTTCAGTATCTTATTTTGGAGAGACTGCCTAGATTCCTGCTGTAGATCTGCTCAGTACAAAGGGAGCAGCTCAGAGGCGTGCAGTGTCAGTGCCTTAATTCTCAGCACTTGGAACACAGATATAGGCAGAATTCCAGAGCAGCCTGGTCTATAAAGCATGTTCAAAGACTGCCAAAGCTTTGCAGAAAGACCCTGTCTCAGAATCAATCAATCAATCAAACAAACAAACAAACAAAAACAGAAGAGAAAATAGAGGAAGCATCAGGAAACACCTGTGAACCAAACTGGAAACTTTGAAATCATAGAAAGAAATTGTTATTTCACCAAATGAAAATGTAATTTTATTTAATTGTTATCAGAAGTGGAAGGTATGGAAAAGATGGATCAAATCAGTGGATGGTTCATGCTACTTGAGGACTAGAAACATTTTCCTAAAGGACAAGGCAACCAATACTTCAGGATTTGAGATCCATAGATCTTTGTAGCTTGTCTCAAGCTTTGCTATTTCCCACAGGCACCATATAAATTGATGGCCATAGATGCGGTTCAATAAAAACAGTGAGTTAGATTTGGCTAAAAACAGCCTTTTGTCCATCCTCAAGCAATCTCAAAAGATGCATTCCTGATTCCTTTGGGGTAGTGAAAAATTGTGCTCTTGAAAAGTGTGAGGCTGAGTTAGGTTAGAATGTCTGAGTGATTGGTAATTTAAAACCCCTCTGTTCCAGGGTATTATGACACAAAAGCATACGGACCTGATGACAATGATCCTATACCATATTTATATAAACAGGTAGATTTATCAAAAGGAAATAGAGTGTACTGTGAGATACAGAAAATTAATGACTGACAGACACACCAAAAGAAAAATGGACACTCTGTGCCTGAACCTCAAATTGTCAAAGAAAGAAAGAATTAAAGAAAGAAAGAAAGAAAGAAAGGGACCCAAATTATGAATATAATTTTAAATTTCCATGACTCACACTAAAAAAATTGCAAGTGAAACTGATTTTAATATTGTGTTTTACTTAAGCTATAATAAATACTATCATATATATGACCAATACAAACATTATTGAACAATTATTTTTTTATCATATTAATACCAAGCAGTATGCATTTTACAAACACAGCTCATATGAATATAAACTTTCCATTTCTAAATAACCATGCCAGCAATTATTAGCCTAATAGGGATGATATAGCTAATATCAGTGGTCCAGTAGATGGAATCTAGAATCACCTGGAAGACTTGGCTCTGGGCACAGTTTAATGGGATTATTTTTGTTAACAGACATGGGAAGATCCTTTTAGTGTTCATGAAACCATTGAACAAGTGGGGATCCTGAGCTGTATAAAATGGAGAAAGAAGTTGAACATAAGTATCCATTGTTCTCTGCTTCATGATCGTAAAAGAGTTGTCTTTAGCTGTGACATCTCTACTATGATAGACCATAATCTATACTGCTAGCCAAAATGAACATTTTTTTGTCTTGTCTTAGTCAAAGTTGCATTGCTATGAAGAGATACCAGGACTATGGCAACATATAATTGTAAACCTATGAAGGGAGACATATAATTGGACTGGTTTACAGTTTCAGATGACTAGTCCATTATCATCATGGTAGGAAACAGGACAGCACAGAGGCAGACATGATGCTGGAGAGGTAGCTGAGAATTCTACATTTGGATCTGGATCTGAAGGCAACAGTGATAAAAATCACTGGGCCTAGATTTGGCTTCTCAAACCTCAAATCCCACTCCCAGTGACACACTTTTTCCAACAAGGCCATACATCCAAAGACAAACCCACCCTGGTGACCAAGTATTTAACTGAGCCTATTGGGTCCATTCTAACTTAAATCACTATACTACCTTAAGTTGTTTTGTTCAGGGTATTTTTATCATAGTAACTAGAAAGAAACTATGACAACGGCTAAAAATATAACTTTGCATTCAGACACCCCTTTACATGAGTTCTGAAAAACACTTCTTGTTTATATGCTGCCTTAGGCTTGTAGCTATAACATAATGCACAACACATTTCGTCAAACTTCAGAAGTCCCTATGCTCTATCATAGTCTCAACAATGTTTTACAGTCCAGACTTCACAGTCTCTGGCTGACTCCACTCCACCACTGCTATTGTTCTTGGTGGTTATCCCATTGAACTGGCATCTCTAATACATTTGGGTCTTTTGCTGCAATAAGACTATACTTTCACTGATATCCTTTCATAGGCTCCCTTCATGGTGACAAGCCTCAACTTCAACTGCCACTGAGGCTGCATCTTCACCAATGGCTTTTCCTGGCCTCTCACAGTGCCAAGCCTCAGCTTCTCTCCATGATCTCTTCATGCCTTTAAAAACAGTCTACCTGGGTGACTCTTACACAATACCAAGTACAGCTGTCAGCATGATGTCTGTCTCTGAAACATGGCTTCTTTGTGCCCTCAGAAAACATTTCTTCTCTAAGTGATGATGATCTCTTCTTCATCACCACTGATTTCTTAGTTCCATCAACCCAGAATCAATTGTCCTAGAAATGCCTTCTATTCTTGACTCTAATGCCAAAGCTACATGCCCCAAACTTCCAAGTTCTACTGATTTCTGGGACTGAAAGAAGCCCCTCTTGTGTAACTATATCTCCACTAGATTTTTGTTTTGGTTTGGTTTGGTTTTGATGATTTTCTTCACTGCCTAATCTTGGATGTTCTGGAACTCACTTTGTTGATGGACCCTGAATTCAGAGATTTGCATACCTCTGTCTCCTAGGTCTTGAGATTAAAGGAGTATACAACCATGCCTGCACCCAATCTTTTCCTTATCTGGAACTAGATCAGTACTGGGCTGGCCTTGAAAACAGAGATCTGCCTGCCTCTATTTTCTGGGATTAAAAGCACAAGCACATACCACCATGTCTGGACCTAAGCTTGTCTTTAATTCCTTTTCACAAGGTATTTATAACCCTGGCCACTATGATCCAAGATATGGAAGGTAAGAGCATATATCAATCCAGATCAAAAGTTTGTGTCATCCCACATCAAGATCCAGATCAAAGGCTGTTTCTTCCTGCCTCAAGATCTGGATCACAGGTGTGCCCTCTATTTCTGCATCATAGTTCATTTCAGATATAGTCAAATTGACAACCAGAGAAAAATCATCACACTCCATCCCTTGTAAATTAGACACACAATCATATGTCATGTCTAAATGAAAACAATAACCAGGACATAATATTTTCCAACATTCTATAACAATCACTCTTATAACTATAAATATATAAACTATAAGCTCAGCTGAGTAGGATCTTGCCCCAAGGGCACCATTCCTCTAGTTCCATGTAATATCCTTGAACACAGGATTTAGTTCTATTCCGCTTCTCAGTACCCACTAAATTCTCTGAACTGTATATTTTCTAATTTTTCCTTATCAGTGTGCTACTAATCAAAATTCTCTTTATAAGAGTGAACTCCAGGACAGAGTCTATGCTAGGCTGTTTTGAAGTTTCTTTTGTCAATGCAATGAATTTAAATTCTTCAACTTAGCCTCAGGCAGACTCTTCAGACAATGGCAAAAAAGCAGCTACATTCTTTACCAAAGTATCACAAGAATATTCTCTAAGCCACATACTAAAACTCTCCTTCTCTAAAACCTCTTGTACCATGCTTACAAATTTCTAATCACCGTCAGTACTACTGTCTTTCATGCTTCTCCTAGCATAGCCCATTAAGAACCTCTTAAAGCATCCCACTGTTTTCCAAAGTCCCCAAATTCACATTCCTCCAAACAAAGCATGGTCAGTCATACCACAGCAATACCCCTAGTCCCTGGTACCAACTTCTGTCTTAGTTTGAGTTTTACTGCTGTGAAGAGGTACATAACCAAGGCAGCTCATAAAGACAAACATTTAATCGGGATTTTCTCACAGTTTCAGAGTTTTAGTCCATTATCATCCTGGTGAGAATTATCCTGGTGTGGCAGTATTCACACAGACATGATGCTGGAGAAGGTAAGAGTAATAAACCTGGATCCACATGCAGTAGAAGGAGACTATGTCACTGGCCACAGCTTGAGCTTGACATCAAGCCTGTCCCCACAGTGACACTCTTATTCCAACATGTCCACACCTACTCCAACAAGGCCATAACTCCAAATATTGCTACTCCCAATGGGCCAAGCATTCACACTCAGGTGTCTATGGGCATCAAACCTATTCAATCCACCACACATGCCAACATTTAAGTTGTCTGATATATAAACTACAGACAAGAAATAATAAATAATTATATGTCCTAAAAGTTCTTAGCACAGTATTGGAAAGGTGTACAAAATTCTCCCATTACCATAACAAATACATCCATTCAGTGTCTCACATTATATCTCTCTATATCTCTGATTTTCTGATTTGAGTCTGGGTAATTTTCATTGTGAATATTACCATTATCAAAGTAGATTCAGTCAAGGATGTTAGACATTTATTTCAAAGAGACATTTGACTATGAATACTTACTGCAGATTGATTTACAGCACAAAAAGAAGTAAACTACAATGGTAATACATTTCAGATAAAATTATTTTCTTAAATTACATAAATGCCTGCTACCCTTTCAGTCCTTTGAAAATGGGTCAAATGTTAAACTGGTGTCCTTTATAATTATCTATCGAAAATCTAAGATTCAGAATGGAAAATGTCATTGTTTCTCATCTTAATTTAAAATAAAGTATAATTTTAACCTTCCTTTGGAGCCTTGTCTCCCATATAGATATTTCACAGTAAATGGGATTTTAAACAAAAGCAAAGAATACATTCCTTCACGGGACAGTAAATTAAGGACTTACCTCATGTATTTTGTTGCTCAGTTGCCTTACACTGTGCCTGGTTATACAGTTGGAACTTATCAACGTTTGACTAATCACAATGATTTGTTTAGGTAGTGCTTTGCTTTGAAGCCCACTTTGCCACTTAGAATTCAGTTATGTGTATATACTAAGTCACATTGTAAGAGTTTTCATTTAGGAATAGAAATATTTGAGGAAAATAATAAACTGAAAAGATGAAGTTCAAGTTCCCATCTTGCCAGCCTCTGAATTTCATTTTCTTGTATGTTGTTCTTATATCTATTCTAAAAGAGAGAGTTCTGCAAAAATATGCATGAATTTGGCTGGAAAATGGCTCAGTGGTTAAAAGTGACACACAGCTCTTGCGGAGAACCATAGTTCATTTTCCAGCACCCACTTCAGAAAGGTTGCAACTACCTGGAATTCAAGCTCTGATATCCATTCTGGCTTCCTATATATGGACCATTATAGAGACACATATACACAAAGAATTAAAAGGATAATATAAAATATTTTTTAAATGCAGTATTTACTCATTTATGCTTGGCTTTTTAAAATTTTATCATTCGAGGATTCCATGCATGCTCACAACGCTTTTTGGGTTGAATCATTCCTTCTCCCCTCATTTCCTTCCCTCTAGTTCCTCCCTTATCCCTCCACCACTTTTTTCCTCTCAACTTCATGTATTCTTATTTTTAAACTCACTAAGGTCACTTAGTACTCGAAGTATGTGCAGAGGATTAAGATCTACTCTCATAGCACAGGTATGATCTCAGATGCTGAATCCATGAGGAACACTGTCCCTCATGAACTACCATCAATTCCCAGTAGCGTCTCTCCCAGAGCTAGAATAATAAGTTATTCCCTGGAATACCCATCTATGCTGGGATGTGGGCTGGGTTATCTGGTGAAGGTCTTGTACATGCCGTGACAGCCACTGTGACACATTTAGAGCTGAGTACTCCACAGTCTCAGTGTGATTTTGGTTTGTTCGCTTTTAGAAAACCAAGATTTGCTGGACATTAACAGTACAATTGCCCGTGTGAACTGGACTCATGGCCTTTTATTCCCTATGTGTTAACCATTTGTAAGTTTATGCATTAATTTCTACCTGTCTTAACCAGTTCTATTGCTGTGAAGAGACACCATGACCACGGCAACTCTTCTATAAGAGAACATTTTATTGAAGCTTGCATACAGTTTTAGAGGTTTATTCCCTAATACTCATGTCAGGAAGTTTGAGGGCAAGCAAGCAGACATGGTGCTGGAAAAGTAGCTAAATGTTCTACAACCAGATCTGCAAGCAGCAGGAAGAGAGAGACACTCTGGGCTTGGAACGAGCTTTTGGAAATCTCAAAGTCCACCTGAAGTGACACATTTCCTTCAACAAGGCCATACATCCTAATCTTTTTAAAATGGTGCCATTCCCTGGTGTTCAAGTATTCAAATATATGAGCCTATGGGGGCATTCTCATCCAAATTGCCACAGTATCTATTGAGAATAGTAGCCTCTTTGATGAGAGTTAATAACATTTCACATGTGAAAATATAAATTGTATCTCTAAATTATATCTGGCAAACTAAGGTATACTTCTTGTCTGGTCCAATAGTGTCCTTCTATTAATGTGCTAAACTCAAGGAATTTTAAGATGGTTCAAAAATCTATAAATCCAATTTCTTAATTATTTTGTGATTACTTATTTCTTGATCCATTCAATCTATATTCATTCATTTAGCTAAAGGACTTTTTTGATCACCTACAGTATGCAAGGAAGTACGTGTTCAGTGTTTGAAAGATGGTAATTCTTTCTAGAATATCTATAGAAAGGCAAATGTTTTCACATTATTATTATTGAAGTATTATTTTAAATATAATCATAACTTTCCTGATTTGACATACACTTTCCAAGTGATGTTACTCCAGTGAATTTTAGTATTTATAATATTTTATAATATATTGGAATCACTTTACCCTGTATTGTCATTGCAAATGCATGCTTAGAATTTGGGGGAATTAGGCGTAATGCTGGAAGCCAGAAAATTTTCCATTGTTTTGCTTCATTTTTAAAGGATTTGTTTACTGGCAGATATATTTTTTATCTAAAATTGCCCTGTATGTAAATTATATAAAAATAACCAGTTCATGTGCCACTACTTATTTGCATTTATGAAGCAGAAAACTACATCATACATTGCTCTATTTGGCTCTCAGCTGTAGAGCTCTCCCAGCAAACCTTTTAATCATGCCAGATTATGTGATTGTTTTGTGACACAGATGTGCAGTCACTGGAGATTAGGGCTTGTTTTAAAATTGTTATTCCAGTCGTCTGTGTGCAGATACTGCAGTGCCTTTAGAGATGCAAATACAGACCTCTCTAGAAATATCCCAGATTTTAAAATAAGAAATATAAGCTAAAATATGTATATCTTATCTCTGAAAAATATACCTTCTAACTATCAGCTTATTTTAAATAGGCACTTAAAAGTACAATCATTCAATTCAATTTTTACTTGATTAAATTGTTAGGAAAAAGTGGCTATTCAGTTGCAATGATTTCTATATAAACTCAAACCCTTCAAGGAAAATATGTCTTACTGTGTTAGAAAATATACTGGACTTTGCATGTTTCATTACCCCTCCAAGGCCCTTAGTCCTTAGTAGATAAATAAATCCTTGGTTAAATCACCATATGGTTTAGTTTTATTTTCATTTTCTTTAGGATTTTCTATTTGACAGATTCATATTCCATCAAATATATGCCAATCTCCTTGAAGACTTAAGCCAATGAATGACAGATGCAAAATGGACACAAAGGCTCCTTGTGTTGACATAAGACATTCTAGGTACAACAATTCTATTTTATGTGCAGGGTAAGGCTAAAACCAGGATTTACCTGAAATCACACTTTGGCTTGGCTTTTTACCTTATTGTTTGGCTTCTCAATACCTACAGTTATTTCTCCAAAAAATAATTTCTCCGTAAGTGTTCTGCTCATGAATTTTTATTTTAGGACATGTTTATTATGAACATGAGCTAAGAAAATTTTAGGCCTTTGACTTTCTTCTATCTGAGTTTTATAGCTCACTTCTCTTTTCTCATGCTGCTAACAGTATTCTTGGATATTTTCAATATGACTATTTTTTTTCTGTAGGCCTGAATAATACCTCCTAGGGACTTTTATTTTGCTATATACACCCAAGTAAACTTTGTGTACAAAAAGAGACTGTGTAGCTATGAGCCAGTACTTGGGACTTTCTTATTGTAGGCCTTTCCTCTTTCTCAGTTGGAGTTTTCTCTTTCAGAGCTGTTCCTGATAACTGACTTCCAGACAAATGAGTGCTACATGAAGCAGCTAAAGAGCATGAAATGGTATAATAAAGTGCCAAATTATACAGTGCAAAAAAGACAAGAAAGCAAACACCATAATAAGATGCTAATTGTGCCATAAGCTTGGATTGACTGACACTGATTAGAGAGCAAGTACATCAAGGCCTATTCACCCTGACACCCGCTCCTCCGCCTGTCCCTCCATCATCAAGCCATTAGTGTGAATCAAGACACTTTTCAAGAAAAAGCTACAGAACTGATCCAGTTTGGTCAAAATTTGTGGGATCTCAGGGTTTGGGAACACCTGGCTGCCGACTAGGTTGAGAAGTCTTAATCTTCTTCAAATATGCTGATTGAATGTCTGATTGAGTACTACACCCCTGGCACTATCTCTCTTTTCTTCTTGTGCTGTCACAAAAGCAGAGGCTAGGGAATGTGTAGGCAATTCACCCTCTGAGTTCTCTGAGCTCCACTACAACATATGTAGTCTAAGGCAGTAGGAAAAAGAACTATAAAAATATGTATACTTCTAGGAGCTTCCAGAGCCATTTAATTAAAATGCCATCTAAAATATCCTTCTGGGAGTGTCACGGGAATACACAAAATTTAGCAAGCTCCAAGGGGTGAGCTTGCAGAAGACAAACGTTTTCTACCCTGACATGAAACTTACTTGGCTTTACTAATTACTCATGTAAATTAGCCTTTCCATCATGGCCAGCAATAGATGCATGATCCAGTATGTGGTATATATGTCCATGTACCATATCATTAGATATAAAACCTCACTTTTATATATAAAGAGTATAAATCCATGGGATAAGGAGGAATTTGAGGGAATCTTTAAACAAGTCAAGTGAACAGTGGGATCTAGTGCCCTTATGCAGTTCAAAACTACAAATATACTTAGGCTTGTATGCTATTTATAATGTGTTTTTATGTTGTTAATTGTGTTTCCCATGTTCCACAGTTCCTTTGACATGGTCCACCTTGACCTACTGCATGCTCTTCAATTGAGTCAAATTGTATTGTTCACAAATCACTATTTATATCAATATATTTAGTGGCAGGGAATGGTGTTTTCCAGTAGACTTTTTTATTTTCTATGACCTAATTATGACTGAAGAGATGATACCTGATTATGCTTGTTATGAAAGTCCTATGACATAGTTTACATCATATTTATAAAGGCACTGTTTTGTTTATTGTTTGGAAAAGCAGTTGTACATTTTTAATAAATGTGGATTCACCAGTAAAGAATAACAATGAAACAATGAAAGATATACACTTATCTTCTAAATTTTCAACATATGGTCTTTGTGTGTGTGCATGTGTGAAAACATGTGCTATAGCATGTATGTGCAATCACAGGACACCTTGAGGGAGTCCATTGATTCTTTTCTTCTACCATATGTGTCCCAGAATCAAACTCAAATCATTAGACTTGTCTAAAAGGTCCTTTACCAACTAAACCTTCTGTTCTACCTCTAAATTTATGCAGAATGTCACGTTGTCATGTCAAAATAATGAAATCAAAGGGAGCTCATTTCTTGCTGATACTGTAATAATTTTTGGAATGAAGATAAAGAAAATGCCCTTTAATTTATTATTCCTCTCATACTGAGTTTTGAAGAAACCTTCTTAACTTGAATGTGTATATGTATCCATTATGTCTATATTGTGTGAAAATTGCATACATATATATAATATATCTGGATCATATCCACTCCTCACTCTTCCCCTATTCAGTGCTGCTAATATTCACATGGGTGTGGGACCAGCCACTATTTACCAATGGACACATACCTGAGGAAGAGTGACAATCTCTATCCCAGCAGCTATCAACCACCAGGATTCCCTCAATACTCAAGGCCCCACCTCCATGCATGCTGACACTTTCCAGGCTTGACCCTGTATAAATTGTCATCTTTAGAAATTTAACTGGTTATTTATTTCACATGCTTCTTAGAAATTTTAACCTCAAAATCATTCTTCTCATTGAATGATGTGTTTTAACAACAGATGCCCTGGAATTGTAATTGTTCTTTGGAATAGCATAATCTGATAATAATTTGTTATTATATCACTAATAGTTCAAGGTTGCAAGATTTTCACGTGCATTTATTAATTTAATTTATACTTTTCTCTACTTCTGAATGCATATGATCCATTTCACTGAGTAATGTCAACCATGTCATATATATGGTTTACCCTGTTGTTCCAACAATAATCTCAGAGTTAATTTCATTTTTACTTATTAAAATTAACTTCATCTAACATAGAAGTATTTTTTAAAAATTGCTTAGTCTTAATTTTTTAGTCTAGCTCAGTTTTTTTAACTAAAATTTTATTTGAAATGAGTAACAGAAAAATAAAAACAGCTCTTCTGTAATCATTGCCTGTTAGATAGAAAAAGAGCACACTATTAAAATATCTTTATAAAAAATAAAACTCTTTAAATGATAAGTTTGCTCTACTATTCTGAATTGATTTACTCCTGAAAACATACTGGATAGTTTTTAAATAAAAGTAGAATGGGCTGGAGACTTAGATAAGGAATAGAGACCATCCTAGCAAGGGCAAGTTCTGGGTTTAGTCTCTAGCTCTAGAAAAAAAAAATAGTAAAGGTCACATTCTATACACTGGTTCTCATTCATTCAAAAGACACAAGTCTGTTTTCTCCAATTTGACTAAAAACATATTCAAATGTCTATTTAATATAGTTAGCCATTTTTTCCACAATACAAAATATTTCAAACACAAATTACCCAATTTTCTAATAATTAACTTATAGGGGCAAGGTATTGTACACTTTGTAATAATGCTAGTCAGTATATACATATAAATTATATTCCAATACTACAAAATAGGTTCTATAATGTAAATACATAAATGCAATAATCTTGAGACACAGAGTATATTCAACTGTCAACCTAACAGAATATCCATAATTTCTAAGAAATATGGATAGGTGGAGAGAGTGCTGGCAGAGGCTTAAGTTCAGAGTATCATGAACATCTCCTATGTCTGAAAAACAAATTTATTTCAGGGCACTGCTACAAATATTCTACTACCATTTGGTCCAAGGAAAAAGAGCTAGAAGAACAAATTTTGTATCATATAGGTTGCAACAACTGTCTCTCTACTAATCTGCCTGGCAGTGTGTTCAAACAATTCTTAACTGCTTGACTTACTGCCCTTTAGGGCTAATGAAAGGATCCTATTGATATAGGATGCTATGGGGGCAAATGTGCTCTTTGTCACGGTAGGAACAGGGCTACATTATTAGTGGTTCTGTCAGTCTTCTGTAATCTGCATCACATCAATTTGAAGAAACCGACCAAGGTCATATTCTGTAACACCTGGACTTTTAAAAAATACTGACATTTTTATGAATGAAGTCTAGGAAATTATGTGCTTTTAAAGACCCCTTATGAGACAGCCAAAGACTCTCTGGGAAGGATGAGGGCTTATACGACTTGTTTTTACATCAATAACATTACATGGTTGGCACTGGACAGATTCCCACCACTGCTGTATAACAAGCTGACCTGAGTAGTCCTGCCTACTAGTGATCTCCCTACCCTGCTTCTGACAGGCTGGTATGGCAGGTCCTTATCCAACTCCTATCCTTACTGCATACATAAACACACACACACACACACACACACACACACACACACACACACACACGGAGGGAGAGTGAGAGAGAGAAAGAGAGACTAATTTAAATACAGTGGATTATTTCTATCTTTACCCACACAAGTATGCTTCTTTTTTATTTATTTTTTTCTATTTTATTTACATTTCAAATGCTTCTCCCTTTCCAGATCTCCCCTTTGGTACCTCCCCATTTCCTTCCCCCTTCCCCTGCCTCTATGGAGGTATTCTCCCACCCACTCTCAACTTCCCTCCTTGGCATTCTCCTCTACTGGGGGAATCTAACACTCTCAGGCCCAAGGGCCTCTCCTCCCCCTACTGGCTAAAAAGACCCTCCTCTGCCACATTTGTGGCCAGCACTATAGGACCCTCCATGTGTATTTTTTGGTTGGTGGATCAGTCTCCAGGAGTATCTTGGGGGTGTGGGGGGTCAGGCCAGTTGCCACTGTTGCTGCCTCCCTGGGGATGCAAACTCCCTCAGCTCCTTCAGTCCCTTCTCCAAGTCCTCCATCTGGGACCTCACACTCTGCCCTACTGTTGCTGTGAAGTGACTCTTGGGTAATTCAAACTTTTGGGCTAATAACCACATAACAGTGAGTACATAGCATATTCATTCTTTTGTGACTGCATTACCTCACTCAGGATGATATTTTCAAAATCCATCCATTTGTCTGCGAATTTCATGAAGTAATTGTTTTTAATAGCTGAACAGAGAATTCTCAACTGAGGAAACTCAAATGACTGAGAAGCACCTAAAGAAATGTTCAACAGCCTTAGTCATCAGGGAAATGCAAATCAAGACAACCCTGAGATTTCACCTCACACCAGTCAGAATGGCTAAGATCAAAAACTCAGGTGACAGCAAATGTTGGCAAGGATGTGGAGAAAGAGGAACACTCCTCCATTGCTGGTGGAAGTGCAAGCTAATACAACCTCTCTGGAAATCAGTTTGGCTGACCCTCAGAAAAATAAACATAATACTACCTGAGGACCCAGCTATTCCACTCCTGGGCATATATCCAGAAGATGCTCCAATATGTAATAAAGACACATGTTCCACTATGTTTGTAGCAGCCATGTTTATAATAGCCAGAAGCTGGAAACAACCCAGATGTCCTTCCACAGAGAAATGGATACAGAAAATGTGGTACATTTACACAATGGAATTCTACTCAGCTTTTAAAAACAAGTATACTTCCTAATGAATGAAATCTATCTGCGATCTCTGCTTATCCCAATTAATGGTACTTGAACGTAGGATATTTATTAGAAAAAAGGATAAATAGACATCAAATATGTTTGTCAGATTTTTGTTTAATTGGTGGATATTTTATTACTGAATTGGGTTCTTTTAAGAGTTGCCACTTGAGTTAAATATGGTATCTACAGAAATGATCTGGATTCTTGGACCAATATCTATATGCTACCTATATGGATCAATACCTATTCATCATAATAGTAAAGGTTAGAGAAATTTCAGATTTATTTCATAATATTAAAATCAATAAAATCACTTTGGAACCTATGCCCCTATGAGTAACAGAAATGTCTTTTCACTTTGACAAGTATCTTTCTACCATATGGTTTTAAACAAAATGTCTTCATAAATGTTTACACCATAACCAAAAGAGGTTTGAGCTTTGAAAATGTTGCCACTAGCATTGCTTTTCATGAAAATTTCTTATATACAGGTCATCTGAGGCCATGACCAGTACTTGGTGTGATTTTGCAGAGACTGCCATGTTCAGTGAGAACTGTCAGTTTAGTAATCACATTGAGGTCAAGATGCCACACACTTTGAGCAACTACTGAGCTTTAGTATTGACTCTGTGAACTTCCTGTGTAACCTGGGCTGGCCTTCTGATCCCCTCGAGAACATTGGGATTGCAGCCCTGCACCAGCAGCCTGGCTTGATTCCTATATTTACCAGTAACTTTCTTAGTTAAGCACATTCCAGTAAGTGTGACTATCTGTGAATCCAGGAACACTGCTGTGTTATAGTGTCTATCTGCCCTTTTTTCAATTAAGGTATACTTTGAAATCCTTAATGTACAGTTCCTTGCTTAGAAATATAAATTGTAATTCCCAGGTTTGGCCTTGAACATCTCCAGAAAGTGCTATTCACATTCATACTAGGATATGTTTTGTATTTTATTTCAACTTGTCTAGTATAAATTCACTTATTTACTTCTTAATGCAAGGAGAACATCCTTTTCTTTTCCTCATATTTCACACATTAGAGTTTCCACGACATAATCAAGTGTTCTCACATTTCTTTAGTTTGTGTTAGTATATAAGGTCATGTTTGTGAATTTGGAGATTATAGAAGGTGAATGTGTGAGCATGGTAGGAAAATATAGTAAATTGCACTGCAGCTTGACAGGAAAACGGTGTTCTAGAGGATGCAGAAGACATGGCCTATTTCTATGTGTCGATTCATCTAGCTTGGAAAATCCAGATGAACTCAAGCTCTGTCTCTCTGTCTCTCTGTATTGCTGTCACTCTCTCTCCCTCTGTTTTTGTCCCCCCACCTCTCTCTGTGTGTCTCTGTTTCTCTCTCTCTCTCTCTCTCTCTCTCTCTCTCTCTCTCTCTCTCATCTTTCTTGTTTCATTTCTTTACTGATGCAAATGTTATGTTTAAGTTTCATACCAAGAACATTTATACAGCGTATACTTGAGAAGAAGTAAGCATATTGAAGTGGTTTTTCAGCTTAATCTTAAAAGTAGTATGAGAATATACTTTGTTTTATTCATAATTCACTACAAAAGCCTACAATGAGAAGACAAGGAAATGAACATAACATTTAGATAAAAGATGCTGTCAGTTGGTACACATTCCTATTATAAATCAAATTTTATAAGAACTAGACTTTTTTTATGATATGACTGTGAGATAAAGAAAAATTACTTGTATTGTTCAGATCTACTCCCTGATCTAAGGTTTAGAAGAAATATAAAGTTTTATTGCATAAAACCTTACCTAAAATGTGGGACAGCTTTCAACATCAGCTCCCATAGGTATAGAGTACTTTATTGAGTGGAACAAGTCAGTGTGCTGCCTGGGACTCTGAACTGAAGAGGAGACTTAAGTGTGTTTTTCTAGTTTATAAAGACCCAGTGTTTTGAAATATTTCTTGACTGCACTGACTAGGTTTTGAAAACATGCTAAATTTCAATTCTCATAACAATAAAGCTACAATATCTCTCATTATGAAGTATATGCTGACTTTCAGAAACAACCAAGTCATAATAAAATGAGTCACTAAATTTTACCCTTCTTTGTCCTGTATAAACAATGCAGAATATAATTTTTTTAAGTAAACACCATATAGGTATATTTGGAATGATATTAAATAGTTTTAGTCTTTTATTTTTCAGAATGAAATATTTTATTTAAAAATTCCTTTCATCCCTATGGTTGATTCCCAGATGGAGGGGTTGGAGAAGGGACTGAAGAAGCTGAGGGAGTTTGCAGCCCCAGGGAAGGAGCAATATTGGCAACTGGCCAGTCTCCTCGATATTCCCGGAGACTGGATCACCAACCAAAGAATACACATGGAGGGACCCATGGTGCTGGCCACATATGTGGCAGAGGAGGGTCTTGTTAGCCATCAGGGGGAGCAGAGGCCCTTAGGCCTGAGAGTGTTAGATCTCCCAGTATAGGAGAATGCCAAGGAGGGATGACAAGTGTGGGTAGGTGGGTGGGTGGGGGAATACCCCATAGTGGCAGTGGGAGGGGGAGGGAATGGGGAGGTTCCAAAGGGGAGAGCTGAAAATGGGGAAACATTGAAATGTAAAGAAAGTATGAACAAAAATGAAAAAAATCTTTAAAAAAAAGTTCTTTTTATACAATAAATTTTGGTCATGGCTTTCCCTTCCCCAAGAACTTCCAGATTCTTCTTCTCTCCTTTTGTTTCTACCAAACTTCATTCTCTCTCTCTCTCTCTCTCTCTCTCCCTCCCTTCTACAATATGAAACATAAAAGTCTATAAAACAAAATTATAAAGACATGTAGTTTGGTTTGTGTTGTCAAATTACTCTTAGGCATGAGGCCTGCTGTGAAATGTGGTTGACATACTAAGTGATACAATTTTCTTTTAGATAAAACTGATTTTCCCTTTCTGTTGCCTTATCTGCAAATGGGGGTGAGAATTTGTGTCCATTTTCTCTTCTCAATGCTAAGATTTTATTTGAATTTAACCTATGCATGCCACAGTCTCTGTTAGTACACATATGTGTATTAGTCTAATGTCTAGAAACATCTGTTTCCTTGGAGTCATCTACCACTCAGGCTCTTTGTTTCTCTTCTTGTATGTCAATCTCTGAGACTTAAGAGGGAGGGGTTTGATAATGACATCTTATGTGTTTGAATGATTGCCTCATAGGGAGTGGCACTACCAGGAGTTGTGGACTTGTTGGAGTATGTATGTCCTTGTTAGAGAAAGTGTGTCACTGTGGGGGTGGGCTTTAAGGTTTCCTATGCTCAAGCTATGCCTAATGTGGTACACAGTCCTCTTTTGCTGCTTGTCAATAAAGATGTAGAACTCTCAGCTTCTCCAGTACCATATCTGTATAGACACTGCCAGGCTCCCACCATGACCATAATGTACTAAACCTCTGAACCTGTAAGCCAGCCCCAATTAAATGTTTTACTTTGTAAGAATTGCCTTGGACATAGTGTCTTTTCACAGCAATAAATCACAAACTAAGACAGATGTTTGTACCAGAAACTAGGGTATTGATGTGATTGGCCTGATAATGCATTAGTTTGGAAGAATGTGGATTCTGGTATTGGGGAAAGCAATGGATTGTTTTAAGTGGGGTTTAATGGACTGACTGTACTAGTAGAAGCATGGAAGACAGTGATGATGAGGGTGATTTGAACAATGGACGCCAGTCTCAAGAGATTTCAAAGGAGAAAAAAATTAGTATGTGGTCTAAAGAGTCTTCTTGTGATATTCTGGTGAAGAATATAGCTGCTTTGTGCCCTAACTAAAACATCATTAGTTGTCATTTTATTGGTATGTTTCCTTAGAAAACTAATAATAGTAGTATTTGCTTATAGGCTCATGATTTATCTAATCTAAGCTTCTTAGCCATCTGAGCACCATCAGGCATGAGTTCCATGTCTTGGAGTGAATCTTAAATCCATTTTTTTAAAAAATAGTTGAGTATTCAAACAATATTCATATGACTGTTGTACCCATTAAGTCCCTCCCACACTGTGATTCTTCCTTTCGATTTGTTCTTATATCTTTGTTCTTGCAATTTAATTCAAAGTGAATATATGATATCAAACTGCATAGCATATCTTTACATATTACATTAAATGTGGTTTCATCCCAAGGAAAGCAGTCTTATTCAACTTCATCATCTCAAATGATTATTGAAAACCTTCTGTATTATAGCACAGACAATAATATATTGATTTTCAAGCATAAGAATATGCAAATAAAAACTGTAGAATAAGTTTAATTTTAACCTGAGAAAATAATTATGTTATGAAAATTAAGAAGCATTTACTGGCTTCTCCAAGTCCTGTTTGTGTCAGAGACAACACATTGGCATTGAGAAAGTATAGTCCTAGTAAAGTAACATGTTTAACAAAGCTATCAGATAAACAGTACAGTGTGCATATGGGAGATACCGATGGAGGGAAAAGATCTGAAACAAATGATCTCAACATCTACTTCAGGATGATGAAGAATGAACATTGTTATTTCTTCTTCAAATGTGGTCCATTCATTTAATATTAAGTGTCAACAATGGTTATTTACCATTTTTCTATGACTTTGAGACAGGCCTTTTCTCACCTCTTTTAAATGATAAATATGAATCTAGAACCCCAGAAAATCAAGCACAGGTAATAGTGAAGCAATTGATGTAAGGTAGGGTATCAAGGATGCATGCTTGGGACTTTCCACTCTGATCAGGATGGAGTTAAGCAAGTTCTCAGGTAGCTATTCTGTGAATTTACCCAGAAAATGGCTTAATAGGGCTTCTTCAAATGAAACTATATTTTAAAGAAAATAACTGGTTCAAATGTCATTTCAAATTTATAAACCATATCTTCAGTATCATTTTACACATGAAAAATCAGTAATAGAATCATTTGGTGGATTATGCTTTCATAAAGATTTTAACTTGGAATTTTTCTCTTGAACATTTTTTGGTGAAATTGCATAAAACTATTTTCTTAGAATAGTTGTCAGAGAGCTCAGAAGGACTATACAATTTCTAATCCTTCCACACTATGCTTTTAAGATTGTGCTTGCTTCTCTAAAGCTATTTAAGGAACTCATTAACTTAAGCCTTGGCTGCTTAATTAAACAACAGTGAAATAATGCACACTGTTCTGCTATATTTTGCAAACAAACCCACTTTGTCATAGCCTTTACTCTGTATTCCAGTTCCAGAAGAAAGCAAGCTTAAGACAAGAATGAAAAGCAGTAAAGGGATACATTCACTAATAGAGGTTTACTATACAGTATAGTAACAGCAGATTGACTTAATTATGGATTGAAGAACATAAGTTCTGAAGTAAACCCCAAGGTATAAAGACAGTGAATCATGCTTAATGATAATTTAGTGAAACTAAAATCTAAGTAGGATACTTTACAAAATTGTATTAAGTATAAAGACTAAGCATAAATAACAAGAAGAAACGTTGCATGTTTAGGTGCAAGGGCACATTTATGAGCAAATATGCATGGGAATGTGAAGGTCCAAAATAAATGTTGGCTGTCCTTTTGATCAGTCTACATCTTATTTATTGAGCCAGACTCTCTTATTAAACCTCATTGTCACTTCCAGTTGTTTTAGCTATCCAGCTTGCCTGGGGTCTCCCATTTCTCTGCTTCCTCAATGGTGGTATTAAAGATCGCTCTCATGATGCCTGACTTTTAAAAAATAGGTTGTCAGGATTTGAATTCTGGGCCTCGTGTTTGTTTTACAACCATTTTAATAACTCAAAGACCTCCCCAGAATTGTCATCTGTTATTTTTATTACTTTAAGAGTTCAGAGTTCATTAATAGGAGCTATGTGAATTAATGATTTCTTTTAATGATTTTGGTGCTGACAGTTAAGTCTGAAATGCCAATGACATCAAATCACAATGCTAGCATGTTAATAATATTTAAATAGAGCATCTATGCTGATTTATAGTCTTCTAAGATTTGGGGATGCTTCTTAGAAATCTAACAGTTATGATAGTATCAAGATAATTTTTCAGTTTCTAAAAGGTCAAACATGTGACTCCTGGAAATTTCAGTTTTAATACCTTGAAGGATAAACACTTTACCATAGAATAACTGCAGCTATGGAATTAGAGGGAGTTAAGTTTCAGTCCTCAGTCCACTACTTCCTGATCATATGACTTGAAAAGGTCAGTTTTACTTTTTAATGGTGTGCAATACTTTGGTGGTATGATTTAAATAAGACATGTTTACGTACTGTGGAATTTAATAGTAGGAACTATTTCTTTACCACAGAATGAAATTGAGAAATTTCACCAAATTCTGCCACATGTCGTGTTGCCTGCTATTTTTTCTTCCCCTCCTTCTCCTGTCTCCCTTTCTTTATTTCTCTCCCTTTTCCTCTCCCTTTCTCTTTCTCTCAAGATGAATTAGTTCGCTGTTTTTAAAAAAAGTTGAGATTCAAAAAAGGACAAAATGAAATGAGATCTGGACGTTAGAGGGTTACTATGACCAGGGTAAAAACACCAAAGTCGATCTACTGTGTATAGCTATAGTTCCACATTGGCAAAATAAACTCAATTGCTCCAAACCTGTTCTGAGGATCTGTAACACTAAATGTGAAGAAACCTGAGCAGGGAGACATTATGTGATCAGTGAATAATCCTTCAGTGCCATTCTGACCAGGACAGTAAGCCTAGGGTGGCACACATGCAATGCCACCATATACTCATTACCAACACTTTTATTTGAAAAGACAGAGTACTCATTTATAAGATCTAAAGTAGACTAGACACCCACCCACACAGAACACCTTCTCCTTTGCCCAGATTGATGTGTATCAAATGCAGCACAGATATCAAGTGCAGCACATGGTCTCTACAAAGACAATTATATTTGGAAAGAAAAAAACCTGTTGGTTATAAAACCAGGAAAATATTATCTAATACAAGTGAACAGCATTAGTTGCCTCATAATAGTACACATATGAAATTGTGATATAGTATATTACAGTGTGCCCCAGAGTATGTCCTCTGTCTACACATCTTCACTTGCAAATGTTCCCTACAATGAGTTATTTGCCTGGTTAAGACTTTTGGCTTCTGAGATGCCATCAATATTGGATCCTCATCAGGCCTCCTCCCGGTTTTCCTGTTGTTTCCCTGTGTTATGGAGATCCTGTAGCTTTGGAACAAGCAGGGCTGGCTCTTTCACATATCTCAGCCATCCATAGATGATAAATATTTTGGGATGGTCCAATTCAGAGCCCTTGTATCAAGGCCTGAATGGTAGCTGAGCTGATCAGCCTGCCAGCTTTCCATTATCCCCATGACCAGATGAAGCTCTCCAGCAGTGCTCCAGCTGAGCCACTCAATGCAGCCATTGGCAGGATACAGGGGCAGCTCTCCTTCTCTCCTGCCCACAGGGTGGTACAATCACATCCACACATCCAGAGCCAGCTCCACTGTGCTGGCAATCAAGGCATGGGGCCCACTCTCCCAAATGTAGCAGCCTGCAGGGACAGCTGTTCCACTCTCACATTTTTGGAGCTGGCTCACCCATGCTGTAGCCATCAGGGTAAGCTCCATTGCATATGCCTAGGAGAGGGGCAGGGTCAGCCAGTAAGGTGGCAGGGCTACCTCTCCAGCTCTCATGACCCCGCTCTCCCAGCTAGTGAGGGTGGTGAGCAGGGAAAGCACCTATGCCACCTCAAACAAGATGAGTATGAGGGACAGCATTCCTGTACTCTCACTCTTAGGGCTGGCTCACCTGTGTCCCCTCTACCAAGGCCAGCCCTACTGTGCTGCCCAGGTGAGATGCGGGCCTCGATCTCCTGAATGCTGCAGCCAGTAAGGGACAAGGCCAGTTTACCCACTCCCATGTTTAGTAGTGAGGGGTAAGGGAGCAGGGGGCAACACCCTCCCATCCCTATCCCAAAGGAGTGGTAGGATCACCTCTCTTTCTGTCCTTGGGGTTGGTTTGCCTGCCCCTGCCCTCCACATAGACCAGGGCCAGAACAACTAGGCTGCCCAAGCAAAGTGCAGGGCCTGATCTCCTGAGTGCTGCAGGTGGTGAGGGGGAGGGATAGCTCTCCCAAGCCCATAACCGTATGGGCAGATTTCCTGATTGCTGGAGGTGAGGAGAGGTGAAATAAGAAAGCTGTGGAGCCTATATCTACATCAGCCATAGTAAGGTGAAATCCAACATCTGAAATTAATAAACAGCAACACATTCAAGGGGAGACAAATGAATGATTTTATAAAAGTAGTCCAGCTCTGCCAAGGAAGCCAGGTACATGGCTGACAGCATTTGGATGAGAGACAAGTTCTTCCTCTTAAAACATAAAGAACATGATTGGTTCACCTTTGTAATAACTCCTCTACGTGCTTCACGGGGCATAATTATGTCATGTTTGCATATAGTTAGCCCTAAGTCATCTCTCAAAACTAAGTTGATATTGATAATTGATATTGTCATTGCTACAGTTTTGAAAGACTCCTCCCCAACTCTAAACTTTCAAATTCTGAATAAAGTAGAGCTAGCATATGAAGGAACGCATCGCTGAGCCCTAAGAATATCAAATACTCTCTCTACAAACTGTAACAACACTACCCATAACAAAAACTTCACACACACACAAAGACACACACTCACAAAACACACACAACTCACAAAATACACAAGTCACACAACACACACATACACACACACACACACACACACACTCACACACAAAGAGAAAGAAAGAGAGAGAATATTTAATAAAATAAAAGAGCACATATAAATCATGGCTGTCTAGAACCTGGAAGCTAGTTATTATTAATTTTGTGGAAAGGCATTTGAACTTCCTAAATGGGAATACTGATACTCAGAGTACTCTCCACATGTACGAATATACTGTCAGGTACTCATGAATGATAGTCTTCAGTTAAAAGTGGAGATATTTCCCAGGAATCACCAAATATACATCACTTTGCATCTTCAAAAACCTAGTTAGAAAAACACAGATCTTAGTATTATTTTTTTGATACTTTATTTACATTTCAAATGTTTCCCCCTTTCCAGATCTCCCCTTTGGGAACTCCCCTATCCCCTCCATCTCCCCTGCCTCTATGAGAATATTCCCCCACTCACCCACCCACTCTCATCTTCCCTCCTTGACATTCCCCTATACTGGGGCATCTAATTTTCTTTATTGGTAAACCATAGATCTCCTCTCATATAGTCCTGGGCCTTAGATCTCTCAGTACTCAGTCTATGAGACTTCAGGTGAATAAACTAAATTAAAATGTTTTCTGGCTGGTTATGCACCTCAGAGAGAGTAGCCAGGTTCAACGTATGAAGTATAGGGTGTCAACTTGGTTACATTTATATATGTATATATGTTACATGTATATATGTACACACATAAATACATATATTACAAGTGACTAACATTTTTTATAATCATATTTTCTCAATAATTTGCCTGTTAATGGCTTTAACCTATGAGTTACAGTCTTACTCCACTCACATTGTGCTATGTCTCTACACATTCGCCTTACTTGGTTATTTCATCCATTGGATACTCATTTTCGAGAAGGCATGCTCATATGTGTTCCTTCTCAGTAGACGGATGAACTATTGATGTATGTTAGCAAGCCAGAAGATGACAGATGGCCTTTCAGGTTTGGTTAGGAAACCATGTCAATGTCATCTCTGTGGTGCAACTTGCTTCTCCAATGCTTTCCTGTTATGTTGCATCCATGATTCTTTCTCTCTTAAAAATGCTGTCCAGTGAGTACACACACACGCACATGCACACGCACATGCACACACACACACTATTTTCTATTCATCACTATATATGAAGATTGTACATGGTCTCACCCTGGTGGTTATTTGGGAACAGATGTTTAAAAAAATATTTAATAGAAGAATCCAATTCTGAGAGATAAGCATAACAAGGGTCAGGTTTGAGTTGGAATATCTTCCTGTTTTTAAAAAACACTGTCCATTTTTATACCAGCACCTACTTAGTAAAATCATAGAGTTTCGTTTATTTATTTATTTATTTATTTATTTATTTTTATTTATTTTTGAGGCAGGGTTTCTCTGTGTATCCCTGACTATTCTGGAACTCACTCTGTAGCCCATATTAACCTTGAACTCAGAGATTCAATTGCCTCTGCCTCCTGAGTGCTGGGATTAAAGTCATGCACCACCATTGCCCAGCATAAAAATGTATTTTGAAACAAAACTATCATATTTTAAAGTGTTTAAAATATATTGAACCTGGAATGCAAGGTATCTTTTCTTAGAATGATAGTATGATTCCACTTTACTCTCATATTTAGAATAAATCAGATTCTCTTAAAATGTATTTGTTAACCGAGAGAAGGTTTGTAATTGTGATGAATGGAAGCAGGCCTTGCAGTTAAGTTCAAAGCATGTGAACTGATTGGCAGTTATCTTCTACTTTATCCCCAAAACACTGTTGGTCTAGAATAAAAAAAAAAAAAAAAACTTTTAATTGAAATGTATTCCTCTTGGCCTCAACTCGGTCAGTTCATGAAATACCTCAAGGGATGGGACAGGTCCTTTCTTGTCTAGGGATAGTTTTTAGCAGGTTCAAAAAAAAAATAGCCATATAAAAATATTTCCCTGGGGAAGGGTGAATATGAGGTCTTCAGGATAGCTCAGATGGAAAACAAGCACTCCAATAACAAGTTAAGAAGCAGTACAACTGTGATGTCACATCACAGTCGATGCTTTTTTCAAATAAAAATCTTGGTATATAGGACAAGAGTTCATTTTTCAGAAATAACCTTAAATAAATGAATGTCAAGTATTATCAGAAGAAAAGTACTTTTCTTGAAGTTATACTTGTCTCAAAAGCTAATGTAGAAGAGTCTCTCTCTGTCTCTGTCTCTGTCTTTTTCTCTCTGTCTCTCTCTCTCTCTCTCTCTCTCTCTCTCTCTCTCTCTCTCTCTCT